>OW285236.1:18343376-18943376 GCA_935421215.2 Melolontha melolontha | reverse complement strand
TTTTTTTTTTTTTTTTTTTTTTTCATTTGTACTGATAACTTGTACAGTTGATGTCGCGGCTTGTTGCGTCTACAATCTAGGGCAAAAGTGATTTGCCGAATTGTAGAATTAAATGCAACAAATTATAGCGACAATCGCATGTAAAATGAGATTTAATAATTATTAATTCTCATACACATGAAGTTCATTACAGTTCGTATATATACACGTAGTATAGAAGTGAATATCATGTCTGTCTTCGGTAAGGTGCACTGATGATCTTTAAAAAACAGTGAAATATCGATATATGCACATTCCGCGCAGATACGTTTTTCACAAAATTTTTCATTTGTACTGACAACTAGTACAGTTGATGTCGCGGCTTGTTGCGTCTACAATCTAGGGCAAAAGTGATTTGCCGAATTGTAGAATTAAATGCAACAAATTATAGCGACAATCGCATGTAAAATGAGATTTAATAATTATTAATTCTCATACACATGAAGTTCATTACAGTTCGTATATATACACGTAGTATAGAAGTGAATATCATGTCTGTCTTCGGTAAGGTGCACTGATGATCTGTAAAAAACAGTGAAATATCGATATATGCACATTCCGCGTAGATAAGTTTTTCACAAAATTTTTCATTTGTACTGACAACTTGTACAGTTGATGTCGCGGCTTGTTGCGTCTACAATCTAGGGCAAAAGTGATTTGCCGAATTGTAGAATTAAATGCAACAAATTATAGCGACAATCGCATGTAAAATGAGATTTAATAATTATTAATTCTCATACACATGAAGTTCATTACAGTTCGTATATATACACGTAGTATAGAAGTGAATATCATGTCTGTCTTCGGTAAGGTGCACTGATGATCTGTAAAAAACAGTGAAATATCGATATATGCACATTCCGCGCAGATAAGTTTTTCACAAAATTTTTCATATATATATATATATATATATATATATATATATATATATATATATATATAATAATTACCGGGTTAATAACCGGACATTGTCCTTTAAGGAAGCATTTGTACAGCGTGGGCTTGGTTAGCGAGCCCTGGTGTAGAAGATGTGAAAAACAAGAGGAAACTAGTCTTCATGTAATATGCACGTGTGAGGAACTGAAGGAACTCCGGAACTCAGACAGAAATATTTCGGGAGAGATCTATTGGATCCTTCGAGTGTACTCAATCTTCCCCTTAGGAGGATAGTGACTTTTATCGAGGACACAAGACTAACAGAGTGGAACTGAGAGATCTATTGGGGATAGTACAAAGAGCAGTGTACTCAAGGGCCTGGATGTGCTAGCCTCCAACCCAAAACATAAGAAGAAGAAGAAGAAGAAGATATATATTTATATATATATATATATATATATATATATATATATATATATATATATCATTACCCTCAACCCTCATATTATAATAGCAACAGCAGATAAATCAAACAAAACAGTGATCATTCTTAAAGAGGAATATGAGCAAAAAATAGAAAAACTATTAGACGATAAATTCACCTATAAAAAAAGAAAGAAATAATCCAACAGAGAAAACTCAAAAAGAAAATAATAACTTAATAAATAAATGGCATAAACTAAACCTAATAGATTTTAACACTAAAAACAAAGTTCGCATTTTTAATTCCTACCCTCCATCAATATATGGTTTACCTAAAATTCACAAAAATAATATCCCTTTAAGACTAATAGTATCTAACATACAAGCCCCTACTTATAATATAGCAAAATTCCTAGGTGATAGCATATCTAAGATGTTAGGAAAAACTGAATATCATACCAAAGACTCATGGCAATTTCAAAATTTCATCAAGGAACAAAGAGTACCAATTAATCACAAAATTATATCACTTGATGTAGAATCTTTATATACTAACATTCCTACAGATCTAGCTATAAACATAATAGAATCCAAATGGGATGATATTAGTCCACACACATCACTAAATAAAAACGAGTTTATTAGAGGTATACACTTATGTCTCGATAACACATATTTTCAATACAAAAATTCTTTTTATAGTCAAACATTTGGTATTGCCATGGGCTCTCCTTTAGCGCTCCTATTGCAAATTCATTAGACTTCCACCCCATTTTTTTCAAAAGATTTGTTGATGATATCATAACATGTATTCCGACTAACAAAATAAACTATCTTTTAAATAAATTCAACAATTTTCACAACAAATTAAAATTCACTATTGAAGAAGAAATTAATAACAGTATTTATTTTCTTGATATTTCTCTGAGCTATGATAGACAGGGTACTATTTATACAAATTGATATAATAAACCCACAGCTTCTTTTCGATATATGAATTACCACTCAAATGCTCCTACAGTATTCAATAAAATTATTATAAATAATCTGACTGATAGGGCAGTAAAACTATCACATTCTCAATACAGAAAAGATATCATCAAGAAAATTAAAACAATCTTAACAGATAATAATTATCCACCACAACTTATAGACCAAATAATTAAAAAAAGAGTACACCAAATATACAACACTGCGGACACCAATAAAAATTTGAACAATGACACAACATATATCGGGGTTCCATATGTTCCAGGACTATCAGAAAAAATTAAATACACTTTAAAAAAATATGATATAGCTACAACATATAAACTTAGTAATACTAATAAACATTTATTTTCAAAACTTAAACCTAAAATAGAAAAAAATCGAGAAACGCATGTCATATATAAAATACCATGTCGCGATTGCGATAGTTACTACATAGGCCAAACGAAACAACATTTATACAAAAGAATACAAGCCCACAAATACTCTAAAACAGACAGAACTGCTTTATCTACGCACAAACTACAACGCGATCACCATTTCGATTTTGAAAACACACAGATAGTTGATAAAGAACAACACACAATGAAAAGAGAAATTAAAGAAATGATTAGTATTAAACAGGAAAATAAATCACTTAACAACAGAAAAGATATAAAAAATTTAAGCAGTATATACTATAACTTAATTGTGTAACGATCTGCAATTTACCATCATAATATATTTTTTTTTGTTATATAATTATATATCTTAAGTTATTTAAATATCAATTACATTTAAATATCATATACATTTGCCTATCATGCTGACTGTTGCGTGTTTTGATTCCTGTCTGGTTGTCCGAGTAGGTTTTCTTGGTTTTCCTTCTCGTTTAAGGCGAATGACGACAACTTTGCATCTTAAGACGCTCCACGGGCGCATACATAATAATAACTCATGTCTTGCTTGTCCCTGTTTTTGTTATCTATCTGTTTTTGGAATACTAAGGCATGATTTATTATTATTCAATTGGAATGTATCATTGAATAATTTTATCCATAGCAACTCAGTTATATGACATTTGTATACTGTCATTTATATTTTATATCCTTGATAAAGGCATCATTGCCGAAACATGTAGGGTTGTTTTAAATATATATACTTTAAAGTAAAGCCAGACCTTAAATCGCCAACTGATTGAATTTACCATATCATACCAAGGTCACGAAATAATTATATAACCAGGTCTTTACACATGTGACCCGGATAAATACGTATTTTGATAGGGGTTAGGTAGGTGTGCACAAACCCGACTGATTATAATTAACTTACTTAGTTTCATTCTTTTTAATATACCACAAATAAATAAAACACACATAAGATGTTTTATATTTACACTTTATTAATAAAATAATGACAGCTGTTTCGCTAACACAGTTGCTTCTTCAAATTCAACTTAAGACTAAAGATACATACAAGATACAGCGTTAATCAGGTAGTTGACCCAAGTTAAAATTCTAGGAACTATTACATTTATATTTTGCTTTTTGAAAACTATACCATGTCCTACTTGTGTGAGGTTTAAGTATAAAAATATAGTATAAGCAACTAAGAAACAATATTTCAATGGGTGAACAGATTTAACAGTGGGGATGAATTCGAGTAATTTATCGTTTAGTAACATTTCTGAGTTTTTAAGTTTATTAATTTCTAAAGACTCTAAACAATTTAGTTTTCTACCTTTATTTTCTACATGTATGATATCGAATTGTAAATTAAATTCGTTCTCATTCTCTATTAAATTATTAGAGTAGGTTGAGTCAGTTTTCTTATTGATGTAAGAATGATAGTGGTCTTGGATTCGTTTTTTAAAGGTTCTACCTGTCTGTCCAATATATATTTTGGTACATGATCCGCATGATAACCTATAGACTCCTGATTTATTGTCTTTGGTAGTTTTTTCTTTATTATTTTTAATATATTTGGCTAGATTATTATTAGTTTTATAAGCAATATTAATGTTTTCTTTTTTAAGGAATTTTGATAATTTAAGTTGCTGTTGACCTATGTAAGTAAATGATTTAAACTGCTTGTCTGGCTCCACTTTAATGATCGGGTACAACTCCCTTAATAATTTATTGATAGATTTTTTTAAAATTAATTTATCTATTAGATTTGGGTCATATCCGTCGTTGTGAGCGATTTGTTTTATAATATTATATTCTTTATTATAGTCTTCATTGGACATCGGGATGTTAATAAGTCTATGTGTCATGCTGTGAAAAGCCGCTACCTTGTGTTGGACCGGGTGGTTAGATTTATTATGTATCGTGGTATCTGTATGAGCCACTTTGTGGTAAATAGGAAAATGGACCCTATTGTTTACACGTTTTAAAGTGAGATCCGGAAAGTGTATACTATTATTAAGCTCCTTTTCTATCGTAAACGTGATATTAGGATCAATGGAATTGATAAATTCATAAAGAGTGTTCAACTGCCTATCTGTACCTATATATCCTATCAATATATCATCAACGTATCTGTACCAAAACAAAATGTTCTTCACGTATCTGTCATTATGAAAAATCGTATTTTACAGGTAATCCATATAAATTTCCGCAAGTAAACGAGAAAGAGGATTTCCCATGATAAGACCTTGTTTACAAAGGTAGAGTTTGTTATTGAAAGAAAAGTAATTTTGTTCTAGGCAGACTTTTAGTCAATCTAAGATCTCTTCTTTTATTATGGGGTTAGTTCTATTGTATAATAACATTTTATCAATTAGATCTATCGTTGTATTGGGGGGGATACTAGGAAATAAGTTCTTGACATCAAAGGATATGAGTTTCGTGTTATCCGGAAAGTTGCGGTCTTTAATGTTATTAACTAACTCTTGACTATTTTTAATACTATGTTTGGGTTTGAATTTCATGTGTTTAAGGATGATATTTATTAGGCTATTAGACACTTTAACTGCGGGTGCCGTAATATAGGAGACTACTGGTCTAATCGGGAAATTGTCTTTATGTAGTTTAATCAATGAGTATAATTTCGGGGGTTGTGGATTCATTACTTTTAGTCTTCTACTTTCAAACACATTAGAACTGTTAAATATGCCAGGTGAGTTCTTGATTAAATTAATGATTTGTCGTTGGAATTTAGGGGTCGGATCTTTTTTATATACTTGTCGAATTTTGAAAACTAACTTATTAAGTTAATTTATTGATTTTCATTCTATTTTTTTGACGGTTGAATTTTGAATTTCATTCTTTTGTTATTTTATATTAATTTTAATGCTAATTATCGATTTTCCCTTTTTTTGGGGGGATAAATTCTGTGAGTTAATCGATTGTACTTGGGGATTGGGTGTACTTAGTTGAGGTTCGTACTTTTCTTTTCTTTGTTGTATCGTTTCGGACAGCTTGGTGGCGCCATTTACCCTCCGCGTGCTTGCCATATTTCAGTTATCGTGTTTTCCGGGTTTGAGGCGTCTAGCGGTACCAAAATCTGTGGCGCCCTTTTATCACCTCCTTTTGGCTTTTACTACCTTTGGGTCTCCCACCCCTGGGCTGAAGCTGTCTTTGTAGCCGTGTGGGCCGCTAGACGTTGGCAGGAGCGGGTAGGTGGGGCAAACCACGTCGCCCGAAACTTGTTTTTTTTTCCTCTTCCTTTTTTTTTGGAATTTGTTATTGTTCGGTAGGACCACTGTGAAAAAGTTCAATATTAATATTTTTATGAACGTATCCTTCTCCAGAGACGCAGATATGTATTTTAGCTTTCTACAGATTCCTCAGTACGCCCCTGCTGGAGAAGGATACCTTCACAAAAAGAACGACTTCGCTATCTCACAGAAATTATTACGACCAAGCGTACATTCAGCGCTGCATATTAGCAAATGACCGAAGTACTCGCTCTGTCCACATAACAAATGCAGAACTAACGAAATGTTTCCAAAGATGATACTACCCTATCTCTAGAAACTGTATTATTCATGTCTTCACGACACTTTGCGGATAGCAGGGGAATACTGAGGAATCTGTAGAAAAATAAAATACGTATCTGCGTCGCTGGAGAAGGATATATTCACAAAAATATTAACATTGAACTCAGTATTGTGTTCTTCACACCACATTTTTAATAATATTTTATTTTTTCCAATTATTAATGTATCTGCTTTCTCACCTTCCATATTTGCTCACAATAAAATAGTCAAACGTTGTTTTGCTGCCTTCTGTCCTGCACAATTCTTATTTTTTAATGCATATGTTTTATTTGGCATGGCACGGTAATAAAGACCCGTTTCGTCAGCATTGTAGACATCTCGGGGTGAATAATTCTTTAGGCGGTAACTTGGTTTTCCAGTCCTCTATGTCGTCCAAATCAACCTCTGCGGGCTCACCACAAATTGATTTAAAAGTTATACTGCGTCGCCGGCAGAAACTTTCCAACCATCCATTTGGTGTTCTAAAATATTCAATCTTTAAACTGCTTACTGCCTCCAGTTTTTTTTGTTTAAGTAGCGGCCCAGATATTGGAATTGCTTTATTTCCGGTTTTGTAAAACCAGACGACTTGATCCACTGCCATTCATTCCGACTTCTAAAGTTTACGTTTTTGCTCCTAGTTAACACCTTCTTCAACCATCTTTTTTAATTCACCTTTATTTTTCAGAATATCGTTAATTTGTGTTTTTCCAGCCCTATATTTTTCGGCCAACTTTCGCGAACTTAACACGATTATATTTATTTTGTCTTTAAGCTACAAACGGTTTTTCTTTAGCGACATATTTAATTAAGAACCTTTAGAATACGGAGGCAACTTTAAACTAATCAAGTAACTGAAGGACCACATTATGTGTGAACTTGTAGACATAAAGGCGATCTCTGTTTTATTAAACATAAACATGCGCGTATTACACCGGCAATTTGCATTCGGGGCTTGTTCGGAACTGAGATCGCATTCATTTCTACATGTTTAATTTAATTATGTGTACATACTAGTAATACATAAATATTGTCAATTTCGCATAAATACCAAATAATATTGTGTATTTTCAACAATAAAAATACATCCTAAATAATTCGGCCGATATCGGCAGGTAAATTTACATGAAGATAGGTCGTAAAAAATTGGGTTTATTTGACCGAAGTGGTTGTACAGGGTGGCCCAAAATGACCGAAGGGGTTTTAATTCCTTATAACTTTTTTATTATAATTTTTTGTTTGTTTTCAGTATTTTGTAAAGAAGACTTGGGGAATTTAAAATGGAACAGTATACAATTGAACAACGTGCCAAAATCGTTGCACTTTATTTCTCAAATCAACGATCCATTGTTTTGACTCAACGTGCATATCGTCGTTATTTTAATGTGCGGGTTGGACCCTCAGAGTCAACAATAAACCGTCTGGTTGCAAATTTTCGAGAACAAGGGGCAGTAAGGAACCCTCCTGGTGCCGGCAGACGACGAACGGTGCACACGGATGACAATATTGAACGGGTACAGGAGAGTATTCGGGAAGATGGAGAAACATCAACCAGGAGACGTTCGACACAACTAGGCCTATCAAGAGGGTCGCTGCAGAGAATTTTGCATACAATAAGAATGTTTCCATACAAAATTCAGCTTGTCCAATAATTGAAACCGACAGATTACCAGCAACGACTTGATTATACAATTTATTTTCGTCAAAAAGCAGAAGAAAATCATGATTTTATTCATAATCTAATTATGAGCGACGAAGCCCATTTCCAATTAAATGGGATCGTTAATAGGCAAAACTGCAGGATAGGAGCTACGGAAAATCCA
This sequence comes from Melolontha melolontha, assembly GCA_935421215.2. NCBI lineage: Eukaryota > Metazoa > Arthropoda > Insecta > Coleoptera > Scarabaeidae > Melolontha > Melolontha melolontha. The sequence goes on along the minus strand of OW285236.1, from coordinate 18,935,264 downwards.
AGAGTAGTTCAACAGCGAGAATTACACCCACTTAAGTGTACCGTTTGGTGCGGTGTTTCGTCGGAAAGGATAATTGGCCCTTATTTTTTTGAAAATGAACACGGTGTCGCCGTTTCCATCACTGGTGTTAGATATCGGACATTGTTGGAAAATTTTTTAAGGCCAGCCGTGGAAAACCATCCGCAAGTATGGTTCCAACAGGATGGAGCCACAGCGCACACTGCTAGGGACACAATGGCTCTTTTACGCGACATCTTTGGTGAACGAATTATTTCCCGTACAAGCGATTTTAATTGGCCTCCGCGTTCACCGGATTTAACCGCTTCAGACTGTTTCCTTTGGGGTTATTTGAAAGGAAAAGTCAATATTAATAAGCCTCGAACCATACAGCAATTAAAAAATAATATACGCGGCGAAATCAACAAAATAACACCTGAAGTTTTACGAAAGGTTATGGAAAATGTTTTGGAAAGAGCACGAACATGCGAAGCAGAAAATGGCCACTACTTGCGAGATATAATTTTTCATAATTAAATTAAAAATATTCTCCATTAATATACTGTATTTAAAATTTAAAAAAATTAATAATTATGTCTTAAATAAGAAGTTATAATGAACTCAAACCTCTTCGGTCATTTTGGACCAACCTGTATAAGGGTGGCCGCTAACACAGGTTTTTACTGTATTTATATTTATCTGCTCGTAATAATAGTAAAATTATGGGTAAAGTTTTACCGACTTAAGTATGTTTCAAAGTGTTATACTCGCGAAGCCTAGACTCTTTTGGAAGTTTTGATTGAAAAAACGATTATTATGTAATCGAATAATATTAAATCAATTAAGGTAGACTTTCACAAGTTAATTACAATTCAAAAATTGTAAATAAATTCACCAACAAACAGACTTCCAACGTATTTCAACAAATGGAAATTTATATTGGACAAAACACAACTGATAACACCCTCGTTGTATACTAATGGCACTAAATCCGTTTATTAATGTTGCGTGCTGATTCCTATACAAAGTTCCGTATCGCTGACGATAAGAGATCTGCTTTGATTGAATTTATCCCACACAACCATAGGCACTTTTATTACTAAAACAACGAAATGTGGTAATTTAAATTGATAGTGTAAGAAAACAGGTGAAACTGAACGAAGTGTCTTGAGTAGGATAACATAAACCAAATTCTCTTGGGCTGTTAAGTTGCAACGGATGCACTGAGAGTGCTGTGGTAAATTAAACATTAATAATGCAAACAATGGGTATTACACTGCTGCGCATTAATGCATCAGTTTATTTTGAAATTGGACAGTGTACACTGGAATTGCTAGTAATACGAAATAGTTTAAATAATTACGACAAGCATATATGGACCTTTATGTCCATAAAATACATGTATATTGTATGGCTTTAATAAAAGCTAGTTATTGTGTTTGGCAGTAATTGGTTATACGAGATTGGCTCAAATTACTTTAAAATGCTTCGATTTAACCCATGTAGGAACACTATTAGAAATATAAAGACAAAAAAAAATTTTTTAAAGAATAAACACGTATTTTGGTAGTCATAAATATCCTTTAGGTTAACAAAAAAGCTAAAATATTGATTTTTATATTTTCTTTTTATATCGCGTTAATGTAACGTTAATATTATGCATAAAATCCGCAAAATTCGATGAAAATCTGCAGAACTTTTACTAAGATATGCAATAATATGTAAAGTTTAAGTGATAATTACACAACTAAATTATTATCAAAATATTAAATAACGTCAATATAAATTAAAAAATACCACAAATATGTACCATATCAATATTTTATTCGAAATTTTACAAAATACATATATAATAATAATAAGTAAGATAAACAATGTAACTCTCTGTGTCTATATTTTCCTTTGTATAAGTATTGTACACATTTACAATTAAATGCTTTTCTAAATTCTCAACTAAAAATGATCTTATGCGATCCGTCAATAATAGCTTGTGTGCTGAAAAGCTTCGTCAACGTCAACTGTTGTAATTGGCGCATACTTGTATTTGCAGATAATTGATGGACTCATCTCAATAGTTTCATCGTAGTTTCCTTCCAACACACTAGATATTCTACTTAGCTAAAGAAGATGCGTAACGAGGCGTAACGACTGTCAACAACATGACTCGGAATTTTTACAATGTAATTTTAATTTTCCGCTTAAGAAATTAATTCTTCATGAAAAATAAAATCTTGTTGAACCACTGGCGTTATGGCAATTATATTGCGCTCGGTCGATATTCGAATTAATGTCGACTTCGGAGCAATATAATACCCATAACGCCCTTGATGCATAATTAACTATTATGGTGCACTGTGAAAATAAATTATAAAATATGAAAAAATATGCCACTTTTATGAAATATGCTCAAGGCAGTATTTATATGCAAGATATGCAAAACAAAAGTTGTCGCAAATGCTTTCTTTTTCCGTGATCCTTATTGATCTGAAAGAATTTTGGTAAACATATCATAAATAATAAATACGCAATTTCATATAATTTGAGCTTTATATATAACCATAAAAAAGAACTTACCTTTACAGATTTAATAACGACGTTGGTCACGCGGAAGGCAGTTGTCACGCAGAGGAATTGTAAAGTAAATATAAAAAAGATCAGACGTGTTATCTTATAGAAAACAGTACCACATGTTTACTTGTACCATATTACGAAGGTACTAAAGACGGCGCTATGTTAAACCAAACTATTTTAGACCTATTAACTGGACATTCTAAGACCAAAAAAAATATGTCAATAATATGGGTTTGACCGAAGAAACGGTGTGTAGATTCTGCCAAGACGAAGAGAAAACCGCGTTTCATGTAGGGGAGATCCTTTTACTTTGGGACACTTAAGTTTCTTATGCTTTTGATTTAAATAGGGCGCCAATATTCTTGTCAGTTAAACTATTATACACTAGATGGCTATATATGTTACAGTATATCAAAATTCTAAGTGCCATTTCATGTTTTGTGTGATAACTTGTTTTGTGACTTGTGAAGTAATTTTTTATTCCAGAGCATCAAACTCGCTCTAAGTTAAGGTACGCTAAATAATATTTTTTACATGTAATGGTTTGAGAAACAGATTATTTTATTATTATATTAAACCCTAATTACAAATGCCAAGAAGGAAAGCAAACAAGAAATAAATAACGCTAAATGAGAAACATGTGACGGCTCCGACCCGCTTAATTTTAGAAAACAATTTCACCTTTAGACAAGCTGCTAACCTGTTCGAGATTTCGAAATCTACCTCTTTCTCGACATCGTCTAAAGCACAAAGTGGAGATGAAATATTTAAGTACACTGCTGCCAAAGAAGTTTTTATGGAAGTGTAAGAACGCGAATTAGTTATATATTTGTTAGAATTTGCAAATATGCATTATGGTTTGTTAACACTGGAAATGAGAGAGCTAGCATTTAAATATGCTGTAGCAAATAAAATAGAATATTCCGCGGCTTTGGACTTAAACAAAAATCTGGCAAAGAATGGTTTAGATACTTCTTAAGTCGGCATCCACGAATGTTATTAACAAAATCACAAGCTACTAGTTTAACAAGAAAAACTTATTGAATAGAACTAATGTAAATACAGTATCTGATAAATTTGAGGAATTTACTACAGAAAACATTTATAATTTAGACGAGACAGGTATGCGACAGTGCATACTCCAGTCCGAGTTGTTAGATCAAAAGGCTCCTAGCAAGTTGGTAGCATGAAATCAGATGAACGGGGTTTAAATGTTACTCTTATATCAAGTACTAACGCATATGTTCGTTTTTCCCAAGGTGCATTTGAAAAACCATATACTGAACGATACCTTCGTTGGAAGCATAGGAAGCGCAAATCTGAGTGAATGGTCGAATAGTTCAATATTTATTTAATATTTACCTTACTTTATAATATATGCTTGTCCAAGCCCTGAAAATATAGTGCCAATAACACAGGCCTGCATAAAATTTGTGATGACGTGATTTTTGTTTGTTAAACTCAGTTTTTATATAGCAATAACTAATTAAAATATAGTTGGTCTCTACCACCCACAGATTTTTTTTTGCACAAAAGAAAAATGCATATTATGCTTATTTCAAAATCAAATTAGGAGATCAAGATAAAGATTGGGAACCGCACGTTGTTTGTAAGGCATGTGAAGAAGGTTTAAGACATTGGACCAAAGGGAATAGAAAAAGCCTTCCTTTTGGAATACCGATGGTTTGGAGAGAACCGTAAAATCATCATGAAGACTGCTACTTTTGTCTTTGTGATATTAAGGGGCATAATAGAAAAACTTTGAAACATATTTTGTACCCAAACAATATTAAATCAGCTATCAGACCAGTTCCTCACAGTGATCATGTACCTATACCTATACTCCCCAAAGTACTAGAAGAAGATATTGAAACCTCTTCAACTTCCGGCTCCGTACAGATGGATAGTGATTTTGAACGATCAACCTCAGTTCAAAACCAACCTCAGCTATATTCACAAGCCGAACTGAATGATTTAGTAAGAGATTTGGGACTTTCAAAAGATCTTTCTGAAGTACTGGGGTCCAGGTTGAAACAAAAAAATTTGCTTCCACCAGAAACTACCTTCTCTTGGTATAGAAATCGTTAGGCTGGATTTGTAAAATATTTTGCACAAAACGGACCACTCGTGTACTGCCAAGCAATTGGTGATCTACTTACTTTCCCCGGAACTCCTGAGTACGCACCTTCTGACTGGAGACTTTTCATCGACTCTTCAAAAAGGAGCCTTAAAGCTGTTCTTTTACATAATGGCAATGTTTTTGCTTCTGTTCCGGTCGGCCATTCTGTTCATTTAAAGGAAAATTATGAAAATTTATAGGAATTACTATTAAGAATACAATATGAAAATCACAACTGGGAAGTGTGTGAAGATTTAAAAGTTTTAGGCCTTCTCTTGGTTCAGCAGTCTGGATATACTAAATTTCTATGTTTCCTGTGCGAGTGGGATAGCAGAAATCGATAACAGCATTGGATAAAAAGAAACTGGCCACAAAGGTTGACTTCAACACCTGGAACCAAAAATGTAATTCGCGAAAGTCTTATTGACCCTCAAAAAGTGTTACTTCCACCGCTTCACATAAAACATGGTCTTATGAAACAATTTGTTAAGGCATTAAACAAAGAAGGAAATTGTTTTAAATATTGGTGTAAAACATTTTCGACTCTGTCAGAGGCAAAATTAAAGGCGGGAATCTTTGTAGGCCCGCAGATTAGGAGCTTGGTGAAAGATCAAGAATTTGAAAATGTGATGGAAGATAAGGAAAAATATGCATGGCATGCTTTTAACGAAGTTGTACATAAATTTCTAGGGAATTATAAAGACACAAACTATGTTGAGATCGCTGAAAATATGCTGGAAAAATTCAGGATTCTTGGTTGCAATATGAGAATAAAAATTCACTTTTTACATTCCCATTTGGACTATTCCCAGAAAACCTTGGGGACGTGAGTGAAGAGCAAGGAGAAAGATTTCACCAGGATATTAAAGAGATGGGAAAAAAATACCAAGGGTTCTGGGACACAAAAATGATGACCGATTACTGTTGGACATTGAGAAGAGATCTTCCTTTAGCTGAATATGACAGAAAAACAACCAAACGAAGCTTTTCTGAAAAACGAAAACGTTTTTTTAAGAAGCATAAAGAATAAATAACTATGTGTAATAATTTCTATGTGTATATTTTTGTATTTTTTTAAATATAATATAAAACTAGCTTATAAATGAAATAAATCGTGTTTTTTCTATATTTTTTTATTTTACTGGTTTGAAAAATAACCTTACGTGATACAAAAAAAATAAAAGCACATTAAATCAGCGCTACCCAATTACTAGAAAAGCTTTAAAATTTTTAAATCAACTTTCAAAGTGTTGAAAAATGCAGGCCTGTGTTATTATGGATAACCACTAGAGTCACATCTCGGTTGAAGCCCTAAACTAAAGCTAAAACATCAGGAATAACGGTATTAATCTTTCCACCACGTACAAGCCGTAAAATGCAGCTACTTGGGCTATTTGGGCCCTTAAAAAAATATTACAATACTACTCGTAATGAGTGGCTCTTTAGCAATTGTGGCATACCAATGTCCATTTATCATGTGGTTGAATGTGTTGGAAAAGCTTATCCGCTTGCATTTACATCTAAAAACGTGCAGTCTGGTCACAGGAATATGTCGTGTAGATAGATGCGTTTTCAGAGATGGCGAATTTTTGAGCTCTTATGTAACTCACACATTAGTTTCACAAACCCTATCTAAATTGGAAGATCAACCTCAGCTTGGAACATCTACCTCAGAAGGTCAACCTCTAGCCGGAACTTCAAGGGAACACTACATACCAGAGTACGTACAACCATTTCCAAAGGCTCAATCAAGGAAAGGGGGAAAAAGAGCGGGTAGGAGGACAGGTAGATGCAGGATAATTACTGGTACTCTGAAGAAACTTGAACTTGTTGCAAGCACAATAGAAAAGTTGGACAAAGGAGAGACACAACGCAATTAATGAAAAAAGTATTAGAAAAGTTTTAAAATATAGTATTTCCGAAAGTACTTCCGAAGAAGAACTACAGGAGGAATCACAGGACTCTCTTGAAGATGCTGAATTTGAACATCACTAAATGCACTAAACCAATTTCAACGAAGCATTCTGTACTGCGCGACAGAATGCAGAGCTCAAACTTGAAACAGACTTATCAATTTATTACATAGCATATAACTTGTAAAAGCATCCTAAAGTACAAACCTCTGTATCCCAAAGTACAGGGTTACTACAAAAGAATCATCGGGTTTGAGAAAGCTATATTTAAGAAAGTATTATAGATAGAATAGTAAATGACATGTCTATATGCAGAGAAAATAATCAAGTTTGTTAGCATATCATTACAAATGTTCAATGTGGGCTCCTCGAGTCACACGCCAAACGTCCAAACGATAGTCCAGTTCAGTCCATACACGCTGCAAGGTGTCTCGGTCGATACTGTTAACAGTAGTAGTAAAGCGTCTTCTGAGTTCCTCAAGTGTTGTGGGTAATGGTGGTACGTAAACCATGTCTTTAATATACCCCCAAAGAAAATAATGGCACAGGGTAAGATCGGGAGAATTGGGAGGTCACGCGTACAATGCCACATCTGTTTCAGCACAACGGCTTATCTAACGTTGAAGTAGCACCTCGTTTAGATACCGACGCACTTCATTATGCCAATGAGGCGAAGCACTATCTTGTTGCATTATAAAGTTGTTTGAATCATCTGTCAGATGCGGAAATAACCACAAAAGCAACATATCGAGGTAGGATATACCGGTCACAGTTTTTTTCACGGAAGAAAAGCTGTTCGTACACTTTTGTGTTGGATACAGCACAGAAGACATTCAATTTTGGAGAATCCCTTTCATGTTGCACAATGACATAAGGTGGTTCTGTACCCTATATCCGAATGCTATGACGGTTCACCTTGCCACTTAAATAAAATGTTGCTTCGTCGCTAAACACGAAACGGTTAGCAAATTCGTTCTCCTCTATTGCTTTCTGCATGTCACAACAAAATTCGGTTCGCTTGACATAGTCGTCTGGACTTAAACTTTGCGCCATGTGTATACGGTATGGCTTGAATTGCAAACGCTTCCGAAAAATTTGCACCGTTTGCTGCGGAATACCAAGTGCACAGCCTGCGCCACTGGTAGATTGTTGTGGCGAACGCACGAACCTCATCCACTGTTGCTTCAGGCACTCGTGTGCGGCCGGTGCTTTTAAGTTTAGTAAGTGAACTTGTCTGAAATTCTCGATATCATCGTAGAATGCTCTTTTGACCTGGAGGATTACTTTGCACCGTAACAAGCGAGAAACATCGCGCATACTCTAACACGCATAATTGCCATTTTGCATACTGCGTGCTGGCTTCGGTGTGCGCATGACAAGCGATGTACGTAGGCGCACTTCTAAGCTTGCAGGTCGTCGCTGACTATAGACATGTCTTTACTATTCTATCTGTAATACTTTCTGAAATATAGCTTTCTCAAACCCGATGATTTTTTTGTAATAACCCGGTATATTATAAGTAGAGAACGGACACGCTTACCACATGACGCAAAGCCCAGTGCAGTACTGGCGAAAGGCTGTATTTCTAAAATATTTAATTTTATTTATATAATTGGAAAACGAACGGGTAATGATCTATAAACTTACGAAATACATATTTATTTGTTGAAAAGTTGTATTTATAAAGTTTTTAATTTTATTTATATAATTGGAAAACAAACGGGTGGTGATCTATAAAATTACGAAATACATATTGCGGTAGATTTTTCCCCGAAGATAATTTTGAATATTCTATTTTATTTATGTACATTTATTTTAGCAGGATATTTTTATATATTTGGAAAATTATTTTATTTTGATGTTGGACCGATTCTTTTGATCATATCTGTATATTTCTGTGACGTGTATAATAGTTATAGTTTCACATGTGGTCGCATTTTTGCTCCGGGAAAAAGAGGTTAGAGGGGTGTAACCTTCAGACACACAGAGAATATCGGTAGATAAAGTTGATTTTAAAGAAATAGTTAATTAACTGTAGTTTTTGATTAAAATCACGTTTATTGTTATTAATTGGTTGTTGGTGATTTGAATTCATTACGGGATTATTAACGAGGGTTTTGACTCGTTAATTTTGATTAATTTTATACTTATCTGCCATGTGTGTTTCAAATATGGATTTTATGATTTTAATAACGTAAGTAATATTAAAGATTTAATATTTCAATGCATTGATTATATTTAATTGATTGTTAGAGTTATATTCATTATTGAATATATTTAAGTTTGATATGTTTGATAGTTGTTTGAATAGCTAGGAAATTTTTCATATTTCTTATGAGGGATTTTTTTCTTTATTTACGAATAAGATATTTTTTTGAAATCAGGTTGGAGGGAAATTTATATTCATGTTTATGTGCGCATGTTCTGGTCTTGGACACGCGTGATAGCAGCTTGTAATCTGTTTGACGTTTGTATTTTGGGATTAAAGTAAACAATTGAAATTAAAAGTTTTCCATACTATTTAATTAGTTAAATTTTGTTCGCGTATAACTAGAGGGTTTTCATTGCGAGCGTGTCACTTATCTAGCAATCTTTTCCCCTCCTGCTTTTTGTTTATTAATGCAATTAGCTATCTTAATATTTGATTGAGATTTTTTTTTTTTTGTAATAAAGACATATTGTGGAAAAGTGCTTGTTTTAATGCTTATATTTTGTTTTTCTGTCCACGTTTGTAAATGAACCTGAGACTTTAGAGGACTCTATTTAAAGTACTAAACTCTCCGAAAAGCAGCCCGGACTCATTGTGGTGCATTGTGGACCATTTTCAACAAATTACTACAGTTCACTGCAATATGTATTTGTTGAAAAGTTGTATTTTTAAAGTTTTTAATTTTATTTCTATAATTGAAACATCTTTATTTGTTCATTTTGTCGTTCAAGTTGAGTAAAGGAGTATTAATATTGACTAGCAATAGTTTCTCAAGGTTTTCTTCTGTCAAATTTGTTCTCTTTGAATTAAGTACATCCTTATAAATAGAAAACGTCCTTTCTACATCGCAACTGGTTATAGGTGCATACTGGAAATATTCTTTTATTTCTTCATATTTAGCTGTTAGATTTTGTGGAATTGTCTCCATACATAATTGCTGCAATGTAATTAAATCTGGATTTCTATTAAGAATTGCTTCAAACTTTTGCCGTAGGCCACATCCGAAGTCACTTGGAATACTTTTCAAATTATTAACAGCCACAATTAGTGTGGTTAATCCGTCATTTAATTTGAGATTTCGATTTTCAAAATAAGTGATTAGTTTTGGCAATTTTCCAAAGTGTTCGTCAAGAAAGTGCAACTGATTTTTTAAATTTGGGATTTGTGTGAGCTCCTTGCACTCACCAATACTTCTAGCATCCTCCTTAAGCAGTGTTACGAAATGTTTTAGACTATCGAAATTCTCAGCATAATAACTAGTAGCTTCCAGCCATGTTCCCCACCTAAGTTATTACTGCAGTGGGAGGCAGTGACAGAGATGGAAATTTTTCCCTGAAAAGAGCTACTCTCAATGGTGCTTTTCTGAAAACTTTTTTAAAAGCTGATATAAGTCTATCAACTTCCGGAAAAGTGTCTCTGATATATTCACGATTCTGTGGAGAGCATGTGCTACACAAGTAATATGCAGCATAATAGGATATGTTTTCTTCAATAGTCTGCCTGTTTTTAACATATACGCAGCACTATCACTGACAAATAAAAGTAATTTTTCTTTGTACGTGGCGTCCGAATGAAGCATTTTTTGCATATTCTCCTTAATGATTTCAGCAACTGTTTCCGCATCAACTCTATTTATAACACTTGTTGCTATTACATATGAGTTATAAGGAATAGTTGGATGTAGTACACCAGCAACAACATTTACCACACAGCGTCCTAACATGTCCACCGTTTCGTCGGCGCTTATCCATATGTATTGATTTAAAAGATGGCTTCCAATGCGTTCTACTCTTCTCGTATAGCACCTAGAAACATAATATTTGCGTAAAGTTGATTCATCAGGAACATTTCGACCAGTATATTTTTTCAGAAATGTCTTCAAAATTGGATTGTTCAATTTAAATAATGGAATATAAGCTGCCATAAAAGTTTCACAGAGTTCTTCGTTAAAATTGTCAGATTCCAACGGGTTCAATTTTTTTTCGTGCTTTAACGATCCTACGTGACGTTTTACGGTTGATTTATTGCAATTTTTCAATAACGTTTCACACACTTCACAATAAATTTCGGAATCACTGACAATGTACATACAATCAGTATGGCCCTCAATCCAACTCGCCATTGTTTCACGATGCCATTCTCGACGCTCTTCCATTGTCTGAAAAAGTAAGAATATTCTAGATCCAAATAAACGAAATTAAATAACGAAATTCTATGCACACTTACGTGAAAATATTTGGAAGATGTTGCTTAAATGAAAAGAAAAGGAATGTACGTGCTATTTCTCTTACAAAATACGATAAACTTATTTATTTTATCTACGTACTTGACATCACTGAAAACACAATATTCTCCGAATACAATAGTTGGGTTGTCCATTGTTATCGCTGCGAGACCAGGTGGCCGAGTAAGCCAAACAAATACTTCATTGAATTACTCCGGGATGCACTGAGCGACGTTATACATAATTCCAATTGCCGATTGCGTTTTATGGAAATTGCACCCGTTCTCTAATTATAAAGTTTGTCCTTTAGAACGTGGCGGCTTTGAAAGAAAAATGTTTTTAGTTTTTATCTGTTTAATTGTAGTACCTTTTGCTATGATTAGTTTACTTCTAAACATGTTTATCTTGAATGTTCTGTATTAATATTTAATAAAAATTATATGTTGCAAATAGTCTGATAGAATTTTATTTTGTCTTCGCTCTTTCGGAGCGAAAGCAGAGGCGTATTTTGTATCGGCACCAGTGTGTCTATCTTTATGTCTTGCGCTATGCGCGTGGCGTTGCAAATTTGATTTTGTTAAGTGGTTTATATATATACATATATTGCACACTAAACATTTTACATTTACCCATTGTAAGATAAATCATTGATTACAATAGTACTTATTTCCTAGATAGTTCTGATTCAAATGATAACAAAATAATACAAATGTATTTAAACTTTGATACATAATAGGTATAAGACAAAATAGAAGATTCATCTTAAACAAAATAATATAAATAATGTTAATATACTACAATGATGCACTATAAAGGAAATTTAAATATTTAAACCGTTACATATATTATAATGATTAGGCAACACATGTTACATAAATATTCTATAGGCTTATAATTTACTTTTATTTTTCTTAAAAAAAAAATTAAGTAAACAAAATAAAATAAACAGAGGATTAACTATAACAATTAATTCAAAAATAATTTATTACAATTCTTTCCACAAATTATTTTTTATGAGGGAGAGAAGGTAAATATAATAAAAATGTTAATAAACTTATTGAAAACACTAGTTTTAATTTGTTACATTTCTGTTATTGGGATTTCTTAGAAGGTGGAAGTCTATTATATTTGTATTGTTTTCTTAATTTAGAGTGTCAAATCTATAATTTAATTTCAAATGTATATGACTTTCTTACATTTACCAAAATTATAGAACTATGTAAATTTAGTTAATTTTGTATACTATTGTTAATGTTTGGTAATGTCAAAGGTTATGTGTGAAGGAAAATTTCATTGTTAACCAATAAGTTCATAATATTAATCAAGGATCAAAATTATAGTATAAATGTCAAATATTTTGGAAAATTATGTATAACTAAAGCGACCAATGAGCTTAAAAAGAGAAAAAGTTGTTGGGTTGCCATAGTGAGTTATTGAAACAATTTGAGAGAAGAATTTTTGCACTTGAATGAATTGGATGTTTTTGGAAAAAACGAATTTTTTAAAAAAAAAAAGATAAAAAAAAAAGTATAATTTATATTACCAAGATCTGAACTGTTTTCATCTTATACTCTTCTATCAATTAATGAGCCACTAAAGACGTGTACCAGCTTTAGATAAATATTGGGAAACATTACAAGGCCTTATATTACCAGGATTGTGACCGTAAATTAGAAAAGCAGAACTTAGAAATATATATAAACCATTTAACAAAATCAAATTTGCAACGCCACGTGCATAGCGCAAGACATAAAGATAGAGACACTGGTGCCGATACAAAATACGCCTCTGCTTTCGCTCCGAATTGGTCCACTCTAATTATAACTATATTTGAATTCGTTGTACACAATTTTGTGTACAACAAGAGGAATTTAATTTGATTTTAATATGTACATGAAATCGAATAATAATAGTTTAAAGATTACACAAATGTTTCTGCTCCAAAATAACGGAAGAATACGTGACGTTTATTGCGTTGAAGTTATCTTTCTGAACGCTACGAATTTACGGAAACAACATATCAACCAGTGCGATGCGGCCGCGTGGGTTCGGTATAAATGGGATTACATTTGACCAAGGGCAGGGATTACAGACCACATACTTGCGTACTCATATATCATACACGGTAAACGTAACTTCCTGCCATTACCTAGATTACATAAATACATATATTAGATTTCGTGCTGGATGAAAGATCGTACACATCTAAACAACGTTTTACTTGAATTATTAAAGTTACATGTGTTAAAGTGTAGTTAGCTATTTAGCTGCTAATACTTTCGTTGAAGGAATCTTACATGAGCTGAAGTTTATAGACTTTGGCCAAGTTTTGTTATGGAGTTGGAAACTTGTTTGAATATTTCTTGACTGCTACAACTTTAGGGTAGTCAACGATTTGATATGTTTTGTCATAACTTAGTTTCCTATTAAAATATGCTGTAAAAATATACAGTTTTATTTAAAATATTCTCTTAGATATCTGGACAACGCGATTTCCAATTGTTTTTTTTTAATTGTTTCTCTAGAACGCCAACATATTGCTATGAACTGTGGTTTTTATATTTGTTGTACCACCATTCACGACAAATCTATCCAGCTAGGATATTCAGTCGGTTTATTTCCAAAAAATGGGACTGCTTTCCTCTCAGGGTTCCAATCGAAAACGTGGTTGACTCTTCTACAAAATTTTTTAGGCGCACGTAAAAGAGTATTGACAAATGTAATAATTATAATATATTTAACCCTTTCGTGGGCGGTGTGAGATATGTTTCCCACCAATTTTAAATGTCCCTGCAAACGTCAGAATTCTAAATTAACCATTTTTTTTGGTGGCGTCATCTAGTGGTACAGTTTAAAAACACAAAATCGTAGAAATCTACTTAATTCTTCCTTGTCAACAACCATGAAGTTCATTTGTACGTCGCAGCGGGCGCACTTTCTGCAGTTTTTAGTCGGCAGTTGGTGGTTTTTTGAATTTTACTTGTGTGATTTTTGGAAAAGTAAGTATATAAGCTTTTTCTTTCGATATTTAGTTTTTCTATTATGTAGTGGTCGCAAACATACAAAAATAACCATAAATTTTGTTTATGGACATACTCAAAATGAACTTTGAATTGGTGGGATATATTTTTCCCACCGCCCAATTTACCACAATCATTGAAAGTTTGTACATCTTTGTAGTTCACCAACAAAAAATGTCCAAGCAATATGTTTGGAATCTTGAAGACCCTCAACAGGCCGAAAAAGCTTTGGAATATTTTTACAGTTTGCCGGAAGACGAATATAATTCTGAAAACGAAGCTGACTCCGATGCCGAGGAGCAATTGAATGCTTTGGATAAGGAATCAACCAGATATAACAACATTTATACAAGTTCGCCTGTGCCCTCAGTGTCAAGTGATAGTAACAGCATTTACTCAAATTCACCTGTGACAGCAGATTACGATCCAAATGAAATATCGGAAACAAGTCCGCAATTAGATGTTTCTACAAACGTACAGCTTTCGCCAAATATACATCAGGTAGACAATGAACCAGAGGAGACAGGTATGACGAAAATTTTCTAACTGCAGCTTATTTATGTTTCATTTTTAATTTTTTTGAAACTAGTTCGTCTGGCAGAAGAATCTGATAATATTTCCCCAATATCAGCAGAAGTAGAAGAAGATGAATTTAATCATTCAGAGTGGACAGAAGATTCTGAATATTTTGCAAATCTGTCGGTCATATTCGATCAACCACCTACGCCTCATACATCTATAGGGATTTCCAAAGAACTGTCATACTTTATGGAATTTTTCGATGATTACCTGTTTTCTCTGATTGTCGAACAAACTAATTTGTATGCATTACAAAAATCAGTAAAAAATTGTAGTCCTTTGAGCGTTCCTGAATTGAAGGCATATATTGGATGTCTAATTCTGATGGGGATACACCAGTTACCTAGACTTGAGAATTATTGGAGCAGCGATCCATTGTTGAATGTTAGTGCTGTTTCTAATGTTATGAGTTCAAAACGGTTCAAAAAAATTACCGTAAGGCTCCACTGTAATGATAATGAGACCTGTCCCCCTCGAGAGTCCTCAGAATATGATAAACTTTATAAACTTAGACCGCTGATTGACTATCTAAATAATAAATGTCGTTCTGTTTATGATTGCTCTGCAGAATTGTCTGTCGATGAGTCAATGATCCCCTTCAAAGGACGTTCTAGCTTCAAGCAATATATGCCGATGAAGCCGATAAAACGGGGGTTTAAAGTTTGGTGTCTTGCAGATTCTCAGACCGGTTTTGTTTCGAAATTTGATATTTACACGGGCAAAAGTGCCGTCCCAGAAACTGAGAAAGATGTTGGGCTGGGAGAACGAGTGGTGCTCAAACTGACTGAGAATTTGACCAATAGAAATTGTTTAGTAGTTTTCGACAATTTTTTTACTTCTGTTACTTTGTTGAGAAGGCTTCATAATAAAGGAATTTATTCTGTTGGCACAGTAAGAAGTAGTCGGAAAGATTTGCCCGAAATGATGAAGAAAAAAGATAAGATGAGTAGCGGTGAATTTCAGTTCAAATGCCGAGGGGTGGTTTCTGCGGTGAAGTGGCAAGATAATAAGCCCGTCACTCTACTTACCACTGCTGTGTCCCCAAGAGAAGTGACCATTGTGAAAAGAACCAATAAAGATGGCTCTAAAAGTACTGCATACTGTCCTAAAGTTGTAGAGGTCTACAACAGAATCATGGAAGGTGTTGATCGATTCGACCAAAAAAAGGAAGCATACGCCATCGGAAGAAGGTCAGTGAAGTGGTGGCATAGAATATTTTACTTTCTGGTTGACGTAGCGATTGTCAACAGTTTCATTATATACCAAAAATTTCGACGAACCAACATAGATCAGTTGGCATACCGAATCGCTTTGATTCGTCAGCTTATATCTGGATACAGCAGTCGAAAAAGAAGAGGTAAACCTGCTCTATTTTTGCCCAATAAAAAAAGAGTCCCTGACGAAGTTAGGCTGTCAGATGTCGGGTCCCACTTACCCGAAAAAGGATCATATAGAAGGTGTAGAATCTGCAGCACTAAAGTGAATGAGAAACGAACACCATATACATGCACGCAATGTAAAGTTCCCGTTTGTGTGCCAATTTGTTTTAAAAAATTACATGGAAAATAACAATAAGTTGTAAACATACTCATTTATTTAAGTTTATATAGTTAGAAATTAAATTTAAACAGAAAATTCATAATTGATTTTTATTGTAAACTTTATTTATTTATGATTTCTCATTAAAACATGGTAAATTAAACGGGCGGTGGGAAATATGTTTCCCACCTCTATTTATTTAAACAAAAAAGAAAAATAAGACTTAGTTATGCCGAAATTTTATTAATCAGTGCTGAAGAAAAGTATTTCTGCCAAAAACAATTTCAAAATGCATCAGCTTATTATTTGGCCGCGAAAGGGTGAAGTTACTTATAAAACTCGTAATGAAAGGATGATTAAATTAAAGATCACAATATAAATTTAAAATGAAAATTTAATACAAAATCAATAAAAAGAAAAAAAAACAATATTTATAGAGTATAATGATTAATATTGCATCATTAAACAATATTTTAAAAGGTAAAAATAACACACGGAAATGACAGCTACGTGCATTCAAAAAAACCTAAGTTAATACCGAACAACTTAAAAATAAACTAAATCACAAAGAATATTTCTAATTTCTCCCCACTGAACAATATAAATAAACAAACTTGACAGCTCGAACAAAACTCTAAAAACATGCGCACTTACATGTCCAAGAAAAAATGCCCTTGAAATCTCAACGTATAAAATTTTATATTTACTGTTTTTTACTTAGAAATGTTAAAAATCCTCTTTGTTATCTAAATCAATTAACTAAGACTAAATCTAAATACAACAATATTAAATACAAGTGAAATACAATATTCAACTCTTTTAAATATAATAAGATATCTTTTAAAAAATATATATATTTTTACTTACATTAAAAAACAATGTGAGACACAATTAACGAGAATCGTTGTTAAATTATGATATTCAAAATTACGAGACTAACAAACTCGTAAAAAGTTCGGGAAATTGAAATACAATCACATCAACTAATTAAACTCAAAACAACCCGAATTTACCATAGATAATAATCTATCTTAAATAGAAATGTACGCTCTCGTCAACTGTAAATTTGTGTCTGAAGGTCAAATCATCAAGCACGTAGGCTTCGCATAAAAATACAGTTTTTATTACACATAAATACATACGGATATACACAGATATCAAAAAATAATATTATATTCATTTTTAAATAAATTTTTACTATTTATTTGGGAAAAATCCATAGCAATATGTAAAATTTACGTATGATTTTGTTAGCCAGAGTGATTATGCGGTAATTTATGAGGTAATTTATGTTTCTTTGAATCCGTTAGGCAGTTCTTTAGTGTTCGAGAGCCACACAACTGAAAATTACATTAGTTATTGTTAGATTGTGGTAGTAAGAGGCGTGAAGTTGACGTTAGCTTAGATTTTCAACGACAATTAATTAACGAATTGGAAGTTTTACTTCGACTTTTAGCATTATTTGCGGTTTTGTAAGACAACCGCTTATCAAATGAACTTGTTGTTACAGTTCATTATTTAAAATAAACTGCTCTGCATGAGTTAGGGATATAGAGTAAAATGGCACAAATACGACTGTCGCCTAGTTACGGGTTGTTTATTTCTTGACAGTTTTGTTAAATATCAAGTTGATCACTTTGAGCACCCCAAATTTAGTTTAATTTTTCTAAAGAAGAAGACATCCTCACGAAACTTGCAGAATACAACAAGGGAGATTTCAGGCAACGATCAACGTTCATGTTTCTAGAGAAACTGTCAGGCGACGTCTATACGAAGCTAACATTATATCTAGACTTCCATTAAGAGGCATTCGCAATGACGCACTATACTTTTAACAGATGAATCCAAATATGCTCGATTTTCAGAGTCTAAGAGTTCGCGTGTGGGATCAGAAATTCCTAGAAATCCTCGCTTTGTTAAAGAAGTTCATCCTTTTCGAGGAAGTTCTATAACAGTTTTCATTTGACATATGTTTTAATGGACTTACAGACCTCTACCTTTGTCATGGAAAGATGAATGGATTGCTATCGGTGAAAACTTTCGTTTCCTTGACGATAATGTTAGATAGTCTCTGCTATAGTACCAAATCTCATTCAACATTTACAACTACCTCCACAATCCCCTGATGTGAACTGTATTGAACATGCATGGGACATGTTTCAAAGAAGATTAAATCAGTTTCAACCGGCTTCAGAAACTTTAGATGACTTAAGACGCATGTTACCACTGTTATGAAAGTATCTGGAGCAAAACATCTTTAACACGCCGATAGACATGTAACGTAGATGTCAAGTTCTAATTGATGCTCGTGGTGGTTATACGTTGTATTGAAGATGGTGGTTTTTCTAATCATAAAATTTTGCTTCTGTTAGTTATTTCTGTTACATTTTTGTTTAAAATCCATGTACAATCCATGGCTAAATGATGTAACTGTCCCGTTTTTTTGCTTCGGACAGTATAAAAATAAAATCTAAACGAGTTTCTGCTTCAAATTCTTCACATTTTTTCTTACTGTTTACTGCAAACATCCCTCACTCATGTGGCGAAGTTTATTTTATAACGCACATTTCATTCGAAGTGAGCTAGAATCAGTCACACGCAGTATACATCGTAAATGCAGATATCGATATTACATCATCGCCTCTTCCGCGGTTGTATGTGTATCACGTGATTGCCTGCCAGCGAGATGATTGGTTGAAAACTGACGCTACTTTGTTAGGTATGCACATCGTGTGTCGTGCTTGTGTCAATTACTTACGTTTGAATGTCGGCTGTGACCAAAGGTGAATTGTGTATTGCCGCTCTTTGTTTGTGATAAGTGTCGAAAATTAACTAATAATAATCTAAATAGATGGATAGTGGTTACACTCTTCGTTTGATTAACACCACTATACACACACATATATATATATATATATATATATATATATATATATATAATAGTTACTTACGTTTGAATGTCGGCTGTGACCAAAGGTGAATTGTGTATTACCGCTCTTTGTTTATGATAAGTGTCGAAAATTAATTAATAATCATCTAAATAGATGGATTAGTGGTTACACTCTTCGTTTGATTAACACCGATATATATATATATATATATATATATATATATATATATATATAAATATATATATATCAGCCATTGTCGTATACATCATCTATATTGATTGCCTATGTATTTCTGAACATAATTGAAGAGATACTGCAAATAGGCTTTATATTAATCGTAGTAGATAGGTTAGCTAACGTTATAATTAAATAGAACTTGATTGTGTCTATACTATTAGTTGTAATAACGTTAAATGTCATGCAACAATGTGTCAAATTCTGTTAAACAACGTATAATTATTAAATTGTTATCAAAGAAGCTTCTGGTATTCATCAGAATCTTCATAAACAGTTTGTAGAAGAGTGTTTATCACTCAAAACTCTCTTTGAGTGGTGTAAATCCTTCTAATATTATTGTAAACGCGTGTCGGGCTTGTTACATGCTACCCGTCTAGCGTCAAGTGTGAATTTTGGGAACATTCAAAAAGTTGACCAGCTGATTTTGAGCAATAACAGAAAATATGTGAAGAAACTTGCTAATATTGTAAACACTAGAATTGGTAGTGTTCACACTATTGTCTACGCAAGCTTAAAATTAGTAAAGTTAGCATCAAATGGGTTCAAAAGCCATTCCGGGGAACAACAGCAAAAACGACTTCTGGGTTGGATAGAATTTCGGCTTCGCGACAAGTATGAAAGCGATGACTTTCTGTCACATATTATAATAGCTGATGAGACCTAGGTCCACTATTATATCCCAAAAAGCAAGACTGTTAACATGAAGTGGCTTTGGTTAAGCTGACCTCCGCTCCAAAAATTTCAAAACACAAGCATCTGCAAAGTTATGGTGATTGTATTCTGAGACGTTATTAGATCAATTTATAATAATTTTCTTGAAAAAATAAAATCAATTAATTGGGCTTATTAAGCTGGTGATACGAACAAAGGGACGCTTCTCTTCTACACGATAACGCTAACCTACATACAGCCCATCTAACGAACAATATATACATATATCGCTTTAAAACGTTTTCCGCCGTCGTTCGATGACCAATCATTATTGGTCCCTGTCTTTCCATAAGTTGTTACCCAAACTTCTTATTTCTATCTCCTTGTCAATTCCTTCCTTCCAATATCTTATAGGTCTGCCTTTCCTACGTTTTCATTGAGAGGTCCATTTCATCACTTGCTTGGGTAATCGTTCCCCTCTTATCCGTTGTACATGTTCATACTATTTAAGTTGTTTCATTTTGATGTCGTCTACCATTGTATGCCTGGCTTTAGTGATTTCTCTTATCCTCTCATTTTATACTCTGTTTCTTCCAGATCTACCTGCAGCTCTTTTCCAGAAGTGCATTTCTGTTACCAGCAAATCTTTTTCTGTTATACCTTTAAGTGGCCAGACTTCAGAGCTACAAGTTGCTATGCTCTTAACCCTGCAGAACTCGCGCTTATAAGCATTTCGCTCACGCTTAAGCCAGAATTGCTGTATTTTTAAAGAGGGTTGAGATATA
Organism: Melolontha melolontha; assembly: GCA_935421215.2. NCBI lineage: Eukaryota > Metazoa > Arthropoda > Insecta > Coleoptera > Scarabaeidae > Melolontha > Melolontha melolontha. Next base: position 18,914,529 of record OW285236.1, on the reverse strand, counting down.
GGAACGAGGCGCCCTCTAGCTGAGTTTACGTATCACTTCTGTTTATAAATGCAACCTAAACACCAATTAGTCGTCTGTAGCAATTTCTAGGAAGAACTTGTCAATCACTTGCAGACTGCGTGAGCATTTCGCTGACGGCGCTAGTTCCGGCATTGGTGTTTTGTTTTTCCTATTGACGTTTCTCTCACTACGAGAGTTATAGCATTGACGTGTTTTTCTAACCTTATTTATGTAAGTATTGCATTTATTAGTATTTAGTCGTGTACTAAATGTTTTATATTAGTGAAAATGACATATTTATATGACGATGTTATTTTTTTAGTATAATGGCAATGAGTAGAACTCAGAAAATTATCGAATTAGCAAGACAACAATATGCAGAATTAAATCCACAACCAACATGGATGGCTACTCAACCAGCCCTTGACCAGCAATCAGAAAATTTATTTGATGATGGAGATCATTATGAAGTGGAGAGTGACAATGTCAGTGAACACAGTGACCATAATACAGACACAGAAGAATCAGATCGTGATAACGAAAATGATGATATGATAGTTGACACAGAGCCTCAATTTGATGGAGAACATCATTATATTGGTAAAGATGGCAAAACTCGCTGGTTGGCCCACTCGCCTTATCCTAACACTCGCACTCCGAGACATAATATTGTCAGTCATTTACCCGGTGTCACCTCCATTGCAAAAAATGCAAAATCTTTAATAGAACGCTGGCAGTTATTTTTTCCGCCTGATATGATTCGACATATTGTGAACTGTACAAATATTTTTCTAGACAAGTTACGCCCAAATTATACGCGAGATAGGGATTGTCGTGCAACAAATGAGACAGAAATATATGCTCTCATTGGACTATTATATATGGCTGGGATAAAAAAGGCTCAATATTTGAACACTCGGGAACTCTGGTCGGACGATGGCACGGCTCCAGAATGCTTCAAGCTTACAATGTCTAGAGATAGATTTCACCTTTTATTACGCTCTCTTAGATTTGATAACGTAACTGACAGGGTGTAAAGAAAGAAATATGACAATTTAGCTCCAATTCGGCAAATATTCGAGCAATTTGTAGAGAAACGCCTAAACAACTATCAAGTTGGTGAATACTGCACAGTCGATGAAATGCTGGAAAATTTTTGTGGCCGGTACAAATTCAGGCAGTACATCGCTAATAAACCAGCAAAATATGGTTTGAAGATATGGGCCTTAGTAGATTCTAGAATGTTTTATACATGCAAATTAGAAGTTTATGCAGGTAAACAGCCTGAAGGCCCATTTAAATTGGATAACTCGGCAAGCTCTGTAGTAAAACGAATAACGCAACCAATTTTGAACACAAGCCGAAACGTTACAATGGATAACTATTTCACATCTATACCACTAGCCAAAGACATGATTCAAATGAAAACAACTATTGTCGGAACGTTAAGAAAAAATAAAAAAGAGATACCGCCTTTGATGTTGAATACTAAAATTAGACCACTAAATAGCAGCATATTTGCATTTTGCAAACCTATGGTTTTAGTTTCATACAAACCGAAACCAAACAAAATTGTTTCTCAAAACCGGAGATAATCACGTTTTATAATTTGACAAAAGGCGGAGTCGATGTTGTAGATGAGCTGAAGTCAACTTACTCTGTCTCTAGGTTCTGTTGTAGATGGCCTCTAAGATTATTTTTCACAATTTTTGATATAGGCGGTATCAACTCTCAAATAATATATAAAAATAATACCGAAATTATTCAAGACCGCAGATTATATTTGAAAGAGTTGGCTCAAGAATTGATCAAACCACATTTAATAAATCGATCTTCAAAACAGAATTTGCCGGTGAGTTTACGTACCCGAATTCGAAAAATTTGTAACATGAAGGAATCAACAGTTGTGCGAGAGGTTGCCTCAGGTTTCTGTGCATTTTGTCCTAGGCGAAAAAATCGAAAAAGCAAGAAACATTGCGAGAGTGCAATAAAGTGATTTGTACAGAACATGCTAAATATGTCTGTCCCTCATGTTCCAACGTCAATAGTTCCTCAGATCAGAGTGATTAGCATTTTAGAGAATACAGGATTTTTTTCAATTTATTTTCGATTACAATTTTATTATTTTTATTTTATTAGCAAATGTTAGAGATTTTAAACTTTTATAAGCAAATAACATGTTTAAAAAAACAATAAATATTGATTTTGCATTAAAAAATACTAGTTTTATTTATATAAAAAAAAATATGAAGCGTGAGAAAAATGCTCACGCGTGAGGGCTCACGTTCCACAGAATGGCGCGAGTTCTGCATGGTTAACAATTGTTTTGTATATTAGCATCTTACTTTTTTGGGGGGGATCGTTTCATTCCAGAGAATATTATTTAAGTAAGCTATGGCTTTTCTACCCTTAGTGTTCCTGTATCTTATAGCTTCATCCAAGGTATTTTCCTGAAACAAATGCAGTCCCAAATATTTACAACGAAAAATACACTGGCTTTGGACCAATTTAAAGGTTCTTTGGAGGTAAGCGATTTGCCACTTTGCCTCACAAAAATGTATTTTAAAAAGGTGTTGTTACCTAGAAAAGTGATGTAGTTATAATATAAATTTGCAGATTGTATCGACCAGGAAGAAATAAAATAGAGATCTAATTTGAATCAACTTCGTATAAGTAACATTGTCAAAGTAAAACATTAAGTTTTTCGTTTTAAATTAAATATTAAGAAAAAATCTCTTGTAGAATCCTTCTTGTTTTCAAGCGACATAATTTTGAATTGAACTCGCCAAAATATTTATAGCGAACATTTTACTAACAAGGGCTGGCACACATTCCTGCAGGAGGTTGGGTAATATTAAAAACTACATAGAAATTCACTTTAGCAAATTAATTAGGTTAATCGCGAGAGAAAGAATAAAAGTCCTTTTCTATTTCCGAGAATAAATATCGCTACAACAGACTTCAGTTTGTTTCAATTACCTAAATTTAGAATGGTATTACATGTATTGCTCGAAACGGACTTTTAGAACTTAATGACACTTGAAATAGAGCGTGACAAGTAGGAAGTTAAAAAGGTATCGGAACAAAGCACAACAAAGGAAAGAATATCAAACAACTTCCTTATCGCGACTGACCAAAAAGACTAAACAGTCGCTAGAAATCAATGTTTATAACACGAAGAAGTCAGACACACAACTGAAATTTTCGAATGTTACTGGATAGCGTGAAGTAGTATTTGTTTTTCATGGTCCCCAGTTTCTCGGGTAAATGTGAACACCACTAAATTTTACTGTACCGTCTGAACTGGGGAAACAACTAAGGGAATGTAAAGAAAAGAAGATCCGGAGAGGAGAGAGAGTAAGTACAAGGGAGTAATACATTAGAACTTGGCTGAGATGTCGGTCTAGCGAATCAGATTCCGTATTTTAATTTATAGGTAGACGAGTTAATGCTACATATATCAATCTCGCTTAGTTACTAATTAGTTTTTCATTTAAGTGATAATCGTGTTTGCGAGAAGATTTTGGTTAACATGAAGGAGATTTTAATTGATATTAGAAATATGATATATCATAAGCAATTTGAAATATACCTCAGTAGGTAAAATCTTACCAATTTTTGTCTTTTAAACAAAACCGTTTTTAAAATTTTAGTATATAGAAACAATTGTTCTATTTGTCAATAAATGTTTTCAAATGCATACATTATCTTAAATTATATACTTTAAATCTAACTTGAAAATAACTTTTTATTTATTATATATATATATATATATATATATATATATATATATGGTAAACCTAATCGGTAGGCGATTAAAGGTCTGTATATTACTTCAAAATATATGTATTTAAAAAACTCTACATGTTTCGGCAGTACGCCTTTATCAAGAGAATACAAAATATTAAATTATATTTTGTATTCTCTTGATAAAGGCGTACTGCCGAAACATGTAGAGTTTTTTAAATACATATATTTTGAAGTAATATACAGACCTTTAATCGCCTACTGATTAGGTTTACCATATCATACCAAGGTCACGAAGTTATTATATATATATATATATATATATATATATATACATATATATATATATATATATATATATATATATATATATATTTAGTGTTAATAAGAATTAAAATTTATTTCTTATTTATTTTATTGGCCGTGTAATAATATTAAAATAATAGACTTTTTCTTGGTTTAGCGACCTTTAATGAATTTCAGTTTTTTACTACGACGTTTCGACATTTTTATTATTAAGTCTTTTTCAAGGTAAAAAACTGAAATTCATTAAAGGTCGCTAAACCAAGAAAAAGTCTATTATTTTAATATATATATATATATATATATATATATATATATATATATATATATACAGGGTTAGTAAAAAGTATAGAGACGGCGATTTATTGTCGTTAATATTTATTTTAGGGAATTATGTTCAATATAAAAGTTTGTTAAGATATTTTGATCTACATTTGTGATTATTTGGTTTTTTTTCTTCAATTGTTTTTTTTAGATACGCTTGTTCGCGCATTTTTTTTAAATGGGAACTGGTAAATTTAGCTCTTCCATTCGATAGAGGTTTTTTTTCTCTTTACAATAATATTTTTGTTTTTTTAAATTCATTTTAATAACTTTTTTACAAGAGAAATTAAACAAATTAATAACAAAGTAAATTAAAGTAAGTGTTCAAATTGTCGTCCATTAGTAATATGACAATGACCCAATCGATTTACAAAACTCCGAACAGAGTTCTGTAAAAAATCTCGGGGAATTTCTTGTATCGTTCTGGTAATTCGGATTTGTAAATCTTCGACGCTATCGGGCTTTTCTTTGTAAACTTTGTTTTTTACGTATCCCCAAAGAAAAAAATCTAAAGGACTTAAATCTGGCGCACGGGCTGGCCATTCAATGGTTCCTCGTCTTCTAATCCATCTGTGGGGAAAAACGTTGTCCAGATATTGACGAACATTTACACCATAATGTAGTGGGGCGCCATCTTGCTGGAACCAGATACTGTCATTGGGCAGGTGTTCATTGTTTTCATGAGGATAGAGCCTAGCACTAGCAGGTATTATTTCATTTTGCAATAACTGCAAATACAGAGCCGAAGTTAAATTGCCATTGATGAAAAAGGGACCGATAATATGACCGCCTAGAATGCCAACCCAAACATTAACCTTTTGGGGGTACTGCGTATGGTGCTCCAAAAACCAAGAGGGATTTTCCGATGATCAGTATCTGCAGTTATGTCTGTTTACTTCACCGGTAAGGCAAAAAGTAGCTTCGTCTAAGAAAAGAATATTTGTTCCGGTTTCCCGGAAATATTTATAATAATCTTATAATAATCTTATTTTTTACCTTTAGTTTCCTTATTAATATCATGTGATTTAATGTATGTTTGTTTTTGGACGCACCTGTATATTCGCATACATATCCATATAATGTGCACAAAGGTTTTTAACTAGAATTATTTTAGAATAAGATATGCAAATCTCGTTAACATTTGTATTACAGCCTTTATACTGCAAGGCCTTCGAAGGTAATTATCCCCTAAGTTTAGCAGATGGGAATTTGTATAGCTTGCTTTGAAAGGTCCGATCCGTTTATAGCCATGGGTCGTAAGAGAAATTGTTGTATCGATACATTTTTATTACGGTCATTTTATTATGCCTTGTAAAGATATTGCAATAATTATTTGTTCTCGGTTTAAAGTTTGGAAATGCCAAAAAATACGTAGTCAATTCATCTGAGAGATATTGTTGCAATATCTACTATGAACGTTACTTACACCAACCCCCTTTGATAAGGGTGGGGACCATTTTTTCGCCCAGACAAAGTAAGGTAAGAAAAAGCAGTGTATTCGAGAAGTTCACCAAGGCAAGACATAACATGTCTTGGTCTTTAACGCTAAAACGAGAAATTAACTTAGCAATTGTTATGTATCAAGTGTATTAATCTCGTAATAAATAAATCCGTATACCTATTTACATGCGAGTATTATTTTCAACAAAAACAAAAAAGTGAAAAATCCAGCGTAAATCGTTCATGGTCCTTCAAGAGCCGAATGTTTTTATTTTTATAAAAACAACAAAAGACAACCACATACGACACGGGGCAGCATCACAATCGATCCAAAGGTGTCAGCATCAATCAATCGAGACATTAGAAGTACGCCTCTTCTTAGGACACCGGGCAGCATCAGATTGGATCCAATCGTGTCATCGCTAACAACAAACAATCAGTAAGTCCACTCATATTATCCATACTATATCCTTTTATTGGCCTTCTATTTGCTACAAACATGGCAAATTACGAGAATTTAGTGCGAAAACGTGGCGGCGTAAAGAGCCAAATGACACGTTTTTCAAATAATTTAGCGTATATAAACACACTAACACTAACTATCAATACTTATTCAGAATTAGAAGCTCGCATTGAAAACTTTTCAAAACTTTGGGATGCATTCAATAATATTCAAGATGAAATCGATGGGTTGGTAGAAAATGTCTCTACTCAAGAGAATGAACGCGAGGAGTTCGAAACACAATATTATCAGATTTTAGGTTCTGCTCGCGCTCTACTAAAACAATATGATATTCAACAATCACAACCTTCAAATAACGCCACGAAAAATGTAATATTGCCGTCAATCAACCTCCCTCAATTTGATGGTACATATGAAAAATGGTATAACTTCCGCGATACCTTTAAAAGCTTAATACATACGAATAAATCTATAAACGACATACAAAAATTTCATTACTTACGCATGTCTTTAAAGGGTGACGCCGCACACGTTATACAATCCTTAGAGACGTCAGAAAACAATTATAACATTGCTTGGGACTTATTAAACAAAAGGTTTGAAAACAAACGATTAATCTACAATCATATTCATGCGTTATTCAACTTAAGGGTTATTAGTCGCGAATCATATACATCCCTTCGTGAATTATTAGACGATATGTTAAAGCATTTGCGAGCTTTAGAAAATCTAGATCAACCGGTAAAATCATGGGATGCCTTAATCATTTATCTAATGTCAAGCAAATTAGATTTACAATCCAAACGCGAATGGGAAGCTTCAGTAGCTAACAAGACTAACGAAACGCCCTCTTTAGAAGACTTTGTGAATTTTTTAACTAACCGATGTAATTTGCTTGAGACAATACGGCCAAATAATTACAATCAAGCTGTGAAGGCTCAAGCAAACAAGACAAATAGCCTTACACTGATCGAACGTACAGTTAAATATTCATTTTGTAATTCCGATCACTTTATTACTGCATGCAATGCTATCATGAAGCTTTCTGTTAATGAAAGAATTTCTGAGGTAAAGAGAAAACAACTATGTTTAAATTGCCTTAAAAAGGGGCACCTAATGAACAACTGTAAATCTAAGTCGTCTTGTAAACAATGCAATAAAAGGCATCATACACTTATCCATATCGAACGGCAACAAAATGCTAATCCTGAACCAACTTCTTCCAATCAAAATACAGCCGAAATAAGTATAGTCAACCACTCAGTATCAAGGCGGTCATCGCAAATATTATTATCAACTGCATGTGTTTTTATTAAAGAATTAAATGGTTCATGGATAAAATGTAGAGCCTTGTTAGATAGCGGATCGCAATCTAATTTCATTACTAGTGACTTATGCAACAAGCTTAAACTGTCATGTACACGTATACAGTCAACAGTATTAGGCATCAATCAAGCAGCTATAAATTTAACGCAAAAAACAGATTTACTTGTACGATCATTAGATAATGCATTTGAGATTGAACTAGATTGTTTAGTAATTTCAAAAATCACTGAAAATCTGCCCAACTGTTCGTTCGATATTTCTTTATTAAATATTCCGAGTAACATTAAATTAGCCGATCCTACATTCAATCAAGAGGGTAACATCGATATATTACTTGGCGTGGGTGTATTTTGGAATTTACTATGTGTAGGTCAAATCAAACTTGGCACAAATCAGGCTATTTTACACAAGACCAAGTTGGGTTGGGTAATATCGGGACCGCTACCGCTTCCGTTAAACCGCAATAACAACTTCACTTGCAATCTGAGTGTCAATTTAGAGAAGCAAGTAGAAAAATTTTGGTTATTAGAAAATTGCGATCAAACAAGCAGTAATTCTTATGCCAAAGACGGCAATTGTGAAACACATTTTATTAACACTTTCAGGCGCGACAATATTTCAGGTAAATTTGTTGTAAGTATTCCATTTACACCGGATAAGCGTAACTTGGGTAGTTCTCGACAACTAGCCGTGAAACGTTTTTATTCAATGGAAAGGCGTTTAAATCGTGATACCGATCTGCGATCTGAATACATTAAATTTATGAACGAATACGAATCATTGGGCCATATGACGCTAGTAAGAGAAACCTCACTGGATCAGTCAGCCTATTATTTTCCACATCACCCCGTAATTAAGGCATCTAGCACCACCACAAAAACGCGGATAGTATTCGATGGTTCCGCGCCAACAACAACAGGTCTTTCACTTAATGACGTACAAATGGTCGGCCCGGTAATTCAAAACGATCTGTTTACTATACTTTTACGCTTTAGGCGACACTCTTACGCAATAACCGCGGACGTAGAAAAAATGTATCGGCAGGTTTTAATAAGCGAACCTGATCACAAATATCACAGGATTCTCTGGAGAGCAAAAACTTCCGATCACTTAAAATGTAACGGAACTACAAACAAGATCTAGGTGGTCTAAGCATTCCACGGAAGTTATTCATAATGGAAGTTTAGTATTGCTTCGTGAAACTAATCAGCCCCCTTTGCGATGGAAGCTTGGCCGAGTGCAAGAACTTCATCCAGGACAGGACGGTATAGTGAGAGTTGTGACCGTCAAAACAGCGGATTGTGTAACTAAACGTGCCATCAAACAACTGTGCGTTTTGCCTCTACCCAATGCATGAGATTGAACTCTATTACATTTTGAACTTTGAAATGTATTCAATACCTTTCAAGGGGGCCGGCATGTTCCGGTTTCCCGGAAATATTTATAATAATCTTATATAATCTTATTTTTTACCTTTAGTTTCCTTATTAATATCATGTGATTTAATGTATGTTTTTTTTGGACGCACCTGTATATTCGCATACATATCCATATAATGTGCACAAAGGTTTTTAACTAGAATTATTTTAGAATAAGATATGCAAATCTCGTTAACATTTGTATTACAGCCTTTATACTGCAAGGCCTTCGAAGGTAATTATCCCCTAAGTTTAGCAGATGGGAATTTGTATAGCTTGCTTTGAAAGGTCCGATCCGTTTATAGCCATGGGTCGTAAGAGAAATTGTTGTATCGATACATTTTTATTACGGTCATTTTATTATGCCTTGTAAAGATATTGCAATAATTATTTGTTCTCGGTTTAAAGTTTGGAAATGCCAAAAAATACGTAGTCAATTCATCTGAGAGATATTGTTGCAATATCTACTATGAACGTTACTTACACCAACCCCCTTTGATAAGGGTGGGGACCATTTTTTCGCCCAGACAAAGTAAGGTAAGAAAAAGCAGTGTATTCGAGAAGTTCACCAAGGCAAGACATAACATGTCTTGGTCTTTAACGCTAAAACGAGAAATTAACTTAGCAATTGTTATGTATCAAGTGTATTAATCTCGTAATAAATAAATCCGTATACCTATTTACATGCGAGTATTATTTTCAACAAAAAACAAAAAAGTGAAAAATCCAGCGTAAATCGTTCAATATTGTTGACAAAATTTTCATTATTATTGCAAATATTTAACATTTCTTCAGAAAATTGTAATCTCCTATCAAAATCATCTTCCGTTAACTCGTGTACAAGGTGTACCTTATAAGGTTTATACTTTTCACTTTTTAAAAACGACACGATTGATTGGTTGATAAATGGGGATATTCAAATACAGGCAATAAAATATTCAGTTTGTTATCATCGCTTTTTGCAGTTCTTGGTCTTCCACTCCTTGGCAAATCTTTAACGCTACCTGTTTGTTCAAAGCGTCTTAAAGTTTTACCAACAGCGGATTTAGAAATTGGATTTCTATTTGGATGCGTATCATTAAATAAATTACTAACGTCTTGTAAACTTCTGCGTCTATCTCCATAACCCAACATCATAAGTATTTCAATTCGTTCATGTTCACTTAAACTCGCCATTGTTAATATTAACAGCAACAAATTGCACAAATGAATTATTTCTGTCAAAGATTTGACGTACACAATAACCACTGATAAAATCAGCAACATTAATGATTATTAATTCTCATTAACATTACGTTTATCATAATTAGTATATATACACGCAGTATAGAAATGAAAGTCGTGTCTATTTCTGGATGTAGGTGCACTGACGATTGGTAAAACAATGAAACGCTGGCGTCTGCACATTCCGGGGTGGATACGACTTTCACACATTTTTTCATTTTCCCGTACAACCCGGTCAGTTGGCGCCGCGACGCGTTGCAGCTACATTCTTAGGCAAATGTGATTTTGTCAGGTGTAGAAATCGATGCAGCGAATTAGAGCGGCAATGGCAGTAATGTGAGAATTTAATGATTATTAATTCTCATTAACATTTCGTTTATCATAATTAGTATATATACACGCAGTATAGAAATGCAAGTCGTGTCTATTTCTGGATGTAGGTGCACTGACGATTGGTAAAACCATGAAACGCTGGCGTCTGCACATTCCGGGGTGGATACGACTTTCACACATTTTTTCATTTTCCCGTACAACCCGGTCAGTTGGCGCCGCGACGCGTTGCAGCTACATTCTTAGGCAAATGTTATTTTGTCAGGTGTAGAAATCGATGCAGCGAATTAGAGCGGCAATGGCAGTAATGTGAGAATTTAATGATTATTAATTCTCATTAACATTACGTTTATCATAATTAGTATATATACACGCAGTATAGAAATGAAAGTCGTGTCTATTTCTGGATGTAGGTGCCCTGACGATTGGTAAAACCATGAAACGCTGGCGTCTGCACATTCCGGAGTGGATACGACTTTCACACATTTTTTCATTTTCCCGTACAACTCGGTCAGTTGGAGCCGCGACGCGTTGCAGCTTCATTCTTAGGCAAATGTGATTTTGTCAGGTGTAGAAATCGATGCAGCGAATTAGAGCGGCAATGGCAGTGATGTGAGAATTTAATGATTATTAATTCTCATTAACATTACGTTTATCATACATATATATATATATATATATATATATATATATATATATATATATATATATGGTAAATTCAATCAGTCGGCGATTAAAGGTCTAGTTTAGTTAAAAGTGTATATATTTAAAACAACCCTACATGTTGGCAATGATGCCTTTATCAAGGATATAAAATATAAATAACAGAATACAAATATAACTATATACATAATAGAATATAACTATACAGAACATTATTAAATATAACAAAGATAAAATAGACAAATACTCAAACTCTGGTGTGTATAAGTTAACATGCGAAGATTGCAGTAAGGTATACATAGGATAAACGGGGAGGACATTCAAAATTAGGATGAAAGAACACGAGAGAAGCCATAAAGAAAAGAAAACAGATTCAACTTTCGCAAATCATTGTTTAGAAATTAATCATAGATTTAATATAGATTTCAAAATTGTACACATTCAAGGAAAAAGTAAAAAACTTAACCTGTTAGAAAACTTAGAAATTAATAGATACAATAGTTTAGGATTAGCTTTAAATGACCAACTAGATTTAACAACTCCCCTCGACTAAATTTAAGATTGTAAAAAAATTTTCCACCACCATTCCCCAATAATTTTCACATAAATATTCTAACTTGCATTGTACATATTCAGTATTCATCCACCTGATGAAGCCATTGTATGGCGAAACAATATTGTAGTGGTATTTACAATAAAATAATTTTTGAAACTAGAAGTTTAATTACTTATTTCTTAGCGTTATTTTTTTAAGTTTTCCGCGAACTTTTTTTCTTGCCTCGTGGTCAGTAGACGCCGATTGGCTGGTCGATTTTATATTATGAAAATTATGCCCTCCCCCCAGCCTGTAATTATATAAATCAAAATAGAAAATGCAGTGTAGCATAACTACATGTGTACGTAAAATTTCATTGCTACAGCTTTATTAGTTTTCATGGTAAGCTCCGCCGACACACTATTTCCGCAGCACCCGGTATATATATATATATTAGTTAAACTTTAAGATGTATAGCTTCCTATCGTTTTGTTTTACTCTTTGAATCTTCCCCACCGCTCCTCTCCTCCTTAATCTTTTTAAACGTATTTCAGTTTTCCTATGTTCCTTGCAGTCGTTTGTTATTAACGTTTTCAAGTATTTGTAATCCCTCACTTCTCTAAATTCCCCCAAGTCGCGGCTGCGTCCATTATTATCCCCGTATTATTATAATAACTAAGTAATTTGTATTAGAAAACAACTAACTTTTTTTAGTTTCTTTATCCGACGTTTGAAATTTTTAGAATACGTGGTGTGAACTTCCAATAAATTTTTGCTCTGTATTTTTCAAAAATAGAAGAAACCAGACCATCGCACTTTCATTAAATAGCGAAAGGTGGGACGACATAATTGCCTTTTTTTAATACTCTCTGGATCCATTGAAAAAGTTCACTAAAATAAAATCCTCCACGACGAGAAGAGACAAAATCAATTAATAGTTCAATCCTCTATTAACGAACGACTTCAGTAAAGTTGACAGCAGTCGCGCCGGGAAATGATAAATTAGAAAAAAATTATTAAAAAAACCGTTGGGATTTCATTTAACTGGCAGTGATTATCCGCTAACGTTATGATCACGAGCACATTTCGCAGTGCTGTCGTAGATAGGGAATGGAAAATGGTTTGCAATTACAGAAATAAAACAGATATATAGGTCAAATGAAAATCTAAATGTAACAATATACATCACGCTAGGCACTTTTTAGTAGTTAAAAATAATAACAGTTTTTACATTTGGATTAAACTAGGTAGGTATTTTATATTTTAATATTTTAAACTTTTCTACAACTGACGCATATTGTGTATTTCTTCCTTTTCTTTATTTATTTTTTTTAACTTTATATAATATATCTAATAATAAATATATTTTTATGTTAACAAACTTTTTTCCTACTTTATATTAATCATTTCTAATTCTGACTAGTATTAAGAATGAAAAAATTTAATTAATAACAGGAATGACATCGAAAGTCTAAGCAGTATGTATATATTAATAGATATTTATGTATTAAGGGAATAAACGACAGTTTTAATCCCGAGACAGTAAGTAATGCCTGAGCGACCGAAGGGAGCGAGGCCTTTTCTGTTGAGGGATTATAGACGTTTATTCCCGAATTACATACAAAACTTTTCTCCCGACCTTAAATGTAATAATTTATTTCATTATTAGTTTGACAGTTGATTGATAGATTGATCTGATGTCATTCAATTAAGTTGGTTTGTCATGAAAATGTGCATAGTTTCTGGTTACTAAGGTAAAACGAGTTTGTTTGTGTCTTATTTTTTTCCAAAAAAACGCAGTCCGTTTAAGTTATTGTGCAAAAATGAATATTAATGGCAGTGAAGGAGATCATTTTTGCACAAGCACTACTGTAAGCAACCGCCAAGTTAAGATATCAGATGATTGTCCATATATAAATATTGTAAACTCATCTAATGTTACTATTACGATTACAAAATAAAATTGATTGATATATTTAAATGCTTCGTCAATCTGACAGTTAAATTAATTTTTACTTAAATAAATGAACCAAAAGTCATTCACTACAGTATTCACTTTATTCCCTAGGGAAAATCGAATATTTTATTCCCTAGAGAATAAAGTAGTCTAATATATGTCAATTGTCAGATGTATAAGATGACACTTTATTCTCGGTCGGGAGAAATAGTACATTATATACCGCGGGACTGAAGTAGTACATTTAATCCTGAAGGTAAAGTTTATGGCCCGACCGCAGGGAGGGCCATAATTTACCTGAAGGATTAAATGTACTTCAGTCGCAAGGTATATACGATACTTTTCGTACTTCCGGTATGATTTTATTAATTATTTCAATAATTTCAATCAGTTTTTTCTCTCTTCAACTCATTTAATAAACTGTCTTTGAAATAAGTTACCATAGTAACATTGCATTGTGACAATTATAATTTAGAAACATTGTCATTACTAGTGTCATTGTAAAGAAACATTGTTATTGATAATTATTGGTATCATGAGTGAAGAAGGTGTATCTGATATTGATAAAAGAGCAGCCGAAGTAGGTGAAGAATTGTTACCACCGAAATCTAGAAAACTATACTAGCAGCAGTACGATGCTTTTAAAAAGTGGTGCCGCTTAAAAAATGTGAGACAACCTACTGAAAATGCGCTGTTAGTCTACTTCAATGATAAATCAAAAGCGGTTTGTGCCTCAACTCTCTGGGCACATTACTCAATGCTGAAATCGGTTATTAACATTAGAGAAGATATTGATATAAGTAAATTTCCAAAATTATTAGCTTTTTTGAAGAGAAGAAATGAGGGATTTAAGCCAAAGAAGTCAAGAATTCTCACGTCTGAGCAGGTAGATCAGTTCTTACGGGAGGCTCCGGATGATAAATATTTAATGCTTAAGGTAAATTTGGAAATTTGTTTATATTCAGAAATTTTAAGAAATCAATTTTTTTGTAGGTTGCACTTATTTTGGGCGTTGCGGGAGCTTGTCGTGGAAAAGAGTTGGTTGATTTAGAAATCGACGATGTGAGAGATTTGGGCGATTCCTTCCTAATTGCGATTAGAAACACCAAAAATAAAATTGACCGAAATTTTGTGATCAAAAATTCAGAAAACAGTGCCATCAGTTTTGTGGCGATATTTCGGAAATATGTGGCATTGCGAAAGACAGGGACACCTCATTCAAAATTTTTTGTTCAATACATCAACAAAGAATGTACTACGAGAGTAGTAGGAAAAAACATGTTTGGTACATTTCCACGGCAAATAGCAGCTTTCTTGAAATTAGAAAATGCGACGTCTTATACGGGACATTGTTTTAGACGCACATCTGCGTCTTTGTTAGCTGATTCGGGAGCAACAATAGACCTGCTGAAGAGACATGGAGGATGGAAATCCTCCAACGTGGCCGAGGGATATATTGAATCGTCTATTAAAAATAAACAAAAAATTTCAGATAAAATATTTGGTCAAGTCGCCGATTCGTCCACTATAGTTATGCCACAGTCCTCATTCTCGCTTCCTGTTTCCGCAGGATCTTCGAAACAAACACCAGTTCAATATGAAAAGGACCTATCTGTTACTAGTCAGTTACCTGCTGCATTAACCCAGGAAAGACTGGTCAATATGACGAACTGTCACAATATTAATTTGAATATTAACGTTAATTACCATTCTAATTAATTATATTTTTCAATAAAATATCCCTTAAATTCGTTTGTTTTTGATTTAATCGTTCCGGGAGTTTCGTCAATATTTAATCCCGGAGGGATTAAATGTGACACTATAGTACCTGTCACAAGGGAGTGAAGTTGTCACTTTAGGCCCGGAAGTACGAAAACATAATTATATAAGGTAACGATCTGCAATTTACCTACGTAGATATTGTTACACGTTGCATATATAGAATATTAGAATTTATTTTTAAATAATATTTCTTTAAAAATATTTCGCATTTAAAATATAAATTCTTAGCCATTTTGGTGTATACCTTTCGTGTACAAGTAGAAAGCCTTTCTTTTGTTATCGCGCTACGATAGACACTTAGCCTTCTACCTGCTTTGAACCGTTAAGTCTTTAACGGTCGCTTTGAAAACTCTTTATACACGTCATTTTAAATTATGTTATTAATTTAATTATGTACATCTTCTTCTATATGTTGTGTCTCATATCATTTTCAAGCTTGGCCTCACAAAGGATATTTTAATGATATCGGCGTCATTAATATCACACCCATTCAGCTAGCGCTTTTGATTCATTCATTATTCAAGACATCGACAACTTCGATTTACCCTCTCCAACGTAGGGGTAATAAACACAAACCTTTTCTAGACCAGTGTTCTATCTACACAAATTCTCAGTCTTCTACTTAGAACCTTCGTAAGTTAAACATCTTACCCGCCGTACTGTTCAAGTGCCGGCCATGATGCATATTTATTATTCTTTTAATCTAATCCACAGTAATTCACATTAATTTAACTAATTAATTTTTTCGATCTCCGGCCGACCTCTACTCTACATACTTGTTCAAGTACATGATACACACCACGTGGACGAACATCTTCGCAACTCAAAGGTAATTCTGTATTGTTCGATAAAGAGATTACACAGGTCTACTGTGATTTTGATGTTTGAAAGCTGTTTGCTAATTTGTATATGTTTGGGGCCCCTTATTCCAAAAAACGCCATATTTTTGCTCTATCACATAATTTTTTTTGTAGCGCTCTATATCTTAAAAATGTTAATTTATTAATATACATACCTATGACAAGAATATGTTTGTTCCATGTTAGGCATGATTTTTAAATGAATTGATTTTTATGAAATTAAATGTGATTTGGCAACACTGGTTAATATTAGATTTCTCAGCAAAGCAACAGAGTCGGCGCAGAAGCGTCAATACAACGTTGAAACCTGCTTATGTGCAGTTTGGTTGTGTTAGTCGTCGTGCTACTGTGTCCGCGCGCTTGTTTTCTTCGTTGTTGCGTATTTTAAGTGTTCTATAACGTATAAATATGGAAAGAAGACATTGTGTGAACAATCCGAATAACTTTTGTTATATCTGTGGTAGTTATGTCGTAGTAAAGCAGAGGCAAACTATAACTTCGTTTGTGAAAAATGTATACCACGCTTATTTTGGTGTAAAAATTGGCGACGAGGACAAGTCCTGGGCTCCTCATACTGTTTGTTCCGTTTGCGTTGAAGCATTAAGAAACTGGCAAAAAGGTAGGAAGAAATGTTTAAGCTTTGGTGTTCCTATGGTATGGCGAGAGCCTAGAAATAACAGTGATGATTGTTATTTTTGTTCGTGTAATGTTCAAGGATTCAACAGAAAAAATAAGAAACAAATTGTGTATCCCAATCTTGATTCTGCTATTCGACCAGTTCCTCATGGACCAGATGTACCGATACCTACCGCCCCAAAAGCACTAGAAAATGTCATATCGTCAATCAGAGGAATCTAATTGCGACCCAGATGACTCAGATTTCACACCAGATTTCAGAGAGCCCGAAGTGTTTAACCAGAGCGAACTAAATGATTTAATTAGAGATTTGCACCTTCCAAAAGATGCATCCGAATTGTTAGCCTCCCGACTTCGTGAGAAACATTTACTGGCACCTGGCTTCACATCAAGCTTTTACCAGGATCGCGATAAAGAGTTATGTCGATATTTTACTCAAGATGGACCGCTAGTGTATTGCAACGATATTCCTGACTTAATTTCAAAATTAGGAAATGTGCCGTATGTAAAAGAAGAATGGCGCCTGTTTATTGACTCAAGTAAGCGTAGTTTAAAAAGCGTTTTACTGCACAATGGTAGCGAGCTGGCCTCGGTTCCCGTTGCCCATTCGGTACATTTAATGGAAACGTATGAAAATTTTGAACTTCTTTTAAAGAAAATAAAGTACCAAGAACATCAGTGGATGCTTTGTGGTGACCTTAAAGTGCTGTGCATGCTACTAGGACAACAAGAAGGTTATATACAATTTCCATGCTTTATTTGTGAATGAGATAGTCGAGCAAGGGATAGACATTGGACTCAAATACAATGGCCCTCTAGAAAAAGCCTTACACCTGGTAGCAGAAATGTATTATGATATAGCTTAGCTCACCCCAAAAAAGTTTTGCTGCCTCCTCTCCATATCAAACTTGGCTTGATGAAGCAGTTTGTTAAAGCCCTAGACAAAAATTGACAGTGTTTTAAATATTTGTGGGAGACATTTCCAGCCTTATTCGATGCCAAGTTAAAAGAAGGTATTTTTGTTGGGCCGCAGATAAGAACATTATGCAAAGACAAGGATTTTCAAAACACAATGACCAATGTCGAGAGAAACGCCTGGGTTTCATTTAAAGAAGTAATTGATAAGTTTCTTGGGAAGTCTAAGGACGAAAACTACGAAAATATTGTTCAAAATATGTTACAACACTTTCATCGTCTAGGTTGTAATATGAGTTTGAAAGTACATTTCCTGTTTTCACACTTGAACTATTTTCCCGAAAATCTTGGAACAGTTAGCGAAGAACAGGGAGAGAGGTTTCACCAAGATATTAAGGAAATGGAACGGCGATACCAAGGCAGATGGAGCATAACGATGATGGCGGACTATTGCTGTATGTTAAAACGGGATATGCCCTTAAAAACATACAACCGAATGTCCGGACAACGCAGCTTTCTGGCAAAAAGACAAAGATTTCGCTTAAGAAAGACTGAGTAAAGTATTTTTTTTCCACTATTTTAACTTGTATTCCACCTTTTTACTCAATAAACAAATAATTTTTTTTAGAAATATCTTTTTTTTTCATTTAATATTTGCAAAAAAACCTTACGTGATACAAATAAATGCATAGAATTTTTGAAATCAGCCTACCAAAATCAGTTTTCAAAATAAAAACATCTGTCAAAAAGTTTAATTTTGTAGACCTGTGTTATTTTATGTGTCTACAACGAAGAGCTAGTCGAGGAAGAAATTGAAGAATTCCACATCACTTTTAATTATCTTATCTTAAATCTAATGATATAATATATAATATATTTTGTAAGAAATGAAAACATTTATAAAAAGTTATTAAAGTTTTATTTATTGTAGATTAGAAATAAGATATAAAATAAATTAAATGAAAAGGTTTACGATTCGCATACATAATAAAATATATCATCTTGTTTCCTTTATGTGACTTAAGGTATTCCCACAAAGATTCGAAATCACGTACCTTAATAGCTTCGTGGTTAAGGCGATGTTTCGGCAAGCCATGGACGTGGGTTCGAATCCTGCTTAAGGACGAATCTTTTTCTTTAAAAAAGAATTCGTATAATTAGCGTCGTGAAATGGAGAAACCATATTTACACTTACAATACTTCACGAAAATACAATAAATTTGCAGAACTGCCAACTACGGGCAAGATGTATATCATATGTTTCCTTGATATGACTTAAGGCATTCCAACAAAGATTTCAAATCACGTTCCTTAATAGCTTAGTGGTTAAAGCATTGGTCCGGAAAGCCATGGACGTGGGTTCGAATCCTGCTTAAGGGCGAATTTTCTTCTATAAAAAAATTCGAATAATTAGCGTCGTAAAGTGTAGAAAGTATATTATGTACAGTTTACATTAGTTAATTATTTGTAATTCTGACATACCAACATAAAACGTCTCCACTTTCAATCGCTCCCTATAGTACATTAATAGTACCAGAAATTTACGTCATTTTGGGACTCGTTTTAATATTTTATCTTTTCTTATTTTTATTTTATAGAGTCGGAAACCTTATCTATCCGATCTCGTATACAGCCAATAGTAAGTGAAACAAAATTGGAGCATTTTAGAAGATTGTTTTTCGATATTTTATTGAGACTCATATGTGGATAAGACTCACATCCCAACTAATACTTTTACCCAACTAATTCAATATACAGCAATATGCATTTCAATTGCTTTAATTTTAAAGTTTATGTAAGTGGGTTCCAGGTCGCCACTTCATCCTTGAATTTATTCACGCCGAGAATTCATTTCACTCATCTTATCTTGCTTACCGTTTTAAATTACAGCTCGATCAATACTATGTACATAAAAAGGAGTTTTACGATAAGACTGACATAGACCCGATTCCAAACTTTTCCATCGGAGTACTATTTAGATCGTTCTGTAGGCTTGGATATGTACTCGTTTTAATTTATATTTATGGTACGAAATCGGAAACCTACATTTCGCTGAATGGAAAAGCAGACCGAAAGAAACTTTTAGCAATTACTTCTTGTGGAAAGTAATGTTTATAGTTCGGTGTCGACCGACTCGGCTCACTTGCTTATTCTTCACCTCAAGGTCTTTTACACGTGATATTAAAAAAGTTTAAGAATAAACACTACGGTTGTATTGAAAATCCAGTGGGAAGCGATGTTTATTGGAAATATTTTACCGAAGTTTCCCCGTCGATTAATAGGATTATATCTTAGGTTTCTGGATAAATTTCATTTTGTCTTCTTTGTTATAATCGGTGGAAGTAAAAAATAAATTAAGAACAGCGAGCTATGATTTTTGTTGCTTTAATGAACAGTGTCACTCTCTGTGTAGATGGCTTTGACCAAAAAATTGGTATTATCATATTAAAAGAACGCTACTTGGATTGTGTATTTTACCACGTGAGAGCGCCAAATCGTGAAAAGATGGACGTTTGTGGATTGTGTTGGTTTGTTCTAGGCTAGTTGTAGCGTCCTAACTAAAATGAAAAGTTAGGCTTGGATTGAGATATTCATAAGTTTCATTCTTGTAACGAACCACCTTTATAGGAAGAGCTTGAATATGCTGGAGTATTAACGCAGATAACGAGAAATATCAGTAAGAAACAGAATCACGAATAAGCGAATTCGCACAAATACAGGGGGCGCGAATAGCGGGGGGGGAGGGTACACTGCACTACCACAGGATAACAGAAAGAACAAATATTTTTTATATCAACTTAGATTTTTGTGCGCCGAATCCAATCAACCATTTTGAAACTATGTCGGACAATGCTTGGAATATTATTTACAAGGTTTATTTAAACGTTAAAGTTTTTTTAACAGAAATTTAACTTCTCAAAAGGGTAAAAGTGTTAAATTAAATATATTAAAACATTTATAAATACTGAAATAATTCAAATTTTCTATAATCAAATGAGTTTTAATGCTTTTAGCTTCGTATTTTGATTCCAGGCTTGACAAGTTTGTATACCGCATGTCTCAAATATCATTAGGCATAGGGAATACGTATGAGTACATACGATGTATATGTATATGTAAAAGCCGATCCAATGCCGGCGAAGACCGTGACGGCCGGCAACGATTGTCTCCGATTGTTTCGCAAATACAAGTTAGCAGTAATCATTTGACCATCGACATAGGTACTCGTAATTCGTTCTAAAATAACATTTACGAATTGCAAGCTTTTTCTTATTTCTTACAGTAGATTCAGGAAATTTTTAAGCTGCGGTACGTCGCATAAACAAAAGTGTAATTCTAATAAAATTAAAGAATAATCCTAATAAAATAAATAAAAGAGGATTCTAAAAATTATAATAAATTATACAAGAGGTTCAAAAATTCCTCCTTGCACAGCAAGACATTGTCCTAGGCGGTCGTAGAAATTAGCTCTTACATTTGCTAACATGTCGGCAGTCAATGAATTCGCAGCCTCAGTTATTTGTTCTCTCAAGGCAACTAGATTTTCTGCTCTACCAGCCTCATGAGTATAAACAATATTTTTTAGATATCCCCACAAAAAGAATTCATTTGGAAATAGACCAGGAGATCGCGGGTGCCATTTAATGTTTCCTGTTCCAGTAATAAGACGGTCAGGAAAAGTATTTCCTAGAAATTCCTTTACCCTCATTGCATTATGTGCTGGACAGCCATATGTTGACACCAAACGATTTCCTGATTTATTCCAATGTTTTGAATGGCGGGAAGTATTTGATTTTTCAGTAATTCGAGATACTTGTCGCCATTTAATATACCATCAATAAAATAGGGGCCTATAGAATGGTGACCTAAAATACCTGCCCAAACGTTTAGTTTTTGAGGATACTGAGTGCGATTTGCAAAATGCCGGTGTTGATTTTCCGAAGCCCAATATCGAAGAACAGAGGGATTGTGCTTTCCGTGTAATGGAAAAGTTGATTCATCGGTGAAGAGAATATTTTTAACGAAATTTTCTTCTCGATGTATCTTTTCCATAACGTCTTGACAAAACTCCATTCTCCGGAAATTGTCCTCGGGAAATATTTCTTGAGTTTTCGAATATTTGAAACATTTCAAACCATTACGTTTCCAAATACGTGAAATAGTTGTGTTACTTGTACCCAATTCCTCGGCAGCACTTCTAGTAGATCTCGTGTTATCAATTTCCACAATACTACAAATTAATACATCCCGCCGTTCTCTTTCCTCAACTTTTTGTGGTGATACCTCTCTTGGTTTGCATTTCGTACAGTTATTGAGACAGAAACAAGTTTCAAATTTATTTATAATATTATAAGTTGTTTGTCTGCAAGGTACAGAACGGTCTGCAAAAGACAGCGTAAACAAATTCATGCACTCCATTGCAGACTTGCCAGCATAAAACCATTTTACTAACTGAAGCTTTTCAGTGGGTGTATAGAGAGCCATTATATATTAATTTTATTGTACGCTTTCAAACTGTAACGGCCGCAGCTAGACCGAATGCAAAATTTCCAGTCAATCGGTATCGGAGACAATCGTCAGTCGTCGCGGTCTTCGCCGGCATTGGACTGGCATTCTCATGTACGTATACATTGTATGTACGCATATGTTGATTCTCTATGCCTAATGATATTTAACACATACGGTATATATATGTCAGCTTTTCATTAGTAGTTTAAAATAACATGAATTATTTAATTGTAACTTCTCTAATATTATATCCAGTCGTGATGCCTTTTTTTATAATATATATTTCGAAATAAATTTGTATTAAAAGTACATATTCTAGTGAACGCGGACAAAAAACTGTCCAACTCATTTACATTTTGTAGATTAATATGCGGATCCTAGAACTTTCTACAAATAAATAATACTAGGCTCAAATTTTGTTATTTCGTGTATAAATAATGAAAACATAGTAGTAGATGACATAGTTTAGTATTTTTATGTAGAATTATGTTATTTTGAAATAAACCGCTTAAATATCTCGACATAGTTTCAAAATGACGATAGCGTAAACAATAGCTTCAAGGTCATGAAAAATGAACTCTTAAACATTAAAGGCACCGCGGATTATGTCCTCTCTGTTATTCTGTGGTACTTCTGATATTTAAGATTTGCGTATAGTTTTGTTGACTTTTATTCCCATCAGGAGAGAAAGACATTTCAGTGAGAACTTTAGTTCCCCACAGTACCGAAAGCGCTATTTAGGCACAAAAATTCCTAATGAAAAATATCGTCTTCGAAGCGAAAGGGTTAAAAAATATCCCTCAAACAATTATCGGCGTTTCTTGTCTTATGTTTCGTCAATACTTCGAAAAATCGGCATAAGGTATTTATATAAATGGAAATAAAATAAATAGAAATGAAAAAAATATTTTTATTTATCTTATATCCATGTATTTGAAGCAAAAATCACCTAAAAATAGAATAAATAAAAAGAATTGTATGTGTTTGCTGAACTCAAATAACTGATGCCTTAATAACATTTTTATTATGTTTACATTAGTGGAAATAAATTGTCACACAATATACAAGGTTATTTACGCTATACGGCACGGAATATTGTGGCCAAAATACTTGACTTTTAAAAAGTTTCACTTATAGAATATATTATTATTAGAGAACGGACGCAATTTCCATAAAACGCAATCGGCAATTGGAATTGTGTATAACGTCGCTCAGTACATCCCGGCGTAATTCAATGAAGTATTTGTTTGACCTACTCGGACACCTGGTCTCGCCGCGAAAACAATGGACAAGCCAGCTATTGTATTCCGAGAATATAGTGCTTTTTAAAGTGTTTTCATGAGCGTAGATAGAAGCGGGGTTTTTATAATGTATTTTATTTATTAGTTTATATTTCGTAAGATAAATAAAGTGCTGTGAGTAAGTTTCTTGTTTTCATAGTTTTAACTGTTAATTACATCGTAATTTTTGTGATAGATCCTGTTTAATATCGTTTGGTTGAATCTATTTCTACCAATTATTTCGACGTAAGAGTGTGCATTGAATTTCGTTCAGTTTCAATAACTTACGCACACATTTTTAGTTTTCATTTATTTAGATCTAGAGCATTGTTTAAGTTACTTTTTCAGACATGATATTGAAGAATGTCGAGAACGGCATTGTAAAACAATGGCGAGTTGGATTGACGGTCATACTGATTGTATGTCCATTGTCAGTGATTCCGAAATTTATTACAAAATCCGTAAAATATCGTCAAAAATTCGTCACTTAGGATCGCAAACACATCTGAACTCTGTAAAACTTTTATGGCGGCTAATATTCCATTAAATAAACTTAGCAATCCCACTTTAAAAATATTTCTTCAAAAATATACTGGTCGAAATGTTCCTGATGAATCAACTTTACGCAAATATTATGTTTCTAGGTGCTATACGAGAACAGTAGAACGCATTAGAAGCCATCTTTTAAATCAATACATATGGATAAGCGCCGACGAAACGGTGGATATGTTAGGACGCTGTGTGGTAAATGTTGCAGCTGGCGTACTACATCCAACTATTCCCTATAACTCATATGTAATAGCAACAAGTGTTATAAATAGAGTTGATGCGGAAACAGTTGCTGAAACCATTAAGGAGAATATGCAAAAAATGCTTCATTCGGACGCCACGTAGAAAGAAAAAATACTTTTATTTGTCAGTGATAGTGCTGCGTATATGTTAAAAACAGGCAGACTATTGAAGAAAACATATCCTAATATGCTACATATTACTTGCGTAGCACATGCTCTCCACAGATTCTGTGAATATATCAGACACACTTTTCCGGAAGTTCATAGACTTGTATCAGCTTTTAAAAAAGTTTTCAGAAAAGTACCATTGAGAGTAGCTCTTTTCAGGGAAAAATTTCCATCTCTGTCACTGCCTCCCACTACAGTAATAACTAGATGGGGAACATGGCTGGAAGCTACTAGTTATTATGCTGAGAATTTCGATAGTCTAAAACATTTCGTAACACTGCTAAAGGAGGATGCTAGAAGTATTGGTGAGTGCAAGGAGCTCACACAAATCCCAAATTTAAAAAATCAGTTGTACTTTCTTCACGAACACTTTGGAAAATTGCCAAAACTAATCACTTATTTTGAAAATCGAAATCTCAAATTAAATGGCGGATTAACCACATTAGATGTGGCTGTTAATAATTTGAAAAGTATTCCAAGTGACTTCGGATGTTGCCTTCGGCAAAAGTTTGAAGCAATTCTTAATAGAAATCCAGATTTAATTACATTGCAGCAATTATGTATGGAGACAATTCCACAAAATCTAACGGCTAAATATGAAGAAATAAAAGAATATTTCCAGTATGCACCTATAACCAGTTGCGATGTAGAAAGGACGTTTTCTATTTATAAGGATGTACTTAATTCAAAGAGAACAAAATTGACAGAAGAAAACCTTGAGAAACTATTGCTAGTCAATATTAATACTCCTTTACTCAACTTGAACGACAAAATGAACAAATAAAAATGTTCCAATTATTGAAATAAAATTAAAAAATACAACTTTTCAACAAGTACATATTGCTATGTATTGTGGTGTTGATTGCTTATTTAAATTTGGCTCACAATACACAGTAGCTTGCCCAGTTTAACTCGAATCGGAACCGCTTTCCAGGAACTCTTGTATCCTCAGGGTTACCCTCACAGGGTATATGGCGATTAAAACAAAAGGTATTAACAAATAAATCAAACTAACATTAACAACACAAACATATATTATAAAAGAAAAGAAAAGAAAAATTGACTTTATCAAATATAAAGAAGTGCTGAGGCAATAATATATGCCACAGCGTGAGGAAAACTTTTATACAAATGACAATAAAAGATAAAAAAACCTCACAAATGACCGCGAACAAAATTAAACTAATTAAATATTTAGGAAAACTATCAGACTTCAAAAACTACGTTATTCCCACCATCAAACGTCAAACAGAATAATAGCTGTAGGCGCGCGCATCAAAAATTAACCCATGCGCACATTGAACATGGTAAAAATATACTTTTCCCACCAATTCCTAACCTTCTAGAATATATTATAGATAAAAAAAAATTACTTCATAAAAAAGTATGAAAATTTTCCTTGATATTTATTTGACTACAACTAATTATAAACTAAAAAATTACTGAATTTACGAGCTCATTCAATACACAAATAACATATCTAAATTCTAAATATATAAAATATACTTGCAGATATATATACGTACATTAATTAATGTAGTAATCACACTTCACAAAAAAAATTCTAACAGAGATTTCAGATAGGTCGCACATATCAAAAAATTACAAGTATGAGAGACTCGTAATAAATCGAGAATTATTTTTAACACATCAGTAACACTCAAATAAAAACATAGACCGAAATTACTATAATAACCTGAATAAAAAAGAAGTCTTTATTCAGCGCAAAATTAATTAGACCTATCTGTTCAATAGCTGGAAAATCTCTGCTCTTTCCTCTCGGAAATGCCTCGCTCCATACCTAATACAAAATCAAAAGACCTGCTATTTCAATATACTTCCGCTCGACCAGGACTGCTTACATCAAGACTACGTTCGAACAATGTACAGGCGTGGATCAAAATACACATTATCATCAAAATTTCAATAAATATCAAATACTTTCAAATATATTTTCTGGAATAAAATACACATAAATATATAGTCTTTTATAGTTTCTTTAAATTTTCTCTTCGGGGAAAAATTCATAACAATATGTATTTCGTAATTTTATAGATCACCACCCGTTTGTTTTCCAATTATATAAATAAAATTAAAAACTCTATAAATACAACTTTTCAACAAATAAATATGTATTTCGTAATTTTATAGATCACCACCCGTTCGTTTTCCAATTATATAAATAAAATTCAATATTTTAGAAATACAGCGTTTCGGCAGTACTGCACTGGGTGGTAAGCGTGTCCGTTCTCTAATTATTATAGTTACTTTTTAAAATTATTTTCATATTATACAGGCTGTTCCAAAAGCCCTAAAAGTATCAAAGTTGTGTTTCTTTAGTAGAATGCCCTGTATTACATTTATATTACATTTTTGGATTCTCCGAATAAAATAAGTATGTGTTTTAATTAGGTTTATAATACCTAAACCTTAAGGTTTTTTAAATAATTTGAATTTTGTAAAAATCTAACCTACTTTCAATGCAAACTATGCAAACTATAATAAACTTGCCATCTTATACAGGGTGTACAAAAATTAAAACTAATAAAATAAGAACTTTTGTGGCTATAACTTGATTAATTTAAATAAAATTCCATATATTTTAATTTACCAGCAAATTCACTTTTTAATTACCTGTCGAATTGTATTTATATGTCATGCTTTAATTCTTCGCGTTTTTTACAGAAAAAGCTTAATAATAATTTTTCGCACCATTTGGTGTTTTTTAAATAAAAATTCTAATGTATCTAGTTGCCTGTTGTATTTAGAAATATCAGATAATTTACAATTATTATTATTAACGTAAAACAGAAGCAAGATATTCAAAATAGATGTTCGAAATGTCGACCGTTCATTTCCAGACACTTACATAATCTTTTTTGAAAACCACTGCTAACTCTGGACAACATTTGCGCGATTACAGTTTCAAAAGGATGCGTCTTATGCGTATTTTCATATCATGTGCTGTTGTAGTAGACGTATTGTAGACAATTCCTTTTATTTATCCCAATAGAAATAAATCTGGTGGAGTTAAGTCTGGAGTTCTCGTCGGCCAATTTTGAAAGCCATTTCTTCCAATCCACCTGTTTTGAAGGTTAGCATTAAAAATTGTTGAACTTCACGATGATAATGAGGCGGAGCTCGGTCAAATTCAAGACATATATTTGTTCTGATGTTTAAAGGGACATCTTCTAATAATACTGGAAGTTGGTTTAAAAAATAATCGAGAAACATCATACCATCCAAAGGTCCTTCAAAAAAATAGGGTCCAATTAAATATGTGCCCAGTAGTCCACCCCACACATTAATGCACCACCTATTTTAATTTCTCATGACTCCGTATTCATGCGGATTCGAATCAGAATAATAATGGAAGTCTATTCACGGGTACATGCATTTTCGTCACCGACCAGGTAGATAAACCGTGCGCAATAGTTGGGGCATTTATGACACATGCATTTTCGTCACGAAAGTGCTTAATTACGGATTACTCCTTTAAGCAACGGGCTATTACGAGGTACTTAGGAGGGCCGGGTTTCGCTTATGTACCTACGTCCAGAAGAGGTAGGTGAATGCTTTGCCTTTGATTTAATACCAAATATACCACAAGACGACCGACTAGTTAAATATGCTGATTATTTGGTTGATACGTATATCTCTGACGAATCACTTTTTCCGCCTTCAATCTGGGCAGAGCATTCAGCTACCTTAACTCGAACAACAAATGCGTGTGAATCCTTCCATAAACATTTTAACGAGTCGTTATACAAGGATCATCCAAATTTATTTGTTTTTATAGAAAAATTGAAGGAATTTCAAATAGATACCTATATTAAAATACAAAGTTTGCATATGCCTACAAAAATTCACAATCGTAAAGTTAAAAAATGGCCGCAATTTATTGAGTCTATGCTTATACAATACCAAAACAATGAAATAAGCAGGTTACATCTACAATATGAAACAAACATGTAAATAATTTACATATCTGTAACTATGCACATGGACAATACACCTCGTATTTTCAGCAATTACTTCTGCTTAATACATATGTTTCTGCCAGTATAGGCGTCCTCAGCTAAGCTAGTGAAGCAATTTATACAAATTAATACAAACCTGTTATAAACAACTGGTTTGTATCTGTATTTAAATTTACTGAAATAGCCCGCAAAGATCAAGCAAGTTCCGTCCTATAAGAAGACAACTATTTAATAATTGACATCTTACGGGCGAAAGATACATTGTCCGGAGGGCTACCTATCGTTCGAACAGCTATGCTGCTACGGGAAACGATAAAATACGTATGTAGATGTAGTCCATTAACAACCTGCCAGATGGCGGTATATACGAAAAGGTTTTGTTTAAGTATAACAATACGTTAAGCACGTATAAAGCGTTTGTACAATATGAAACAAACATGTAAATAATTTACATATCTGTAACTATGCACATGGACAATACACCTCGTATTTTCAGCAATTACTTCTGCTTAATACATATGTTTCTGCCAGTATAGGCGTCCTCAGCTAAGCTAGTGAAGCAATTTATACAAATTAATACAAACCTGTTATAAACAACTGGTTTGTATCTGTATTTAAATTTACTGAAATAGCCCGCAAAGATCAAGCAAGTTCCGTCCTATAAGAAGACAACTATTTAATAATTGACATCTTACGGGCGAAAGATACATTGTCCGGAGGGCTACCTATCGTTCGAACAGCTATGCTGCTACGGGAAACGATAAAATACGTATGTAGATGTAGTCCATTAACAACCTGCCAGATGGCGGTATATACGAAAAGGTTTTGTTTAAGTATAACAATACGTTAAGCACGTATAAAGCGTTTGTACAATATGAAACAAACATGTAAATAATTTACATATCTGTAACTATGCACATGGACAATACACCTCGTATTTTCAGCAATTACTTCTGCTTAATACATATGTTTCTGCCAGTATAGGCGTCCTCAGCTAAGCTAGTGAAGCAATTTATACAAATTAATACAAACCTGTTATAAACAACTGGTTTGTATCTGTATTTAAATTTACTGAAATAGCCCGCAAAGATCAAGCAAGTTCCGTCCTATAAGAAGACAACTATTTAATAATTGACATCTTACGGGCGAAAGATACATTGTCCGGAGGGCTACCTATCGTTCGAACAGCTATGCTGCTACGGGAAACGATAAAATACGTATGTAGATGTAGTCCATTAACAACCTGCCAGATGGCGGTATATACGAAAAGGTTTTGTTTAAGTATAACAATACGTTAAGCACGTATAAAGCGTTTGTACAATATGAAACAAACATGTAAATAATTTACATATCTGTAACTATGCACATGGACAATACACCTCGTATTTTCAGCAATTACTTCTGCTTAATACATATGTTTCTGCCAGTATAGGCGTCCTCAGCTAAGCTAGTGAAGCAATTTATACAAATTAATACAAACCTGTTATAAACAACTGGTTTGTATCTGTATTTAAATTTACTGAAATAGCCCGCAAAGATCAAGCAAGTTCCGTCCTATAAGAAGACAACTATTTAATAATTGACATCTTACGGGCGAAAGATACATTGTCCGGAGGGCTACGTAAGATGTCAATTATTAAATAGTTGTCTTCTTATAGGACGGAACTTGCTTGATCTTTGCGGGCTATTTCAGTAAATTTAAATACAGATACAAACCAGTTGTTTATAACAGGTTTGTATTAATTTGTATAAATTGCTTCACTAGCTTAGCTGAGGACGCCTATACTGGCAGAAACATATGTATTAAGCAGAAGTAATTGCTGAAAATACGAGGTGTATTGTCCATGTGCATAGTTACAGATATGTAAATTATTTACATGTTTGTTTCATATTGTACAAACGCTTTATACGTGCTTAACGTATTGTTATACTTAAACAAAACCTTTTCGTATATACCGCCATCTGGCAGGTTGTTAATGGACTACATCTACATACGTATTTTATCGTTTCCCGTAGCAGCATAGCTGTTCGAACGATAGGTAGCCCTCCGGACAATGTATCTTTCGCCCGTAAGATGTCAATTATTAAATAGTTGTCTTCTTATAGGACGGAACTTGCTTGATCTTTGCGGGCTATTTCAGTAAATTTAAATACAGATACAAACCAGTTGTTTATAACAGGTTTGTATTAATTTGTATAAATTGCTTCACTAGCTTAGCTGAGGACGCCTATACTGGCAGAAACATATGTATTAAGCAGAAGTAATTGCTGAAAATACGAGGTGTATTGTCCATGTGCATAGTTACAGATATGTAAATTATTTACATGTTTGTTTCATATTGTACAAACGCTTTATACGTGCTTAACGTATTGTTATACTTAAACAAAACCTTTTCGTATATACCGCCATCTGGCAGGTTGTTAATGGACTACATCTACATACGTATTTTATCGTTTCCCGTAGCAGCATAGCTGTTCGAACGATAGGTAGCCCTCCGGACAATGTATCTTTCGCCCGTAAGATGTCAATTATTAAATAGTTGTCTTCTTATAGGACGGAACTTGCTTGATCTTTGCGGGCTATTTCAGTAAATTTAAATACAGATACAAACCAGTTGTTTATAACAGGTTTGTATTAATTTGTATAAATTGCTTCACTAGCTTAGCTGAGGACGCCTATACTGGCAGAAACATATGTATTAAGCAGAAGTAATTGCTGAAAATACGAGGTGTATTGTCCATGTGCATAGTTACAGATATGTAAATTATTTACATGTTTGTTTCATATTGTACAAACGCTTTATACGTGCTTAACGTATTGTTATACTTAAACAAAACCTTTTCGTAGGTTACATCTAGTTAAATGTCTCTCATATCACTGTTATTTTACATAAAATGATGTTTTACATATTTTTTATATAGATCTGTACCTATGTATATATATTTGAATAAACAACCTTGTTTTATATAAATTGTTTCGTTTCATTTTCAATTGCTAAGTACCTACTTAATAAGGTACGTAATTGTAAGTAACGTCTGCTTTTCAGGACGGTGACGAAAATGCATGTCCGATTATCACTTTTCTTACCTTGGTGACGAAGAAAATGCAAACACCCCTCCCTATTCACGACACCATTGTTGTGAGAATTACATTCATCACTAGATAACACATTATCGAAAAAGTTTTCATTTTCTGCCACTTTATTACAAAATTCAATTCAATTGTCAAAATTGTTTCCTACTTCCTTCCTTCTTGATTTTATAAGGATGAAATCTGTGTTTTTTAGAAATTCTAGAAGAAGAAGTTTTGGATATCTGATTTTGACTAATATTGGGATTTCGATAACTGAACCAACTACAGTAAAAACATTTTCTTCATCTTCAGTGACAAATTTCCTTGTAATGTGTTTTTTATAACTTACACTTCCACTTTCCTTAAATTGGTTTAATAGTCTCTCAAAAAGAGCTAGCTTTGGGTGATTTCTTTCGGGAAACCTTTGAGCATAAACCCGAGAAGCTAATAAAAAAATTTAATGACATTCTCCAAACATAAAAATCATATCAACACGCTCTTCTTTTGTGTTAATCTTCATTTTAACTAAGCAATACAATTCAAATAATAACGATCTAAACTTCCACAATTACAAAAAGTAATACCACTATAGAAAAAACAAACTTTGTAGACTAAAATTTCAGAATAAATGAATTATCTGACATTTCTAAATACCATAGACAACCAGATACTTCAGAATTTTTATTGAAAAATCACCAAATGGTGTGAAAAACGATTATTAGGTGTAGACTTAAAGCTTGAGCTATAATTACCATTCGATAGGTAATTAAAAAGTGCATTTTTGGTAAGTTAAGAAATATGGCGTTCTATTTAAATTAATAAAGTTATGGCCACTTAAAGTTTAGTTTTAATTTTGTACACCATGTATAAGATGGCAAGTTTATTATAATTTTGGTATAAAATATAATCAATTGTTATACTTTACTGTAAATTTCGCCTACATAATTTAAATACTTTTTAATTATTTCAAACATGAAAGTTAATTTAAAGTTTGACAAAATTCAAATTATTTAAAAAACCTTAGGATATAGGTATTATAAACCTCATTAAAATAGCCAGTTATTTTGATCGGCGAATCCAAAAATGCAATAATATACAGGGGGTTGCGTTTAAAAAAACAACTTTGATACTATTAGGACTTCTGGAACAGCTTGTATAATACGAAAATAATTTTAAAAGGTAACCGTAATAGAGCTCCATATATTTCAAAAGTTAAACTTTTTGAAAGTCGTGCCGTGCCGTATAGCGTAAATAAGCCTGTATAAGGAACCGATACATTGTTAAAACATAACCTCACAAAATTATGATAATATTAATTAGATCGTGCGTGGTTTTCTAGACTGTTCTTTCATTATTAGTAACTCATTTAATTGGGAAACATCTAATTCATTTACAGGCCACAAATTAACCTAACGGCAAATTTTAATTCCTACCTAATTAATATTCAATTGCATATTGTGTTTGTATATTTTCAATTACTGCTCATTTTATGTTCGTATCGCTCTCTAAATTAATAATGTTTTATTTACATGTAATTACTTGAATAATTTGATAGCGGCTATACTACAGTGCATAATACAATAAATTCATATTTTACTAGCTGGATATTGTATAATCAATTTATATTGTTAAATGGATTTTAGTGTATTATTTGCTTAGCGAATTAACTGACCACATTGCCTATAAATTTTCTCTTACGAGTATGTATGGCCATAGGCCATTTCATAACGAATCTCTATGTTTGTTAAATAAGAAAAGAGTTGAATGTTGAAGCTAGTTAATTAACAAGTGATATTATTTTAGCTTGTGTTAAATAAACAGATAAATGGAATAAAGAATCGAATTTGCGACCTGATTAAATAATTAATTAGAGCCGAAAATGGTGGAGACTTTGGCTTGTAATCTGAAACAGAAATAAGAAAAACACCCTAACCACAATATATGACAATAAATACTATATACGTCTTTCGGCAACTAGGTTGCCATCTTCAGTAGAATAACCTTAAAACTGGAAAAAAACACTGGCTAGTGTTATCCCACTGGCGATTTGGTGAAGAGCATATCTTCTAAGGTTTACCTTAGCCAAAAACGCTACGTTTAATACTCTTTTTTTCCAGTTTTAAGGTTATTCTACTGAAG
Source organism: Melolontha melolontha (assembly GCA_935421215.2). Taxonomy (NCBI): domain Eukaryota; kingdom Metazoa; phylum Arthropoda; class Insecta; order Coleoptera; family Scarabaeidae; genus Melolontha; species Melolontha melolontha. Next base: position 18,880,666 of record OW285236.1, on the reverse strand, counting down.
ATGGCAACTTAGTTGCCGAAATACGTATATAATATTTATTGTTATATATTGTGGTTAGAGTGTTTTTCTTAATTAATTAGAGGAAAGGCAAATTAATCAACAATTCTTTATACACCACTGCTTTGGTATATGCTTATTCCTCATTAGAGGTATGAATACCTCTTTATGTCAGCCACTGTATCTCTATTCTAAAATTTAATCCAATTATATTTATAATTTAATGTATGCAAATTACAACTGTTTGAGATGTAGAATTAGTCCATTTCATATTTCAAACGAATTCAAAAAGGGTGGCAATTGGTCTGGTTTCCAAGAAAATATATCCAAGCAAGGCACCTTCAGAAAGTATTAAACAGTCTTTCTTTGAAGACTGTGGTTAACCTTCGTGGCCCTGGGTTGTCTCACCCCAGGTTGAACTTTTTCGTCTGTATTTTTTGTAATAGCCGTTTTATCCTGTTTGCATCTCGTTACATTGTTCTTTGTACTTTTAGGTACTTGTTAAATCAGAAAATAGTCAAATCCAGTTAACGGTTTTTCAGATTTATTTGAAAACTAGTAGTGATGCGCTGACGGGGTGAGAATTCACCCCATGTGGTATTAGGTGCGATACACCTATCGGATACTGTTTCGTCAAGTTTTTCAGATATTCCTTTTTGTTGTTTCTTTATAGGATGACTAAGTACCATATTACCTCATTTGAATTTTTGTGTGTGATGTAATTAGCATAATTGGTTCATAGAAAGTCCATATTCAGTCTTATCTGCAATTTGCAATTTCCTGAAAATTTGTAAAGAAATAATCCAAGTACTACGTTAATTACCTAGGAATTATTATGAATGCAGTAATTACCCCATTAGGGTTATGCATATTTGCAGAATTGTGCCGATGTGATTAGAAATTCCATGAAGCCGTTTTGAAAAGCGATATTTTACAAAAGTATTTTGCGTTAGGTGCGCTATTCATTACGGAATGTGATAACTAACCCGTTAGGCTTATGAAAGTTTGGGAAAATATTTTGAGACTTCTTCAAGGGATATAAATACACGTAAGTTCTCTACTGGATTCTATATTTATTCCTGAATTGTCAGTGTAAAGAGTGTGCAGAGGTGTGTTTCAACTGCATGTGAATGATGGCTAACAAAGTTTAATCTCGAACCGCAAGGATTGTTGAAATGGCTCGAGCTCTTCATGAGTCCGGTGAGTAAATATACCTTTCATGGGTTCTATGTAATATTGGGGTAAATATTTCGTATATTTTTCATTATTTATAGATGAGGAATTTGAGAACTGTTTTGATCCTGATTTATATTCGGAGGAGCTAGATGAATCTTCAGAAACTAAAGATAACTTAGAAGAGATAATTCCAAACGACGTCCAAGATATGTTTTTTGCTAAAGGTGACATATTTTTGTTGAAGGAGCCCTGGAAACGAAAACGGCAGCGATCGAAAAATATAATTACGGTTCCTCTTGACGTTGCTTCCCAAGTACCTAAGTTCAGCAGTATGGCAGAAGTATTCAAGTTATTTATTTCTGCTGATATGGTGAATTAAATAGTAAACTTCACAAATCAATGAGGGGCTTCGTAATGGGAAATCGTAATGACGGGGTAGATGATATGATTTGGAAGGATGTCGATGAAACTGAAATATATGCCTTCATTGGCTTGTTGATATGTGCTGGAGCACGAAAGGCTAATCGTGAGCCCATTCGGATGCTGTGGCAAGATGACCCTTATTTTCATCGTCCAATTTTTTCGACAATGCCCCGACGCAGATTTTCGCAAATTTTCAGTTGGATGAGATTTGACGATAAAGACACAAGGCTAACGAGAAGGGCAACGGACAAATTAGCACCTTTACGAGATGTAGCTGAGATTTTCATATAAAACTTTTCAATGTATTTCAACCCAACATCACACTTGACAGTAGACGAACAACTGACGCCGTTTCGTGGTAGATGTCCTTTCAGGGTCTACATGAAGAGTAAGCCTGCCAAGTACGGCATGAAAATTTGGATTCTGACTGACTCAGAGACTTCCTACTGCAAAAACTTGCAAGTCTATTTGGGAAAGGTGGAAAATGTACCAGAACGGAACCACGGCAAGAGTGTAGTACTGGATTTAGTTTCGTGTTTTGGTCGTGGATATAGGATCACGACAGACAACTTTTTTACTTCTATGGAGTTGGCTGAAGAGTTACTATACCGAGAACTTACAGTGTGTGGAACACTAAAGAAAAGTAAAGCTTTCATACCTTCAGAATTATTGCCACAACGGCAACGTCCCGTACATTCCTCTATTTTTCATATCAACCAGAGGTGACCATGGTATCGTATGCGGTTGATACACTAGATAAGACGGTGGCAGAATACAGCTGTAACAGCCAATCCAAACGATGGCCACCCGTCCTCTTTATGAATTTTGTCGACATTGCTGCAGTTAACGCTTTTGTTTTATGGAAACATCTGCACCCAGATTGGAAATCAAGCTGCCGCTACAAAAGACGATTGTTCCTTTTGGAATTGGGGAAAGAACTAGTAGAACCCCGTATGACGAGGAGGATTAGCAAGGCTGCCATACGCTCCAGGCTAACTAGAAAGACAGTTCAAGAAATAAACGCAATATTAGGCGACACCAGCCAGCAGCCCAACGCAAATCAAGAGGAACCAGTACAATCGGCGTGCGAAACAAGAAAACGAAGTCGATGTCATGTGTGTTCTATGTCAAAAGACAATAAAGTGCAATCAAAATGTACCTTGTCTAAAAATTTTGTATTTTGTATGTTGTATTAAATTTGATTATACAGAATGTATCCAATTACATTTTAGCAATAGACTTTTTTTAAATTCTTCTTTTATTAAATTGCCGAAATAACCCAAAGAGCACTCAAATATGACCAACAAATAATAATTAGTTTATAGGTTCCTTCCTACGAAAATTTAGAGTGTGAAAATTAAGAAAAAAGTTGGGGTGAGCATTCACCCCACGCGGTGTCAGGAGTTTTGAAAATCACCCGGGGCCACGAAGGTTAAGTAAAAAGTCAAAGAGGGCGCATGGTGCAAGATTGTTTCCGGGTTGGAGATACATTTTATGAACAGGAACAAGGCACAGCTATGGGTAATTGCCTATCTCCTTTCATAGCTAATTTATCTATGAGTCAATATAAACTAGAATTAAAAAATAACGCTAAATATTTTCCAAAAGTTTCGAGATTTTTTTATACTGTTACGCTTAGCATATAGAATATTTGAATTTATTTTTAAATCATATTCTTCTTTAAATATCTCGATTTTAAAATATATTTTAACTTAGACATTTTTCTTCTGTATACTCGTGTCCAAAGAGAAAGCATTTCTTTTGTTATATCTTAACCAAGACCCTTCGTTTTCTACCTGACCGTCAGCAACCCTAACGTTACTGTGGAATTTTTATATACATTTCATTTTAAATTGTTTTAATTTAATTATACATCTTCTCTTATATATGGTGTTTCATATCATTAGAAAGCTTATGTCACAAGCGTTATTTTAATAATATTTATGCCATCGATAGAACAACTCTTCAGGTCCCGCTTCTTTAATTATTAATCAAGATATCGACCCTCTCTTCGACTTAGGTCATAAAATAGACCGTTCTCAAAAACCAGTGATCTATCGACAAACTATCAGTCCTATCTTCTCTTTAGAACCTTCGTGAGTTAAACAACTCCTCGTGCTGTTCAAGTACACAATGCAACTCACCACGCCGTCCGGCCTCTTTCGTTTCTAAGGCCAAACATCGCTCTGCAGATCTGTCCAGGCATATGACGCACCACGTAGCCGCCCATCGCCGCAAATCAAAGGTAACTCTGTATTGTTCGATACAGAGATTATTTTATATTAATCGTAATTGATTAACATTTAGTTTGCTACTCAGGTTGACGTTGGTTTTCAGTGTGTTTTGTGATAATTTTTAATTACTTATTTACCGCTCCCCGTGTATACATATTACTTTGTTTAATTACTTTTAAATATACGAATTTCAATTTCTTTCTTATGTAAATATAAATACAAACTTTAAGGACAACGCTTATGTGTTTTATTTATTTAGTAAGTAAATTATATATATATTTTAATTAACAATCATCAATCATCACGCACGTCCTGGACCTTTGAAGAAACTTCACCAGCACCACTAATTATTTTATTTATCTTAGAATAATTTCATTATTATTGGCACGGCACATCCACATCCCGATATCCAGCACAAGCCGCCGTTTGTAATAATACATTTGTTAAGCAGCTAAATTTGAAATTTCCGACAATTAAATTTACGAAAGAAAAAAAAACAATTATAGGATACAATTTTTCGATACATTAGCAATTAGAAATATGGATAAAATAGAAGTAGACATGTTCCAGAAAGAAACCAATGTCAACAGATTTATCGCCTCGGATTCGAATCATAGTTTTCATCAAAAGACAGCTTCTTTTAATTTCTTAGTCAATCGGTTACTCAACTTTCCATTAACGAAAGAGAGATATAAAAACGATCTGGATTTCATTAGAAACATCGCGAGGTACAATGGCTTTGACATAGAAATAATAAAGAAATTGTTTAGAAAGATTAATTTAAAAAAGACAATCCGCAAGTCCACATGTTTGATACCTTAACATAATCATGAGAAACAATACCTGTGTTTACCGTGTCACCCAATTACGAAAAATATTAATAGGATTGTTAGAGAACGAAATCTCAAGTTGCTTTTCGGTCTGGATTTTAAGTGACCACATTTTCATTGAGACAAAGCGGGACAAATGGGATGAAATGAGAATTACAATTTAGTTATATATATTTTATTGTATACATTCATATACTTGTACAAAACTGTATTTATTATTAATTATTGGTAACTATAAAAATATTTGTAAAACATAATAATTTGAACATCATGATTTTTAAACAAATTAAATTTTTTATTTAAAAAAATTATGATTTTCTTTCACGGTCATATTTTTGATCCGAGTGAATACTTTGCAATAGATTCGGATCATTTATTAAAATGTCGTGAAATATTGCACATGAATTGGTCAAATTATATTTTACACTTAATACAGATTTTAAAGTTTTAATGTTCAACTGCGTTTTTTCAGTTGTTCATATTTTATTGATACTAGAAAAAACACGTTCTCTTGCTGCATTTGTTCCTGGAAGGGAGAGCGCGAATTCTACAATTTTCAAAATATTTTGATAAGGAATATTATTCTGTTTAACACGAAGGAATAACTCCGTCCATTTTTTGTCTGTTATCACATTTGCAGACAACCAACATTTAATTTTTTCATCGTAACATATCTTTTTACCAATTACACCTCATCAAAAAGATCATTTTCGCAAATATTATTTTTCGGAAAATGGTTACTAATATATTCAAAAGATTTTTCCACATATTCCCATAAAATCTCCTTTTTTAATGTCACCCAATGAACATTTTTCATATCTTCGAATTGAACTGTCCATTCTTCAAGATATTCCAAGCAGTTATTATAAAAATTTTTGACATGTTTCAGAAAATCAGGTCGTTTAATGGCACCTTGTTCTTCCAACCTAGTGATGTTTCTTCGAATAATTAAAGGAATGTAATTGTTATCAATTCTTTCTCGTAATTTTGTTTTTAAATTATTGATTTCATTTCACACTTCCGTAATTGAAATTTTGTCCCCTTCAATAATTTTCACAGCATTGTGAAATAATGTAGCTTGGTTGTGGATGAACTGAAGCCAAATTTGTGATGTGTCATTTTCAAAAAAGAGCTGCAATATTCTTGGACATTTATCTTGTGATAAAAAGTATGATTTTAATGGTTCGTATATTTTTAAAATATTTTCTACAGCTGGTAAAAGAGCTAGCCATCGTGTTTTGTTGTAACCAAGAATTCTTTTATATTCGATTTCTGCGCTTTCACAAAAATCCTTCAAACTTTCAACACGCATAGTATATATATATAAAAATACGAATAAATTTTTGCAATAATATTTTCAACATCAACTGGACGTAAGTCAGATGCTGTTTGAATAGTATTATGTAGAATGTGCGCTGCACAACCTACTTCAATAATTTTTTGGTTCAAATGTTCGTTAAGTTTCGTAAAAACGTTATTGATGCCTCTTCTAGCTTTTCCACCAAAATTTGCGTTAGTGTTATCCGCACAATAGGCAATAATTTTATTGTTCAAATTATTCTTTTTCAAAATAGTACTTATTGAATCAAAAATTATTTGTGAAGTTTCACCCGGCAATGAAGCAAAATCTAATATTCTAAATTTAATTCCGGTTTCTGGATCAAAAAATCTACCAATTGTGGGAAATAATTTTAAATCTTTGTGGTTGGAAGCATCAGAATATACGGATATAAATGCGCATTTTTCTAATTGTTTCTGCAATTGTGAAAACGAATATGGTGAAAAAACATTACAAATAATTGGTTTTTGTCCTTGCACATGCAAATTTTTTGTCGTATAATGTTTTGATCATTTCCGACGTACAATCCATTGATCTGAAACTTTGATTGTGGTTTATGGTGTGGAAAGCAAATAGCTCTTCCGCTAATGCTAGCTGTTTTTTCGGTGTTGCCAAAGCTAGCACTGCGAAAAAACTGTTCCATTTTAGACGAGGAAGCGGCATTATTCAAAAATCTTTTGTGCCTCTTTGTCGCTAGATGTTTAGTAATATCGTTTTTTCCACCATGTGAAACCGAAAATTCAGCATTGCATTTATCACACCGTACCATATAGTCCATTTTGTTTTTTTTAATAAATGGAAATTCTCTGCTTAGCTCTTCATTAAATTTGCATTCTCTTTTTTTACTCATCTTTTATTCTGTAGGTAAATACTAGAGATAACTAAAAAATTTACTACAAAGTCTAAAAAATAGTATTAAATTTTACCTTATTGACCATTACGTTGTGGCGACTATTGCTCTACCTTCGTAAATCAAATAATGAGTCAAACCGAACGTCAAATTGAAAACAACAAACCGCACTGTCTAACGGCAGTCCGCAATCTGAATTAAGCCGAGACGTAACGACAATGATCGAACACCACCGAGTAAATCTAACTCGGTACATTGCCTAATTTAGTTTACTCTGCATGTATTTTATGTGTTTTTGTATGTATTTTTTTATTTCTTTATATTTACCATAATACTTAATAAATAATAGGTAATATATTTTTACAGTACATTTAAAAGAAGAAATGCAGATATTTTCTAAAAAGCGGGACATTTTTAAAAATCGGCGGGACGCGGGACAGTCCATCAAAAAGCGGGACTGTCCCGCCAAAATCGGGACGTGTGGTCACTTTAGTCTGGATACACAATCAAAAATCTTCTAGGATATACCAAAGATAAAGTAAATTTGAAATTGAAATCTGGTATATTCGAAATTAGTTGCGGTTATTGTAATTTAAAGTATACAGGCTGATTCATTTTCGGCCCTCACCAAGGGGATCTCGCTTATTATTGGAGATAGAGTATAGGTTTAAATTTGGAAAAGTTGTTAAATTTTGTGTTTGTTATAAATCCGTAAAAAAATAGACCTGTGACAAATGACCTTCGTTATTTAAAAAAAAACGCGAAAACCCTATTTTCTTCTTTTACCTGTAGCACCGACATTTGGCCTTGTAGAGAAAAAATAAAAACACATCCTTGTGGCCATTTCTAAACCTCTATCCAGTGGTTTACTCAAAATTTTTATACGACGTTTCGTTTCTTTCTGGCCATCATCAACTATCTAATTTCTTATAGACGCCATATTGGATTTAGACATCTGCAGAAAGATTTTTTTTTTTTTTTGGTCGAGAATGGATCGTTTACTAAGCCGCGTAATGGTTAAGACAATAGGAATTTAAATGCAAATCGACAACATATTTTACAAATGATAAATTAAAGCGTGTTTTCAAATTTCATGTTAATCTTGTATTTTTATAGATAAATAATAATCCATCAATTTCTACACGCGAACTAGCGTCAGAATTAAATTTGTGCCAGTCCAGAGTTTGGAGAACTTTACATAAAAGTAGGTTTAAACCATACAAGATCCATGTTAGTCACTCTTTACTGCCTGGAGATAATTTGAGAAGGCTATAATATTGTAATTGGTTAATTGGATGGATAGAAAATGACGAAAATTTTTTAAGCAAAATTATCTGGTCAGATGAAACAAAATTACAAATTCTGGAATGTTCAACAGAAATACGGAGCACTATTGGGCAGTACAAAATCCTAGAAAAAACAGGGCTAGAAGACCACAACATCGTTTTGGAATAAACGTTTGGATGGGTATTTTGGCAAATCGTCTCTTAGGACCAGTTATGTATGAAGAACATTTAAATGGAGAAAGATATTTAAACATTTTACGTACATACGTATCTGACTATCTTGACGACAATATCCCATTAACTCAATTACAATATTTATGGTGGCAACATGATGGCGCACCAGCACACAATGCAGCTGTTGTTAGAAATTTCTTAAATCAAGAGTTTGTAAACCGTTGGATTGGAAATAGGGGACTTGTTGAATGGCCTGCGAGATCACCTGATTTAAGCCCGCTAGATTTTTTTTTATGGGGATATGTTAAAAATAATATTTATAAAATAGATGCGCCACAAAACATTGAAGAATTACGAGACATACTTCAGAATGCCTTCGATGCGGTTCCTAGAAGAACTATATAAAGGGCAGTCCAAATGCCAGAAGGCGTGCCCAATTGTGCATTACCGAAGATGGCCAGATAATTGAACATTTACTGTAATTGTTTATTTTTTACTTTTCTATGTATTTTTATTAATGTTTTTGTTATCTTGTACTCGCTACTGTTGAATTTCGTTTCGAAGAATAAAAAATACTTATCATATCTCGTTTCTCTTCGTTAGTGTATGACATTTTTGTATTATTCATGAACAATAAATGAAATGTTTGACAGATTGAAATTCCAAAGGCTACCTTATTTAATCTTATAATTTATTCTTTCAAATAAAACCTAATGTCAAAAACTATAGTCAGCTTGTGGTACATGGTTGAAATCAGAAAAAAAAAATTCTTTCTGAAGATGTCTAAATCCAATATGGCGCCTATAAGAAATTAGATAGTTGATGATGGCCAGAAAGAAACAAAACGTCGTATAAAAATTTAGAGTACACCACTGGATAGAGGTTTAGAAATGGCCACAAGGATGTGTTTTTATTTTTTCTCTACAAGGCCAAATGTCGGTGCTACAGGTAAAAGAAGAAAATGGGGTTTTCGAGTTTTTTTTTAATAACGAAGGTCATTTGTCACAGGTCTATTTTCTTTACGGATTTATAACAAACACAAAATTTAACAACTTTGCCAAATTTAAACCTATACTCTATCTCCAATAATAAGAGAGATCCCTATGGTGAGTGCCGAAAATGAATCAGCCTGTATAGGTCAAATAAAACGCACAATAATAGCGCGTTTTAAAAAACATATATCGCATATTAAACTGAGTAGACCAGAAAAATCTAGCATCGCGAGCCATGCGTCGAATACGGATCATAACATCACGGCAGGAGGATTAAAACTCGTCAAACAGATAAATAACGCCAAAGGGCTGAATATATCTGAAAGCATTCATATAATTAAAAACAAAATTAGGATTGTCAATTCGGACAACGTTTCTATTCCATATAATTTGCTCTTTTCATTCCTAGAAAAGAGGTAGAAAAAGTTGGGGGCGTGAGAATAAACACATGTGTGACCATCTCCGAGAAAAGGGACCTAGTGTGTGAAAATGAAGTTTTGAGAAAAACGCATTTAAAGTTTCATAACGTATTATCACTATGAACACACCTTCAGTTGGGAGATGCGATTTGGTATGGTTAGTTATGATTGGGTGCCGACTCTGGTGACGCCATGCCTATGTGGTGACGTATTTTTTTAGCTTTTAGTGTGATAATACCTTTGCTATTGTTGCTGCTCTGTTTGTTAAGATCTCGATACTTGATTCTTAAGCCGCAACCAGTGACCGACGCAACAACGCCGCTCTCTGTTCGCTCTCAGCAAAGGGTTGATGTGCGTATACTAATACGGAGAACATTATAAAAATAACTATAAGAAAGGAAAAGAATAAAGTGCCGCTTCAGTCTTGTGCCAACTGTATAACGAGTGTTATCAATATCTCAAAAGTTGTTTCGCAATTTTGGTTCTTTTGTAATTTTGTTACTAAGCTGATGTTAATTTGAAGTAATTTTTATAAAAATGGATATTTCTGACAGTTTTGATGATGATTTAAAAAGACTAGACTCGGTTTATGGCGATGATGAGATCGATATGACGTTATCTGAAAGTGTCGGTGCTAATACTTCGGGACTAACTGAAAATCAAAGTTTTTTGCATGATGTTTCCGAATCCAATATTATATACGAATTGGAGGAATCCGTTGAAGATATACAAGAGTCGATGAACATCGATTTGATGTACGGAGAAAAATCCGAAGCATGTTGTTCCAAAGAATGTAATAAGATAATTCCAGAAAATCTTGCTATACAAAGCCGGCAATTTTTCCAAGAATTAAGTAAACCAGAACAAGATTTAGTCCATTTGAGCCATTTGGAATTTCAACGACAACATTTATCGCTCGAAAACGCTTATAATACTGAAAGTCGGAAAAGCCAAAGGGTAAAAAATAAATCCAGAGTTGATACAATGTACTTATTTCGTGGCATTCATATTTGTAGAAAGATGTTTTGTTTTATTTACGATGTTGGTTTAAAACGTTATAAAAATTTGATTCGACATAGTGATAATGTTGGCTTATCTGAACGAAAACATGAACTAAGTGGCAAGTCTTTAAAACGGCAATCGCGTGTGTTATCACCGGAATCACTTCCTCGTATCGTTCAATTTATTCAAAATTTTGCTGAAAAATTCGCAATACCTCTTCCTGGTAGAATGCCAAACTACAAAGACTGTAAAGTAATGCTGCCACCATCCAGTGAAACAAAAAGTGCTGTTTATCGTCGTTTTGAGAAAGTTTGTCTTACTGAAGATAAAATCGCAATTAAAACTTTTTACAAAATTTGGATGAAGTACTGCCCTTACATCTCGCCTATGAAACCGGAAACTGATTGTCTGACGTCTGTCAACAAAATACCTTGATGCTACGACGAGTTTTGGAAGAATCAGATTCAGATACAAAAGAAGCAAAATTACGAATGGCTGTTACTCATCTTGACCGTGCGAAGCGCCAGCGTGAATTCTACCAACAATGCTGCAAGATGAGTGATGCTTATTCTACTCTTGTAGTGAGTTTCGACTATGCACAAAATATATCTTATCCATCCAGTCCACAACAAGTCGGAACGGCATATTTCAAAGCAGCTCGTAAATGTTCAATTTTTGGTATTCATAATGAATTCACTAACGTTCAGTCGAACTATTTATTAGACGAAGAGTTCGAAATAGGAAAAGGACCTAATGCTGTCATTAGCCAAATTCACGATTACTTCACGAAGAATGCCGTTAAAGATTTAGTTTTATTTTGTGATAACTGCGTCGCACGGAATAAAAATAATGCAATGATGCATTATTTGGCCTGGCGAGTGGATTCTGGCTTAAACGAATCGATATCATTAAATTTCCTCCTAACTGGCCACACCAAGTTCAGTCCCGATCGCTCTTTCGGATTAATAAAACTAGAATATAGTCGCTCAAACGTAGATTACTACCAAGATTTTGAAGATGTGGTCAATAGATCTAGCAGTAATAAATTTAGCAACGCTGTGAATGGAAGTGAAGTAGAGTGGCGAACATGGGATACTCATTTCGAAGGATTTTACAAAATATTACCAGGTAAACTGTCGCGATTTTGAGATTTTAATTTTTCAAATTCATTTCAATTAATTTTGTAAACGTTTGCATTTTAGGTATTACCAAGTACCAGCACTTTGACTTAAAAAAAAACGAAATTGTATGTAAAGAACTTGTGGACTCGGAAGAAGAAAGATTTAATCTGCGATTAACGGCTGAGCTACCAAACGAATTACCTACGCTCATTGCACCAAGCGGTTTATCGTTAGATCGCAAATGGTATTTGTATGAGAATGTCAGGGTCTTATGTACTGATTTACAGAAACGGGATTTTGTAGCTCCTAAACCGAGTGAACCCAAAGCGAAAAAAAAATCGAAAAATAAATTTGAACCTGCCAGCAAGAAAAAAATAATCGAAGCACCGGATCACGAGAAAAAGAAAGCTGAAGTCAAAGCGCCGAAAAAAGAAAAAACTGAAATTGTCAAACGGAAGAAAATCGAAGTACCAGATCACGAAACACCGAAAAAAAAATCCAAACTCCAAAAAAAATCCAAGACTGACGAAAAAAACAATTTAATACCAAAAAATCAAAAAAAATAAAATTTTAATGTTTATCTCATTTTTATCGATTTCGTCAAGTTTTTATGGGGTAAATAAATTTTTTTCAGAAATCTATCTCATTTCATCTTATTCTACACCCTTTTAGGTACCAGAATCCGCTCCCGTTTTTTGACACACTAGGTCCATTTTCTCGGAGAAGGTCACATATGCGCCGTTTCTGAAGAGAAATAAGTTGACCTAATTTTAGTTTCGTTTTTATGTGTTTATATTGAGTGTATCATACGTGGACGCTCTGTATAGTAATGCGCAATTCTTTGTGTTAGTTTTACTGTGCCCCGTGTTCTACATTTGGTTTTACTAACTGATGATGACAACTTAGCTATCGAAATACGTATTTAGGATACGATTATTAATTGTGGTAAGGGTTTTTACACATATTTTGAATTTCATAAAGTTTATTCAAAAATTGCCAAAATTTAGATGAAGCGAAAGCGATTTCTTTGATAAATCCGCATCCGTTCATCTGATACAAGTTCAGATAAGTTATTGGCAACACGCTGCAGATGATTAAAAAAATTACTAAGTAACTAAATTGTGACTTCAATTTTTTGCGAAAACTGCTGGTAGTAATTCTTTTTTAGATCTTCTAGTAAAAGCTGCATTTATTTAAATGTTGGTGGTATGGCCCTTTATAAAATTTTGTATTTTTCAACTTTATGCGATGTGATAATTTAAACTTTTTTTTCAAATATAATTTTATAAATTAACGTTTTATTCTCAAGTGACAGAGAGTTGCGATCTCTGATCCAAATATTCAGTATAATCTATGGAGTTTGAGTCAATGTTATATCCTTTTTGTAACGAGTTATTTCTAGCACGTTAATCTGCGATCGAAATGAAGTCCGAGGTACTTGGCATCATCTTTCTGTTGTATTTTCTCATTGTTGAAAGTGACTAGTTTGTGGCTAGTTTTCTCGTCTATTCGTCAAAATCAGATATGAAGAATTTGTTTCAATAACTTTGATTCGCCAGGTTTTCAGCCATAAGTTTAGTACACGGGGCACGGCAATCGGATGCTTTTGAAATAACAATAAAATCGTCAGTTTTTGCTTTAAAAGAAATTTATTGGTAGGATTACATACGCAAGAATTTAGCATTTCATAATGTGCGGAAAATTACTTCAGGCATGTGATGTCCGTTTTCGTTTACGCAATGTTGTAGTCGTTCACTAAAATTGACTTCCACTCTTTCCAGCAGGTTTCTAGGAATTAGATTAACTTGTTGACGTATCGCTTCCTTCAGTTCTGGTAACGTACGAGGTCCACCCTCGTAAACACGAGACTTGAGAAACCCCCATAGAAAGAAATCACATGTGGACAAGTCGGGAGACCGAGGAGACCATAAAACATCACCAAATCTCGAAATGAGATGATTAGGAAACAGAGTACGAAGAACAGCAATACATGCTCTGGCGGTGTGTGCAGTGGCTCCATCTTGCTGAAACCATAATTGTAGAGGATCCAAACCTCTTCTTTGCAATTCAGGGATAAAATAGGTGTTCGCCATATTAATGTAACGTGCCGATGTTACAGTAACGGTAACATCGTTTTGTTCAAAAAAATAGGGACCGATATCGCCAAACCTCCCCACTGCGCACCAAACTGTAACCTTAGGACTGTGCAGCGGTTTTTGATGAAGCTCTTGAGGATTTTCGGCAGCCCAATACCGACAATTTTGTCTATTGACAGCCCTATTAAGGTGGAAATGGGCTTCATCACTCATTACCACCAACATGTTTTGTTCTGCTCATTAGGTGTAAGCATTTGTTGGGCAAAATTCACTCGTTGCTGGTAATCCCTTTCATTCAATTCCTGCACAACCGCTATTTTGTATGGATGCAAATGTAATTCACCATGTAAAATCCTTCTTACAGTACGATTACTGATTCGCAGTCCGGCCGAATGAGCCCGAGCAGAGCGGCGTGGGCTTCGCAGTATCGCTTGTCTAACCCTTTCAACGTTCGCTGGAGTGCGCACTGTACGTTGGGATGCGAGCGTTTGAGTATTGAGCCTCGTGTTCGAAGATTATGAACCCAACGTAGGATTGTGTTACGCGTGGGGACAGAGTCATTTCGATTAATATTGAATCTCCGACGAAATTCACATTGAACCGTAGTCACTTATTCACCACTTCTAACGAAAGAATCATATGCAAATATGCGCTGTTCTAGCGTCCACGGCTCCATGACAGTAACTGACAGTAAAATGCTTTGTGTCAGGGAAGGTATCCCCACCTGTCAAATGCCCTTTCCTTTTCTAATGGTCGAATATTATGCATTCTAAAAACATCCGGTTCCTGTGCCCCACCCTGTATATTAAGATTTCGTTATAATAGCTGCGATGCAATATGGAATATCTGTATGGAATGTAAATGCAGTTGTGGTGACGGAGGTTTGCAAAAGTAACCAATATTTTACATATAATTCGCTGTTTTCCGACGAGGTTACGTTTCGCTTGAATGGTACCGTTAATCGCCATAATTATCGATATTAGTCAATAGATAACTTGCATTGGATGTTAGAAACGCATACAAAACATCAGCAGAAATTAAACGTTTGAGCTGGTATTTTCAGAAACCGTACTATTGGCCTTTTTTCATAGTACACTAACTCGACAGAGATATTTAGATCTTTTACGTGACCAGGTTGTTCCTAATATTTAGGGAGATGGGGAATTACCTGTAAGTCTTTGGTTCCAACAAGATGAAGCTCCCCCTTACTATACCCTTAATGTTAAAAGCTTTTTAAACGTAACATTCCCAAATCGGTGGATTGGTAGTAAAGGATTCATTGAATGGCCCACACAGTCTCCAGAATTGAATCACCTAGATTTCTTCCTTTGGAATCATTTAAAATCTGTGGTTTATACTGGATGACCGCATAATATGGACGAGTTACGACAGAGAAAAATAGAGGAAGAGTAATTCATTCGTGAGGAAGCTTCGACAAATGTCATTCAAGAATTTGTTCACCGACTTGCATATTGTCGAGCAGTGAGCGTAAACTTCCTTAACTGATATTGACTTTCTTTATATTTTTTTGTGCTAATTTTTCTTGTTCTCAATCAAATTTGCTTTATCAGATTTAATTAGGTATCTCTGTTGTTATTGAGCAAAAGGGTGCCAAATCTTATTATTTCCGAACTCCCAAAGCAGAGCTCTATATAATTTCGTAAAGATATGATATGCAGTGTTACAATGATAAAATCAAAGAGAGCAAAAGGAAGGCCTGGAGAAAATTCTGTGAGGACATCGAAGGTGTTCCTGGCATGGCCAGAATAATCAGAATTCTCAAAAAAGATCCTTCCAACGCAATTAGATCTATTCCAAAATTCGGGCGAGAGGTGTACCATTACCGTGGAAGAGACTTTAGAGTATCTTCTGGGGGTACACTTTCCAGGGTCGGAGCGTATGGATGATTGTGATACCAATCAAGTTGTCACGTCTTGGAGGGCGACTAGGAATGATTGGGAGATATCAAACGAGATCTTCAAGCCCCATTCAATTAGATGGGCGATAGGATCGTTTGAACCATATAAATCCGCAGGACCAGACGGAGTGTTTCCCAAGCTCCTTCAAGAGGGAATTGGTGAAATTATGGGTCCTCTATTGGAGATATTCAGGTCTAGCCAAGCTATGAGTTAAATCCCTAGGGCATGGAGAGAAACTAGGGTAGTGTTTATTCCGAAGCCCGGAAAAGCAACATATACCCACCCTAAATCATTTAGACCAATTAGTCTTACCTCTTTTATGTTGAAGACTATGGAGAAAATGATATATTTAAATATTAAAGAAGGGGCTCTGGATAGATCTCCTCTACACCCACTGCAATAGGCATACCAGATGGGAAAATCAGGTGAGGGTGCCCTGCATAGCCTGATGAGAGGGCTCGAAAGGAGCCTACACTACAAGGAAATTGCACTTGCAGTCTTCTTAGACATAGAAGGAGCTTTCGATAACACCTCGATGTCTTCTATTATTCAATCTTTAAGAGATCGAAAAATAAAAAACACCACATGCAACTGGGTTCATAACATGCTGCGTAGCAGAGTAGTTCATGCCCAAATGCAAAACAAAACGATCTCCATGAGAACAACAAAAGGGTGTCCTCAAGGAGGCGTATTGTCACCCCTACTATGGAGTCTAGTAGTGGATAATCTCCTCAGGACATTAAATGACCAGGGAATATGGACGCAGGGGTTCGCCGATGACATTGTCATAGTGTCCCAGGGGAAATTCCCGGGGACAGTGGCGAGCATCATGCGAAATGCTCTGCGAATTGTAGAAAGATGGTGTCCTGGGGAGGGATTAACTGTCAATCCTCAAAAAAACAAGTTGGTAGCCTTTACCAACATGAGAAAACTAAATGATCTGGGCAGCATAAAGCTGTTTGGACAAGAGTTAGAACTAACCAATGAAGTGAAGTATTTAGGCATAATAACTGATGCGAAACTGAATTGGAGCAGACACCTAGCCAAAGTGGCAGACAGGGCGGCGCAGCTCTTCTGGAGATGCAGAAGAGCTGTTGGCAAGACCTGGAGACTAAGACCAAATGTGGTACACTGGTTGTACACAGCAGTAATAAGACCAACGATTACCTATGGCGCAGTTGTCTGGTGGAGGAGGACGGAGCGGACATCGTCGGTGGGGCTCCTCACGACTCTCCAGCGACAGGCCCTGTTGGGAATCACGGGAGCTATGAACAGCACGGGAACCGCTTCCATGGAGGCCACCGTGGGTCTCCCTCCGCTGGAACTATTTATAAAGGCGGAGGCAATGGCTGCGATACTGAGGCTGAAGGCCAATGACGTATGGTGTCCTAATAAGGTTGTAGGGAGCCATACTGATATCACAGGAACTATACTGGAAGAGCCGATATTTCAAATGCCGGTGGACAGTATGTCACCTGAAATTATGTTTACAGCTAAGCTGAACATACTTATACCGACCAGGGAACAGGCAAAAAGTCGCTCGATCGATTGTGGTGCTGGCACGTGGTACACTGATGGATCACAATCTAGTCAGGGGGCAGGTGCAGGCATATACGGAACGTGTCCTGGAAGGAAGATATCGATATGTCTGGGGAAACATGCTACGGTTTTCCAGGCCGAATTGTTAGCAGTCGCAGCCTGCGCCGATGAAATTCGGGAAGCCGGCTGCACAAGCAAAAAAATTAACATAATGACTGATAGTCAGGCGGCTATTAAAGCCATTATGAACCCATCTGCCAGGTCTAAGGTGGTGAAATATTGTAAACAGGTCCTCAATAATCTGGCACAAGACAATACATTGTCGCTGATATGGGTGCCAGGACATGAGGGAATTAAAGGCAATGAGATAGCCGACAAACTGGCCAAAGAAGGTACTAATAGGAACTTCATAGGACCAGAACCTGTATGTGGAATCACTAAGGATTCCGCTAAAAGGGAGATCTGGTCATGGCTAGAAAAAGAACATAAAAATAAATGGAGGTTAACGGAAGGTCAACTCCATACCAAAATACTACTAAGGGGGCTGGACGGGAAGTTTTCAGCCAACCTAATTCGTAGTAGCAAAAAAGAAATTAAAATAATTACCGGGTTAATAACCGGACATTGTCCTTTAAGGAAGCATTTGTACACCATGGGCTTGGTTAGCGAGCCCTGGTGTAGGAGATGGGAAAAACAGGAGGAAACTAGCTTTCATGTAATATGCACGTGTGAGGAACTGAAGGAACTCAGACCGAAATATTTCGGGAGAGATCTATTGGATCCTTCGAGTGTACTCAAACTTCCCCTGAGGAGGTTAGTCACTTTTATCGAGGACACAAGACTAACAGAGTGGAATTGAGAGATATATTGGGGATAGTACAAAGAGCAGTGTGCTCAAGTGCCTGGACGTGGTGGCGTCCCCCCAAAACAGAGAAGAAGAAGATATGCAGTGTTTCGTTTAAAATAAAAAAAGTTAATATCTGATTCGGATATAATAATAATAATAATAATAATAATAATATCCTTTATTGTCCAACAGACGAATTCCACAGTCAGTTCCACGCGGTGGGTAAGTACCACCCACTCTGCATGACATGTATTTTAAAAATCTCTTCTGCGCTCTTTTCAAAGCCAGCTAGTGATAGGTATAGCATACCAAATAATAGATACGCATTGCAGTTTTGGGTGTACCAATGCATAAAACATTGTCTTGAAGGTTGACACATTACAAAATCCTCTACAAAATTTTATGAGAAAAGTTAACGAACATGATGTAGAGGCATAAACAGCATTAATATGGTAGGTTTGATTCTCACCTACTATTCGTAGGTGAGAATCAAATGAAACACCCAGATTGCTAATTTTTGAGTAGGTCACCACTGCACACTTGGCAATACTCAGCTCGATAAAGTTGTCACTGCACCAGCTGTTGATAGTCTGTAAGGCATGTCGTGCCTTACAGAAGAGTCATCCGCGCAGGCAAGTACTCTGCAATCCAATTGAAGCAGCAAGTCGTTTATATAAACATTTAATAACAAGGGTCCTAGGTTTGAACCTTGAGGAACTCCCAAAGTGGCTGTAAAGATGTCAAAACAGAATCCATTGTAATACACATAACTGGATCGGTTCTCCAAATAAGAAGCTATTAAGTTAGTAGTTGAGCAGGAAAAGCCGATTGAGTCCAATTTTTAAAGTAATCTAGCATTGTCGATGGTGTCGAATGTTTGGGCGAAATCTGTGTACAGGACATCCACTTGTTATCTTCGGTGTAGAAATGTGCTGAGGTACTGAGTTATTTCAGCCAAATTTGTTAGAGTCGACCTGCTCCTCACAAATCCTAGTTGGTTTGTTGAAATGAAAGACCCTTCTTGTATGTAAGGTTTATTTTAGTGATCTTCCAAGCCTCTGGAAACGCAGCGTACGAAGTGATAAATTGGATATGCCACATAGCGGTTCACATAGTAACGACGAGTATCTGCGAATAAAGAAATTTGGAAGCCCGTCATGTCAAGCAACCCAGTCCCTCTTGAGTTCACTCATCTCAGGTAGTACTTCATCAACAGAAATTGGATCAACATTCATACAGGTAGGAATCCCAGGAAGCGTTGAGATAGGCAACACAGAACGAGGCTGATAAATTTCGATAATGGTCTTTGCGATTGCCTTAACTATTTGTTTAGGTTCCCTAATATCCTCATCCAGCTGCTTGAAACAGCCAGGTAGTCTGGATCTGCCGGTCTTCCCACTGATATATCGCCAAAACAACCTGGCATCTCTAGCGCCTCTATATAAATATGCTTTTAGAATTTCCTATTAGCATTAACTTAAATTAAAACAAAAAAAAACATTGAAATCTAAATAGCCGTATCAAAGATACAGGTACATACATTTGCCCAACCAGGTATAATGAAAACTACATTTTCAGTGACTATCTCTTGTGTTTTAGATGAGGGAATGAAAATACTACATGGAAATTGATCAAGAAAATATACGAAAAATTTTATTAATAACACAGGCATGCATTTTTCAACACTTTGAAAGTTGATTTAAAAATTTTAACTGTTTTCTAGTAATTGGGTAGCGCTGATTTCAAATCTGCTTTAATTTTTTTTGTATCACGTAAGGTTATTTTTCAAACCAGTAAAATCAAAAAATATAGAAAAAAACACGATTTATTTCATTTATCAGGTAGTTTTATATTATATTTAAAAAAATACAAAAATATACATATAGAAACTATTAGAAATAGTTATTTATTCTTTATGCTTGTTAAAAAAACGTTTTCGTTTTTCAGAAAAGCTTCGTTTGGTTGTTTTTCTGTCATATTCAGCTAAAGGAAGATCTCTTCTCAATGTCCAATAGTAATCGGCCATCATTTTTGTGTCCCAGCGCCCGTGATATCTTTTTTCCATCTCTTTAATATCCTGGTGAAATATTTCTCCTTGCTCTTCACTCACGTCCCCAAGGTTTTCTGGGAAATAGTCCAAATGGGAATGTAAAAAGTGAATTTTTATGCTCATATTGCAACCAAGAATCCTGAATTTTTTCAGCATATTTTCAACGATCTCAACATAGTTTGTGTCTTTATAATTCCCTAGAAATTTATGTACAACTTTGTTAAAAGCATGCCATACATGTTTTTCCTTATCTTTCATCACATTTTCAAATTCTTGATCTTTCACCAAGCTCCTAATCTGCGGGCCTACAAAGATTCCCTCCTTTAATTTTGCCTCTGACAGAGTCGGAAATGCTTTACACAAATATTTAAAAAAATTTCCTTCTTTGTTTAATGCCTTAACAAATTGTTTCATAAGTCCAAGTTTTATGTGAAGCGGCGGAAGTAACACTTTTTGAGGGTCAATATGACTCGCGAATTACATTTTTTGTTCCAGGTGTTAAAGTCACCCTTTATGGCCAGTCTCTTTTTATCCAATGCCGTTCTCGATTTCTGCTATCCCACTCGCACAGGAAACATGGAAATTTAGTATATTCAGATTGCTGACCCAAGAGAAGGCCTAAAATTTTTAAATCTCCACACACTTCCCAGTTGTGATTTTCATATTGTATTCTTAAAAGTAATTCCTGTAAATTTTCATAGTTTTCCTTTAAATGAACAGAGTGGCCGACCGGAACAGAAGCAAAAACATTGCCATTATGTAAAAGAACAGCTTTAAGGCTCCTTTTTGAAGAGTCGATGAAAAGTCTCCAGTCTGAAGGCGTGTACTCAGGAGCTCCGAGGAAAGTAAGTAGATCAGCAATTGCTTGGCAGTACACGATTGGTCCGTTTTGTGCAAAATATTTTACAAATCCAGCCTCACGATTTCTATACCAAGAGAAGGTAGTTTCTGGGGCAAGCAAATTTGTTTGATTCAACCTAGAAACCAGTACTTCAGAAAGATCTTTTGAAAGTCTCAAATCTCTTACTAAATCATTCAGTTCGGCTTGTGAAAAAAGTTGAAGTTGGTTTTGACCTGAGGTTGATGGTTCAAAATCACTATCCATCTGTACGGAGCCGGAAGTTGAAGAGGTTTCAATATCTTCTTGTAGTACTTTGGGGGGTATAGGTATAGGTACATGATCACTGTGAGGAACTGGTCTGATAGCTGATTTAATATTATTTGGGTACAAAATATGTTTCAAAGTTTTTCTATTATGCCCCTTAATATCACAAAGACAAAAGTAGCAATCTTCATGATGATTTTGCGATTCTCTCCAAACCATCGGCATTCCAAAAGGAAGGCTTTTTCTATTCCCTTTGGTCCAATGTCTTAAACCTTCTTCACATACCTTACAAACAACGTGCGGTGCCCAATCTTTATCTTGATCTCCTAATTTGATTTTGAAATAAGCATAATATGCATTTTTCACAAATTCACCAATTGGTCTCTTAAACTTTTTCAAGACGAAATATCCACAAATATAACAGAAATCATCTGGTTTATTTTTGCAACACCGGCTAGACGTATTTTTAAGCAATATTTATTTATCAAATACCACGCACAACACTAAGGACAAATTAATTTTACTTGTTTACTGATCGACACTCAGAGCTATAAAGAAGTAAATGACATTAAAATATACATTTTGTTTGGAGTAATAAACTTGAAATCCTTCTTCGCAGTACTAATAAAGTGAAAGCATAATAAATAGGATTTAGCAGGTAAAAATTCCCGGAAATCTTGTCCAAAATTAATACATGTAATAAAAGACTTACATCAGGTAATGAGAGCCTATTTAACAAATTTCTTTAAAACCACAACAGAAAATCATTTTTAGGTTAATACACAGAATTTGAAGTAGTACATTCATTTTAAAATGTATTAAAACGCCTATTATAAGATTCTTTTAATATTTTTTCTTTTTCTTTTGTACAAAAAAAAATCTGTGGATGGTAGAGACCAACTGTATTTTAATTAGTTATTGCTATATAAAAACTGAGCTTAACAAACAAAAATAACGTCATCACAAATTTTATGCAGGCCTGTGTAATTGTCCGATGGACACTGTTATATAACTTCGTATCAAATATATACTTTTGAAACCTAAAATGTTGTATTATTTATAAAATTATTGTTCATAATGAAATTTCAACACGTATCTCCTCAATTAATTAGTTACTCTTGCAGAGTATTAAGAAGAAACAGATTTTGAAAATGTGCAATACACAGTTCGCAATTTATTTGATCAAAATAATAACATTTTTTCTGGGTATCGAGTTAGACAGCAAACGTACGTTTCAGGATCGGAACGGGTATACCATCATCATTTTCTACATTGTCACAAGTAATATAACAGAATGTAAATGGAGGCGGATGTGGAACATCATTTCCATTTAAATAGAGTCTCGCATCTGCGGATATTGCTTCGATTCTTTTCTCTTATACAAGAGTACGGCATATTCCTGTAGCAAGCACTAGCGTGCGTTTATACATACACAGAACGCATATATACATATATATATATATATATATATATATATATATATATATATATATACAATACACGGTTACCAACACAAGTGTAGTTCCGCTGTTACCCTCGAGCAGTCAAACTTTTGGGTTTCGTACCGACACCTTCACAATTCAACCGGTGACAAGTAGGAAGTCCCAGCCGCACTTTCGGTATCTGATATGTAGATTTTGCCCAGATCTCCTTTCTTTTTCTCGCACACATTCTCGTACGCGCTCCATTCTGTGAAACGGGGAATGCCTTTCTATTGCACACTCATTGTCACGCTATTACGTACCCAGACCAATTTTCTTCTTCCATTGCTGACACCGATCCTATTATGAATTTTTCGCTTTGTATGGACGAATCAGGGAACGACCGATTGACGTTAAAGAGACAGCCAAATTGAATTTGTAAAGTGATATTGTTCCCTTTTGTAGCGCCACGTCCACGAGACTGTCGAACAAAGAAAAAGAAAAAGAATTCGACGATACGTATGGGATCTTATTTGAAAATTGTCTGTTTCAGTAATGTGTCGAATAGGAATGAAGACATTCTATTGAAATTGAGTGCGTATGTGAAAATAAGTATATGCAGTGACAGATTAATATGCTTCTTTTTTTTTCCTGATATTTGTTTACATTCTCTTTAGTTTCAAAGCTCTTTTTCTAAGAGAAAAATAAATTAAAATCGGTACGCAAAAAACATACATATTATCCTAAAAATATATTTACTTTTATCGAGTAATACTAGTAATAATAACAATACACTCAGCATATACATGGACGTCTTTTAAAGTGTTTCATGAATCTTCGTGTTAGCTTCACTTTGCCACAAGTTCAACGCTGCGATTATTATTTTTACCTACTGAGAATGATAATTTAGTTATCGAAATACATGTTTAGGATACGAGCAAGTTTTTAAGTAAGGACAGTCTCCTAAGAAAGATTTTTTTAAATAATAATATTTATGCACCTAAAATATCAATATGATCCAATTACAAGATGAAAGATTAAATAATAATACAGGGTGGCCCAAAATAACCGAAGGGGTTTTAATTTCTTATAACTTTTTTATTATAATTTTTTTGTTTTTTGTTTTCAGTATTTTGTAAAGAAGACTTTGGGAATATAAAATGGAACAGTACACAATTGAGCAACGTGCCAAAATCGTTGAACTTTATTTCTCAAATCAACGATCCATTGTTTTGACCCAGCGTGCATATCGTTGTTATTTTAATGTGCGGGTTGGACCTTCAGAGTCAACAGTAAACCGTCTGGTTGCAAATTTTCGAGAAGAAGGGGCAGTATGGAACCTTCTTGGTGCCGGCAGACGACGAACGGTGCACACGGATGACAATATTGAACGGGTACAGGAGAGTATTCGGGAAGATGGAGGAACATCAACCAGGAGACGTTCGACACAACTTGGCCTCTCAAGAGGATCACTGCAGAGAATTTTGCATACAATAAGAATGTTTCCATACAAAATTCAGCTTGTCCAACAAATGAAACCGACA
The DNA here is from genome assembly GCA_935421215.2 of Melolontha melolontha. Classification (NCBI taxonomy): domain Eukaryota; kingdom Metazoa; phylum Arthropoda; class Insecta; order Coleoptera; family Scarabaeidae; genus Melolontha; species Melolontha melolontha. The sequence continues at coordinate 18,856,302 of OW285236.1, read as the reverse complement.
GATTACCAGCAACGACTTGATTATGCAATTTATTTTCGTCAAAAAGCAGAAGAAAATCATGATTTTATTCGTATTCATCCATTTCCAATTAAATGGATTCGTTAATAGGCAAAACTGCAGGATATAGGCTACGGAAAATCCAAGAGTAGTTCAACAGCGAGAATTACACCCACTTAACTGTACCGTTTGGTGCGGTGTTTCGTCGGAAAGGATAATTGGCCCATATTTTTTGAACGGTGTCGCCGTTTCCATCACTAGTGTAGATATCGGACAATGTTGGAAAATTTTTTAAGGCCAGTCGTGGAAAACCATCCACAAGTATGGTTCCAACAGGATGGAGCCACAGCGCACACTGCGAGGGACCCGTACAAGCGATTTTAATTGGCCTCCGCGTTCACCGGATTTAACCGCTTCAGACTGTTTCCTTTGGGGATATTTGAAAGGAAAAGTCTATATTAATAAGCCTCGAACCATACAGCAATTAAAAAATAATATACACGACGAAATCAACAACATAACACCTGAAGTTTTGCAAAAGATTATGGAAAATGTTTTGGAAAGAGCACGAATATGCGAAGCAGAAAATGGCCACCACTTGCGAGATATAATTTTTCATAATTAAATTAAAAATATTCTCCATTAATATACTGTATTTAAAATAAAAAAAAGATTAATAATTATGTCTTAAATAAGAAGTTATAATGAACTCAAACCCCTTCGGTCATTTTGGGCCACCCTGTACATTAAATTAAAAATGAACAGTTAATACGGTACAGTTTCATATGCAAAAAGCAAATTAAGCAAAGTTATTAGTATAAACCGCTCTATAATTAATTCTGAAAAAAATAACAAGGCAAGAAATATATTAGAAAGTATCCACATACACAAAAAACTCAGATTCCATAAACTTCAGAACAGACATAAATAACCTGTCTACAATATACCTACCTGTTATGATACGCTGTTTCTCTTATTCTTCGGTCTAAGCGTCTAAAGACATTACTACTAGGATGTCTTCTCAGACGATACCTTTCGCGATAGACTCTAGCGGTAGCAGCAGCATTGTTTCCGCATTCCACCATATATGTAATTGTTGTTTGAAGACATTTAAACACATATTTAAAAAAACACCAGCACAAAACAGCAAAACTCGAAAAATAACAAACACTGAAGAACTAATTAGCGTAAAATACAACTAAGAACTTGAACATCCAAAATGCAACGAAAATTGACAATGTAGTGTAGGGTTGAAATATGCGTGTCAACTTGAAAACGTCAAAATGACAATAAGCAATTTTCATTCCGATATTTTTTACGTTAAAGTGATTTAATGGTAAATTCATGACAACGTCGCCCTATTTTTTTTTCATTTAAAATTAGCATAAAATGATTTTCGTGAAATGGTATAATTAGAAGAGAGACTAATTATAAACCTGGTTAGAGTTGTTCAAAATTGTTATACCATTGACCATATCAAGACCAATCTCTTAAAATATTTTCCATTAATTAAAATAAACGACATCTAAAGTTAATTGACGAAGGAGATACTTGTTGAAACTTCATTATAACGCTAAGAAATAAGTAATTAAACTTCTAGTTTCAAAATTTTTTTATTGTAAATCACTACAATATTGTTTCGCCATACAATGGCTTCATCAGGTGGATGAATACTGAATATGTACAATGCAAGTTAGAATATTTATGCGAAAATTATTGGGGATGGTGGTAGATAAATTTTTTACAATCTTAAATTTAGTAGAGGGGAGTTGTTTAAATCTAGTTGGTCATTTAAAGCTAATCCTAAACTATTGTATCTATTAATTTTTAAGTTTTCTAACAGGTTAAGTTTTTTACTTTTTCCTTGAATGTGTACAATTTTGAAATCTATATTAAATCTATGATTAATTTCTAAACAATGATTTGCGAAAGTTGAATCTGTTTTCTTTTCTTTATGGCTTCTCTCGTGTTCTTTCATCCTAATTTTGAATGTCCTCCCCGTTTGTCCTATGTATACATTATTGCAATCTTCGCATGTTAACTTATACACACCAGAGTTTGATTCTTTGTCTATTTTATTTTTGTTATTTTTAATAATGTTCTGTATAGTATTGTCTGTTTCAAATGATATATGTTCTTTATTAACTTTTTTAATGAAAGTACATCTAAAGTGTTATCTTTGAATATTTATTTCATTGAAATTAACAGCGATGGAAGTTTTTCCATATTTATCTCATGATCCTTGGTCCCCCCATCATGACGTACAATCCAGGTGTTCCGCGAATTATGGTAGACGTTATATATATATATATATATATATATATATATATATGAAAAATTTTGTGAAAAACTTATCTGCGCGGAATGTGCATATATCGATATTTCACTGTTTTTTACAGATCATCAGTGCACCTTACCGAAGACAGACATGTTATTCACTTCTATACTACGTGTATATATACGAACTGTAATGAACTTCATGTGTATGAGAATTAATAATTATTAAATCTCATTTTACATGCGATTGTCGCTATAATTTGTTGCATTTAATTCTACAATTCGGCAAATCACTTTTGCCCTAGATTGTAGACGCAACAAGCCGCGACATCAACTGTACAAGTTGTCAGTACAAATGAAAAATTTTGTGAAAAACTTATCTGCGCGGAATGTGCATATATCGATATTTCACTGTTTTTTACAGATCATCACACGTAGTATAGAAGTGAATAACATGTCTGTCTTCGGTAAGGTGCACTGATGATCTGTAAAAAACAGTGAAATATCGATATATGCACATTCCGCGCAGATAAGTTTTTCACAAAATTTTTCATTTGTACTGACAACTTGTACAGTTGATGTCGCGGCTTGTTGCGTCTACAATCTAGGGCAAAAGTGATTTGCCGAATTGTAGAATTAAATGCAACAAATTATAGCGACAATCGCATGTAAAATGAGATTTAATAATTATTAATTCTCATACACATGAAGTTCATATATATATATATATATATATATGTTTTATTTTTTTACGAGTAACCAGAAGCAGAAGCAGACAGCTATCGCAGACCTGAAGATTGCAAATGTGATTTTGCCGAAACGTCGTCCAGAAACCAGCACCGGTCTTTACGAAGACCAAACAGTGGAAACGCGGAAGAAAACCCGGAATCCAGTTAAAACATATGTATATAAAGATAATTATTTCGTGACCTTTGTATGTTGTAGGTCATTTTTATTTTATATTCCTTGAAAAAGGCATCATTTGCCGAAACATCTAGTATTGTTTTAAATATATACATTTTGAAGTAAAATCAGACCTTAAATCCCCAACAAATTGATTTTACCATATATATATTAGACTAAATTAGGCCGATTTAAGGTCTGTTTTACTTTCATATGTATATATTTAAAACACTCTTAGATGTTTCGGCACATAGTGCCTTTATCAAAGCAATTTAAAATATAATTATCTATTTATTTATAGGAGTTACGTCCCACGTTGGAACGTCAAGTTAATATGGGAAGACTCCACATTTGTAAGTCAAGAAAATATTATATTAATGGCCCACGTTAATACGGTAGTAAATGCAGAACTGATTGCTCACGTTAGGTCGCCAAGTTAATGTAATAATATTTTAATGTATTTATGCCCTGATACTAACTCAATCGGATAGTCAATTGTAATGTTTTATCTCACAGATGTGTTTCTATAAGAAAGGATAGATATATAAATCAGTAAGTAGATACTTCTTATAATATTATGCTGGAACTGTTTTACTTTAATATGTATATATTGAAAATAATCTTACATGTTTCGGCACCTAATGCCTTTTTCAAAGAAACTAAAAATATAAATGACAGTACATTATAATACACTGTCATTTATATTTAAGATTTCTTTGAAAAAGGCATTATGTGCCGAAACATGTAAGATTATTTTAAATATATACATATTAAAGTCAAACAGGCCTGACCTTAAATCGTCCACTAATTGAATCTATTATATATATATATATATATATATATATATATATATATATATATATAAGGCTGACTCATTTTCGACCCACACCGCTTATTATCAAAGATAGAGAGTAGGCTTAACCTTCCCAAAGTTGCTAAATGTTGTGTTTGTTATGAATCCAAAGGGAAAATGGATCTGTGTCAAATGACGCTCGAAATTTTTTTAAATAACGAAGGAAGCTCATTTTTTTATTTTACCTCTAGCACGTTTATTTGAAGTTGCAAAGTAAAACTAAAAACATATTCTCGAGGCCACTTTTGATCTACCATCTAATGGTAAACTCATAATTTCCATATGCCGTTTCGGTTCTATCTGGCCATCATCAATTTTCATATTTCTTAGGGGCACTATGTCATGTTTTGACACTGCTAGAAAGAGTTTTCTTTCTGATTTTAATCATCTATTACATGCTGACACAAGTTTTTGATATTAAGCTTTAATTCACGAAGAATACATTTTAATATTAGGTAAGGTAGCCATGAAATTACAAATTGTCAAACATTTAGGAACACAATTCATGATTTTATTTTAAATGTTAATGTTTTTAATCCTCTTCTTTTTAGTGGAACGTATGTTAATATATTTAAAAAGTTTCCTGTCAATTTTTTCCTGTAATTACTTCGATTGTATTTTCTTTCGTAAAGTATACCTATATTTTTATTTTATGAAATATAAATATATACGACCCTGTATATTTATTTACTAATAAAACACATGTTTAGGTTTCAAAATGATATTGTAGACACTAGATTATGTTTTACTATACTGTGGTTTCCTAAGTTGAATAAAACACACAATTTAAATTTACGGAATAGTACCTATATATACAGCATTGATTAATTAATATTCCGATAGATTAAAGAATAGATTCACTATAGTGTTAAATAGTGGTTTCTTGTTAGACACAAATAACATAATAGCGAGGCAATAAGTTGAAAATATGATTGATACTGATTTGGACGAGACGTGGTTTCAATAAAATGGTGCTACGTGCCATACGGCAGCCACAACCATTGATTTATTGAAAGCAAAATTTTGACGACAAGATGGTTTTGAGAAATGGGCCAGTCAATTGACGATCTGACAGCTCCCGATTATTAAATACCTTGGTGAGTCCAGAAAGCAAGTTCCGTTTGGTAATGAAAAGAAATCAAGTAAAGATACAGAATAGTTATTTTTGTATCTAGAAAGACTACTACAGTGATCTACTGATAGAGAAGAGACAAGAATATTTAGACACTGGCTTAAAAAATGGAAAAGTAGAAGAACATACAATAGAGGGGATTGCGGTAGAAGAAGTAAAAAAGGAGTTACAGAAAATGAGAAATAATAAAGCACCTGGACCAGGTGATCTGCCTATTGAGCTACTAAAACATGCAACAACAGAAGAATTGAAAGTAATATGTCGTATATTTAATAAATGTCTAATTGGAGAAGACATACCCCATAACTGGACACTCTCCCACACAAATTCAATATATAAGAATGGCGACAGAAACAAATGCGGGAACTATAGAGGTATAAACATCACTTCATCCACTGGTAGACTGTATGAAAGAATCCTTAAAGCTAGAATAGAGAGAGAAATCAGAGAAATAGAAGAACAAAGTGGCTTTAGACCGGGAAGATCCTGTACGGACAATATATTCACCCTAAGACATCTAGCAGAAAAGAGCATAATAAAAGATAGAGAACTCCATATTACATTCATAGATCTAAAAAAGGCATTTGATTCCGTCCCTCTTCAGAAATTATGAATTACAATGGAAGAACAAGGCATAAATAAAGATTATATAAACGCAATAAAAATCCTCTACAGAGAAAATCAAGCCGTGGTCAAAGTCGGAAAACAGACATCTGCACCCTTCCTACCAACAAAAGGCGTGAAACAGGGTTGCTGCTTGTCCCCTACCCTTTTCAAAATCTACTTAGAAGCTGCTCTAAAGCATTGGAGTAGGAAATGCAGCCTCATGGGGATGCATCTGGAAAGTAGCCGTCTACACACAATTCTCTTCGCAGACGACCAAGTAGTAATTGCTGAAGACCAACAAGACATGGAATATATGCTTACTAGACTCATAGTAGAATACAATAAATGGGGCTTAGAAGTAAATACGGAAAAAAACCCAGTATATGGTTATAGGAGGAAGGGGGCAAGATTTGAAATTGGAAAGTGGAGTAATAAAAAATGTAAAGGAGTATGAATATCTTGGGGTCACCTTCTGCGAAGATGGAAAGGATGAGAAGGACATATTCAAGAAAATAGGTAGAGGAAAGAATATGACTAGAGCACTGCATCCGATCCTGTGGAATAATAACTTGACAAAAAAAACAAAAAAAAATATATATCAAACAATAATTGAACCGGTTATGACGTATGGGTCGGAGGTGTGGGTCATGAATAAAAACATCAATCAGAAAATACTTTCAGCAGAGATGTCTTATTGGAGACGATGCTGTAGCATAACTTTATTCGACCACGTTAGGAATGAAAACATTAGAGAAAGAATGAGGGCTACAGATACTATCTTGGACACAATAAATGAAAAACAGCTAAAGTGGTACGACCACTTGCGTCGCATGAGTGACGAAAGGATTCCCAGAAAAGTATGGGAATAGATTCCTCCACGAAGAAACAAACGGATAAGACCGCGGAAACGATGGGCACAAAATATACACAAGGAGATGAAAGAACTAGATCTGCAGGAGGGAGACTGGAGTGATAAGGAGCGTTGGCGCTTAGGATGCGAGAAGCGGCTTTAAAGCTGCAAAGCCTCGCAATATATATATATATATATATATATATATATATATATATATAAATGATACTTTTGCATTCAAGAATGGAAGTTATTTTGCCGAGCTTTAGCGAGACAAAATATCCATTCGAGAACGCAAAAGCATGTCGCGTTCGAGATACAAACAATATTTTTTCGAAAACTGCAATAAAACAAGACAATTGTGTTATCCACAATTTAATTTATATTTGAAATAGTTTGAACAGTGTTTGAACAAAACTGTAATAAGTAATAAATATTAGTTGCTTGAAAGAGTAGTTTCAGAATTATATATTGTAATTCATATTATAAGAGTGTTTAATTCAAAATGAGCTCGGAAATTTAAGACGAGCATTTACCAGGAGAAGTATTGGAAGCGGCATAAAATGCTGTTTCTCAATTAATCCCCAAAAAAATCATAAAAAGTTTGAAAAATGACAAATTATTTTGACATTTGTTTTAAGTTCTAGAATGAAAAGACTTTTTCGTTCTAGAACGTAAAAGTATTTCGCAGCTAGGTGACAAAAAAGGCTCACTTTGACTGAAAATTTAACGAAAATGTCAACTTTTAATGACAGTCTTCGAAAAAAACTATTTATTGCAAAACAAACTACAAACCTTAAGCTTTTTTTCTACATGGTTCCCAACATTTTGTAGGCATTTGTCATAGCGTAACAGAAACCATTGTATGTCTTCTTAAATAAAAAATTGGCGCCTGGGTTGTCAACCTTGTGGCAGCATGTTATTTGAGTTAATTTTTCAAGGTGTCAAGATTTGCCTGGCTTTAATCCCTGTTGGCGAGGAAGTGTCCCTCCAATCCGTCGAGTATCGTTTAGTTTCAGGGGTATCATGAGCAATCCAAGTCTCATCCTATCTATCTATCTGCCTCAGAAAGTCATCACCGACATTGTCGTAAACGTGTTAAAAAATCAAGTGAATTGCTCTGATGTTGTCTTTTGTGTTGCTCTGTAGGTGTTTTTGGTACCCAACGAGTATAAAGTTTTACCCAGTTTTTCAGTAACAACACCATGAGTAAGTGATATTGAAATTCTAAGCTTAGAGTTTTCCTTAATCACTCATTACATTTTTTCCATAAACCTCGCAGGTTTGTTGATGAATATCAACTGGTTTATCGTAGATTACTAATAGAAAAATGTCGTATACCAACGAAGAGAAAAAAAGCTATGTTTATTATTTTTTATTCATCGAATCGAAGTACAACCATAGCGAGTACAAGATATTTATAATTGTATACAGAATGATAACAGACACATCGTACCACTTTTCTGGATCTTGATACAAACTTCGAGATTGGATCGTTTACCTAACCTCGTGATCTTTATGTTAACAGGAATTTTAATGAAAATCAACGGCATATTTTACAAATGGTAAATTAAAGATGTGTTTTTGCAAAGTCTATGTAAATCTTGCACCTTGTTTGTAACAATAAATGAAAATAATAATAAATAGTAATAAAAATAGGGCACAAAACAATAAACTAACAATTACAGTAAATGTTCAAATAACTGGCTATTTTCATTAATTTTTGGACTGCCTTTTGTATTTTTCTTCTAGGTCCAAGTTCTTCAATGCTTTGTGGAGGAGGTGCTAACACTTATATATCAATCCGCCCAACAGTTTCTCAGAGATATATATATATATATAATATATACATATATATATATATATATATATATATATATATGTATATATAGACTATATATACTATATATAGACTAGAAAATAACTCACGTCAAATTTTTCGCCTCCCCGACCACGCCTTCCCTAAGCGACGGGCCTCTGAAGATAGCACTATGAATTGTCGTATGATTTCGATTTGCTTGAATCTGCAATGCTTTTGTTTATTGCTATGATGAAGAAATTTAAATTAGTAGAACATAGATGGAGGTAGCCCCATGTGGAGTGGGCTATGACGCCTGCAGATCAATTTTCGCTACACAAGAAAATCGGTTGGATCTGCTTATAAGCACTGGAGTAGACCTCATTTAGGTGTTTTTAAGTTTTTTGTTTTAAAATTTTTACGGTGCTCTACCATTTTTTACTATATGACGTAAATATAACTCATGCAAATTTTTACGCCCGCTCGACCACGCTTTCCCTATGGTGCGGGCCCTAAAAATGTTCCTTTATTCTTTTATAACTTTTTTAAATTTCTTTTTTTTAACAAGTTTTTATTTAAATAAAACTAAACAATTTCATGAGGAAAACGTAACATTAAGATAATAATTAAAAATAAGAAATTCATCTAAAAAAATAAAAGTATAAAATTAAAATTAAAGCTTTTGTGTTAAAAAACAAATTTCGACAAATATTGTCATTGACAATATTTGTCGAAATTTGTTTTTTAATTTTAATTTTTAATTAATTTTTGATTAAGCTTTAATTTTAATTTTATACTTTTATTTTTTTAGATGAATTTCTTATTTTTAATTATTATCTTAATGTTACGTTTTCCTCATGAAATTGTTTAGTTTTATTTAAATAAAAACTTGTTAAAAAAAAAGAAATTTAAAAAAAGTTATAAAAGAATAAAGGAACATTTTTAGGGCCCCACCATAGGGAAGGCATGGTCGTGCGGGCATAAAAATTTGCATGAGTTATATTTACGTCAAATAGTAAAAAATGGCAGAGCACCGTAAAAATTTTAAAACAAAAAACTTAAAAACACCTAAATGAGGTCTACTCCAGCACTTATAAGCAGATCCAACCGATTTTCTTGTGTAGCGAAAATTGATTTACAGGCGTCATAGCCCACTCCACATGGGGCTACCTTCATCTATGTTCTACTAATTTAAATTTCTTCATCATAGCAACAAAAGCATTGCAGATTCAAAGAAATCGAAATCATATGAACAATTCATAGTGCTATCTTCAGAGCCCCGTCGCTTAGGGAAGGCGTGGTCGGGGAGGCGAAAAATTTGACGTGAGTTATTTTCTAGTCCAATGGAAAAAAATGAGAGGGTACCGTTTCAACATTTCAAAAAATTTTAAAATAAGGGACTTATTTTTCATCAAATATCATGCCAATTATTTATTTACAATTTCTCACATACCTATATGTGTTTAACTTAGGATCAATTTTATATCTGACTTTCTCGTTAAGAGTCTATCATGAAAATCATAATTGTGCGATTTTTTATGTTAAATAACAATAATTATTGGTGTAACAATAGTAATCATTATATAAAACTCATAATATGAATAATTCAAATATTACATAATTAGAGCAAAACTCAAAAACACTTCAAACTATTTCATATCGTTACTTACTACAATTTATTGTCAGAGATCATTCATCGCTCAAACGATGAAAATTATATCGTACAACGTATTGATTCATATTTTAACGCAGGCTTGTATTGTCACTGCACAATTACACTGCAAACTAACGAAGCAAATCCAGCATGCACTCAGGCAAGACTGCACTCCAATTAGAATTCACCATAAAAGACAACCGTGCGAAAACTAAAGACTAACAATCTAGACTATGACGGAAGAAGAAGAGATCTAGAGAATAGACACGCTACGCAAACAAATAATCCTTTAATATTTACATCATTATTACTTGCAGTGAAATAATTTCGAAGCTGTTCCCAACAACATCCGTACATTAACGTACAGGATCTTGTATTTAATATTGTACCCACATTAATGATACATACAGTTATTTCGACGTGGAGATATTGAAATGAAGAATATTATCACGAGCCCCTTACCGAGAAAGTATTTTTAAGTACATGTCTTTATAAAAGGTGGCATAAAATAGACAAACCGACTAATTCCTTTAATAGCCACTAAACGAAACGTTCGACGATAAAGTGAAAATAATATATTTTATACTCACTGCATTATAAACACATGGTTTATGATTTTGTTTAGTGGCTATAAAGTGGTATTATTGAAATTAATTATAATTTGCTGCTAATGCTTAAACACAAGTTAGTTCTCAAGAATTGTTTTCTATAATTCAATAAAGTTTTGCAACTCATTAAAATGAGGAAAATTGCTATTAATTATGAAATTTGAATTTGATATATTCCAAGGAATAGTGACAAAATAAGTTCCTTTTGTCTGCTATTTGAACTTTGTTTCCGAGAGAGCACATAATACGAACAGAAAAACGTATTTTTACAATATATTTCTCCACCTATAGAAGGTGTCCCGTATCGTTATGTTCAAATTTTAGGAGTGTAAAGGAGACTTAATTTCAAGTAACAAAAACTTGTATATCCATTTTTATTTGTTTCAAAGTTACAGATCTGAGAATGTGATTGTCAAATCATTAAAAAAAATGTAATCCTAAAATAAATACAAACTGATTTTATTTAAAAAAAGTTACACGATTCAATAACAGGCCTGTGATTATTAACGACGCATAATAAAATGTTATACTAAAATAAATAAACACTTGTCGTAGTGCAAGCAGTAATTTCTTGGAGATCTACAAAAATTAGTACTGCAAATTAATTTATGATAAAGAAGGTTCTTACTTATTTCGTAAGTGCTGACCCATGAATATCATACAATAAGCAAATGTTCAGATGACTGTTAACGTTGCATTTTTTTAATAAAGGATTACGTTTCAGTTCATACAACAGCTTATTAGTGAGTGGACACGTTTTCTTTATTCAAAATGTCTTACCGATTTTCTTCTCAAAAGTATGCGGACATGCATTTTGGCTATTGTAACGGCAGTGCACGTCAAGCAGTTACTGAATACCGACATCGGTTTCCCGATAGGCGCTTTCCTCATTACAGAACGTTTCTGGAAGTACACAGACAATTTCGGGAATGCGGACAGCCTGATTATCTTTTCGACTGAGGAGTAAATTTGCCAGCAGACCTAGAAGAAGAAGCAGTAGCTATTGTTACAAGGGATCCAACTCTGAGTGTACATCGAATCGCTAGACAACTAGGAGTGCCACGAACAACAGTTTGGCGAATTTTAAAACGTGAGGTCTTATATCCATATCACTATCGCAGGCGACACGGTTTGCTTGAGGCAGACCACTATGGTCGTCTAGTTTATTCTACCTGGATATTAAAACAGTCACGGCTTCATCTTAATTTCTGCAAAGCAGTCCTAAGATGCACGCGAAGTAGTGTTACAAATCTGAGTAACCTGCACAGGTGGTCATCAGAAAATCCCAAAGCTATGCGCCCATCTAAATTTCAACATAAATTTTCTATTAACGTTTGGCCGGCCCTAATCGATGACTTGTTGATTGGTCCTGTCGTTCTTCCTGGGAGGTTAAATGCGGACGATTACCTTCGATTTCTTATTGACGAACTGCCAGGTCTTTTAATGGATGTCCCACTGAATGTTCGGCGAGACATATGGTTACACGTGGATGGGGCACCACCACATTTCGGAATTGCTGTCCGAAATTGGGTTAACGTCAATTATCCAAGATGGATTGGTCGAGGTGGGCCTATTGCATGGCCACCCAGATCACCCGATCTTAATCCCCTTGACTTTTATTTATGGGGGTACATGAAAAATTTAGTCTACGCGTAAGTTTCGGACACAAGAGAAGAGTTGTTGGATTGTATTAGCCTGGTTGCCGAGCAAAGCCGACAAAACAAGTATGAAATTCGAAGTACTTTTTCAGTTGCTTACAGGCACAAGCCTGCATTCAACAAGGAGGTGGACATTTCGAAAATATTATTAATTGAACTTTTTTAAATAAAATCAGTTTTTATTGACTTTAGGATTAAATTTTTTTTCATGATCTGACAATTACATTCATAGATCTGTTACTTTGAAACAAATAAAAATGGACTCACAAGTTTTGCGATACGGGACACCTTGTATAATCTCCAGCACTGTTGAGAAACTCACATCGCGCTACAAGTTATAAGAAACGTGCTCGTAAGAATATTTCTTGGTAACAAAAGTATGTATGACGGTGTACATTTCTACTATGGTTTAAAGTGCTTCCCTTCTAGGATCTTCATCGGAGCAGTAAAAAAATATGAGTCATTGACCATAAAGTCGGATATGAAAGCAAGTGATGCACACGCTTCCAACCAATCGCAGAAAGCATGACTATTTCTGGTATTAAGTGGTATTTTCCATAATTCTCAAATAGGATTCATAATCTAAGAATTCTATTTCATTGAATTGCATTCTACAAGTATATTATTATTTGATAGCATCTTTCAGTGTTAGCAATCACCCTCTTCAAGAACGACTCTTTGAACATCTTAAAATACAAGACATAAACTACTGAAGGACCTTTTGAATTTTTTTCCAACGAGGGGTGTTGAGTTATTTAACTCCATGGTGACGGTTTCTGACTCTAGCGCGAAGTGGTAGATCCGGTCACAATTCGGAAAGCAAAATCACAAGCACAAGAAGTTCTAGACTTATATTCCTTCTATTACGTTTTTAATTTACATTATGCTTGAACTTGACTTAAATCTCAATTATCCACAGTATATTGCGTAACTTTTCATGAATTTTCATATTTTATTCCTTTCACTTTAGATCTTTCATGAGTATTTTTGATTTCTTCCTGTCATTCCTACAGTTTACGTACTTATCCCTAACCTCTTGCAGTGTCGGTTAACCCTTCGCATAGTATCCTTGATAAATTTGTTAATGTTCTATCTACTAATCCTAGTCATGATATTCCCTCGCGCACTTGTATTTTTGCCCTATCCTAAATATCTTTCGATTGATTTGTCTTGCTTCATATTACTTCAAAATCCCAGTCTATTATGTGAATTACATTTTCCAAATGGTCATACTTTGGTTAGGAAGCTTGACAATTGCAAAAACTAAATTACAAATTATTACACACATTTACATGACATAGCCAAATTATTAAAATTATACGTTTGTGACAGATTACGTGTACTCTCACCAACCATTAAAAAAAAACATAGCCGTCTCTAATGAGGAAAATTTTTGAAGGCATTATACTAAAAATGTTTTTCCTTTTAGTTACCTTAATATTTTGATTGTTTCTTAACTTTGACGTGCCCTCATAGGGTCACATCAGTTATTGGCGTTCACAAAATTAGCGTTAACAGTTCTACTGAACTATAGCAATTTTCCATAACTTCTGTTATAGAACAATCAAGCCATAATCAAGAAAGGCATCCAAAACCTACATTAAAATTTAACTAATTACTAGAGAACGGATGCAATTTCCATAAAACGCAATCGGCAATTGGAATTGTGTATAACGTCGCTCAGTACATCCCGACGTAATTCAATGAAGTATTTGTTTGACTTACTCGGCCACCTGGTCTCACAGCGATAACAATGGACAACCCAGCTATTGTATTCGGAGAATATAGTGTTTTCAGTGGTGTCGTGTACGTAGATAAAATAAATAAGTTTATCGTATTTCGTAAGAGAAATAGCACGTACATTCTTTTCTTTCCATTTAAGCAACATCTTCCAATTATTTTCACGTAAGTGTGCATAAAATTTCGTTATTTAATTTCGTTTATTTGGATCTAGAATATTCTTACTTGCAATACTTACAATGGAAGAGCGTCGAGAATGGCATCGTGAAACAATGGCGAGTTGGATTGAGGGCCATACTGATTGTATGTACATTGCCAGTGATTCCGAAATTTATTGTGAAGTGTGTGAAACGTTATTGAAAAATTGCAATAAATCAACCGTAAAACGTCACGTAGGATCGTTAAAGCACGAAAAAAAATTGAACCCGTTGGAATCTGACAATTTTAACGAAGAACTCTGTGAAACTTTTATGGCTGCTAATATTCCATTATTTAAATTGAACAATCCAATTTTGAAGACATTTCTGAAAAAATATACTGGTCGAAATGTTCTTGATGAATCAACTTTACGCAAATATTATGTTTCTAGGTGCTATACGAGAACAGTAGAACGCATTAGAAGCCATCTTTTAAATCAATACATATGGATAAGCGCCGACGAAACGGTGGATATGTTAGGACGCTGTGTGGTAAATGTTGTAGCTGTTGTACTACATCCCTATAACCCTATTCTCTATAACTCATATGTAATAGCAACAAGTGATATAAATAGAGTTGGTGCGGAAACAGTTGCTGAAAGCATTAAGGAGAATAGGCAAAAAATGCTTCATTCGGACGCCACGTACAAAGAAAAAATACTTTTATTTGTCAGTGATAGTGCTGCGTATATATTAAAAACAGGCAGACTATTGAAGAAAACATATCCTAATATGCTGCATATTACTTGTGTAGCACATGCTCTCCACAGAATCTGTGAATATATCAGAGACACTTTTGCGGAAGTTGATAGACTTGTATCAGCTTGTAAAAAAGTTTTCAGAAAAGCACCATTGAGAGTAGCTCTTTTCAGGGAAAAATTTCCATCTCTGTCATTGCCTCCCACTCCAGTAATAACTAGATGGGGAACATGGCTGGAAGCTACTAGTTATTATGCTGAGAATTTCGATAGTCTAAAACATTTCGTAACACTGCTAAAGGAGGATGCTAGAAGTATTGGTGATTGCAAGGAGCTCACACAAATCCCAAATTTAAAAAATCAGTTATACTTTCTTCACGAACACTTTGGAAAAAAATTTCCAAAACTAATCACTTATTTTGAAAATCGAAATCTCAAATTAAATGACGGATTAACCACATTAGATGTGGCTGTTAATAATTTGAAAAGTATTCCAAGTAACTTCGGATGTGGCCTTCGGCAAAAGTTTGAAGCAATTCTTAATAGAAATCCAGATTTAATTACATTGCAGCAATGATGTATGGAGACAATTCCACAAAATCTAACGGCTAAATATGAAGAAATAAAAGAATATTTCCAGAATGCACCTATAACCAGTTGCGATGTAGAAAGGACGTTTTCTATTTATAAGGATGTACTTAATTCAAAGAGAACAAAATTGACAGAAGAAAACCTTGAGAAACTATTGCTAGTCAATATTAATACTCCTTTACTCAACTTGAACGACAAAATGAACAAATAAAAATGTTCCAATTATATAAATAAAATTAAAAACTTTATAGATATAACTTTTCAACAAATAAATATGTATTTCGTAATTTTATAGATCACCACCCGTTCGTTTTCCAATTATATAAATAAAATTAAATATTTTAGAAACTCCAGCCTTTCGCCAGTACTGCACTGGGCTTTTCGTCATGTGGTAAGCGTGTACGTTCTCTACTAATTACACACTGAAGTGTGTTTCGCTCCAAATACGGAAATATTAAACCAAATAAAAATATAGATGTAACCACGTTTAATTTTTTCGTTGAAAAAAAGATTGTTAGGTTTTCCCCAAAAATGCGTAACCTCCGAAATATCATAACGGTAGATTTATCTCACTCCCTTTCTCTTTATTTAAATCTCCAGACGTGTAGGAAGCAACACTGTTTACCATATGTGATCCAATATGTTAACTTGCAGGCTGGCAAACACGACACTAGAGAGACATCACTTTTCTGAATTATGCTCTGATGTTTTCGCACGGTCCTGTCACTGACATATACGTTTACGTATGAAAATTTTTATTACTGCACCCTTAAAAAAGTGCACATGTAAAATAATGTTTCCGAAGATATTCCTTTTATTTATTTTACGCCCTTATGACAGTAATAGTAATAAATATTCGGAAATATTAAGCTAGTATATGAAAGACTTGCTGTGACAAGTTATGAACATACACGTTTTGGTGAAATTTTATATTGAATGCGTGTATTTAGGTTACGAAACATTATGAATATGAGTTTATAGTAACTTCTCCATATTCTGTTATTTATCCAGTTGGGGGTGTGAAGATAGACTCCATTACAATAATAATTATCTTAAAATATTGTGTTACATTTTAATATTAATTGTGCGTTTTTGCGTCAGATTATACAGGTATATTGGCATAGAGTATACTGCCGTTGAAACGAATACAGGTGCTCATTCACATTACCCCACCGCTCCCCTCCCGATATCTTATATGGACGTTAGGTAATGTGTCGCCCTTACTAAGACACTCGCCGTTTAATTGTCGATAAGTTCGGTGTGGGGTAAAGTTGTATTGGCGTTTTCAGTTTAGTTAAGTATTGAGAGAATCTTTGGAGAAAACACCTGTAGGTAGATTACTGACCGCACTTTTTAAGTTAGATTTAGTCCAAAATATATTTAAATTCGAGTTCCACCGGTACATCGAAATTCATCATCGCAGTTAACAACTATAGGTAAGTGACGCTATCTTCTTGGCGACATTCCTGCTCAAATATATACACATTTCTTTTTTGATAATGCATGAAATATTTTATCGTTAGGGCACTTGGTCACCCCTGACTTAATTTTTGTATAAGTATCGTTAAAACTTTATTGCCGTTGATCGTAGTACTACCTGGATGATTTCAATTAATTGTCGAGGACGAGATGATACAATACAGCCGTCATTGGAAATTTTGGCGTGACTGGAAAATACGATCCTCATGGGTGATCAGATACAGAGAAGAGTTGCATTGTGCGAAGACTGTTCAGAATTGTCGGGACGATGCAAATTTTCTTGCCTGCATTGTCACTGGTGATGAATAATGGGTGTTTCAGTACGATCCTAATACGATGCGCCAGAGTGTGCAGTGAGTTGAAAAAGCATCACCAAGACCCAAAAAGTTTTGTTCGCAATAATATAGAATTACGTTTTTCGATAGTCAGGTCGTATTTCATAAAGAATTTTTAACGGAAGGACTATCAGTTACTGGTGCATACTACCTTGAAGTGATGAACAGATTGCCGAAGCGCATTTCTCAAGTGCTGTCACAATATCGAGAGTAGGTTGACCGCCACATTCTTCACTAATGGTAAGGCTATTTTTCGCAAGAGAATGAGTTGTTGAGATTAATCATTCACACTATTCACCGGATCTGTCACTGGCGGATTCTTTCCTCTTTCGTACAGTGAAAGGTAACCTCAAACTAAACGATTTAAGGACGTAGAAGATATTCAGAAAAATGTAACTGCCGAATTGACCACCATTTCATAGGACGCATTTGTTGATGTTTTCAAAAACTTTTAGAACGTTATATTAATTGCACCAGGTGGCGCGGACTCAACTTACATATTTCAAATGTGAATAGCCCCAATGTGCCCCGCTGCAATGGCTTGTTATGGTTGGCGGGAAGAGGAAGGTAGAGGGGAGGACGTCATTTCATATTGCCAGTCGTAATGGAGCATTGGAACGTGCGACACAGTGTTACCTACGTTCATAGTTACTATAAAATAAATTATATGACGGAAGTGTTTATCGATGACAGTTCAATATTTGTCAACATAGTCACGTACCGTCTCGCAATACCATATTGGCTTGGGTGAAGAAATTGGAAGCGTGTTAGACGTGAAGCATGGATCTCCGCGAACTGTGCGGATGCCAGAGAACTCGCAGACAGCGAGGGAAGCTGTTGAATGCAAACTTCACCGTTCGATTTACGGAGGCGCGTGGACGACAAACTTTTCTATATCTTTCTTCTTTTATCGATTATTTGACTATCCTTTCTTATCTTCCGATTGATGTACTTTTCCTTTATCGAAACTTGTGTTTCTTGACTTAATTGACGGCTGCCGTGTTTGCGATATATAAACAAATATATTTATCTCTAATGGATTGACAAATATCATATTAGACTCTATTCTGTGTACTATAAAACCTTTTGAGTTGTTTTCACTGGTGTTGATAGTCGATTTGATTAATAATGCACATTATGAAACGAAAGGCAGATAAGTATTACAAAATATCAATTTTAAAATACACTTCTATTATACGTAGTTTTGTTACAAAGTTGTTATTGTGTTTTTAGGTTATTCTAATTTGGAGTGTATATCAAATAATAATATATAATAGATACTTTAAGACCTTAATGGATATCTTTGTTTTAAATTATACGTACATCGTAACTGTTACAATACACAACGTTTGTGTATTTAAGAAATTCGCAAAATTCAAGTATTGATTATGAAATTTACTATTACTATAGTACTTTAAATATCCTTTTATACAAATTGCTAGGTATAGCATGATTTAAATTTTAAATTACAAGTTGTTATTGAAATACACTTGAGGCTCTAGACGTGTTTGTTTATTATGGAGGTACGACACTTCTGTTTTTTTATATTTGGGATTAGTCTCCAGTCAGCGAAGTATTTTTCCAGGACGAACAGGTCCTCTGAAAGTATATTATTAGTTCCTTCGATGGTTTTACTCCGGAATGCAAGAGCCAGGTCATCGGCATATCCAAACTTTTTTACTTTGTTTGTGATATGTCAGAAATATACAGATTAAGCAGGACAGGTGCGAGAACCGATCCTTGGGACAATTCATTATTAAGATGTCTCATTTTACTCTTGCTCTCTCCTGTAATTATTTGAAAGAGACTGTTGCAAAGCATGCCGTTTAATAAAGATGCTATTCGGGTACATGGTACTACGCTGAGAAATTTGTAGAGAAGGCCTATCTATCCAAACCGTATCACATGCCGCACTCATGTCAAAATACACCACAGTTGTCTTAGCCTTTTCTGAAACCCTGCCTCAATGTTGGTTATAAAGCTGAACACCTGGTCAGCACAATTGCGGTTGGGTTTGAAACCAGCCTGTTCAACGGGAACATGCTCCAATATCAATGGGCTAAGTCGGTGTACTAGCAATTTTTCCAGAAACTTATAACACGAGCTTAATAAAGCTGTCATACGAAAGCCTTCAATTTACCTGTTTCGGATTTTTCACTGCTGTTTTCAGCTCTATCTAATTTTTAAATTTATCTCGCTTAGAAAGAATCACAGCAATATGTAGTATTTTTCTTTTCAATTTATTGTACGCTGTTTTGAAATAAAGGATTATTATTATTATTATCTCTTCCACTCACAAGAACCATTCGTTCTTGGTTGCCATTATCTTACCCCATCGGTTCATTCGAACAAGATGGATGGCATAGTTATCTATCATTCATTTATTTTATATGAATATTGATTATAGTAGATACTTACCAGTACTTTCAAGGTGTGAACATATATGTTGTCCGCTGCTAGCAGCTTGTGTCTCTTTCTGGGTATGAACTTTTGTGTTGGTTGCTGCTGGCAGCTTGCGTCTCTCTCTGGGTGTGTGGTTTGTGTTTCTGCGAACGCGCAAGTGTAGGTTATTGTATGTTGGCGCGCTCGTGCGTGTGTTTAGTGACCGGTCGCGTTAATTTCGATTATTGTTATTATTATTATTATTATTATTATTATTATTATTATTATTATTGATGTGAGAGCTCCTTTCGGGAGAAAGGGCAAAAGTTGATACACGGCCGCGAGGCAAGCATATCAACATCTATCCTACTTGATATGGATGGAAATATAAATATGTATATAATTTTTTTTTATATATAATTTTTTTTTATATATAATTTTTTTTTATATTTATTTTTTTTATATAATTCTTTTTTTTTCTCATGGATCTACTGTAACGTTGTTCCTTTTTTTTGTTTTTGTTTTTTGTTTTTTTTTCTTTTCATGGATCTACTGTAACATTGTTCTTTTGCTATCTTTTTTTCATTAATCGACGCATTGAGATGTGTTCGTGGTTGTTTTTATCATGTATTCTGGCTCAGCACCTGCCGCACAATGCTCGTTAACTCTAGTATGACTATTTTTTGAAGCTGTTTATATGTCTAGGATGTATGTTTAGGGTCTTTAAAGCCTCATGTAACTTCAGCGGTATTTCTCCTGTAGCACTGATGATAATGGGTACTACAATCACTTTGTTTTGGCTCCACACTTCTTTAACATCTTGGGCAAGTGGTAAATATTTGTCGATCTTGCCTCTGTGCTTCGCCTGGATGTTCGCTGGCGCTGAGATATATATTAGGTACGTAATGCTATTGTTATGGTCTCGTAACGTGATGTCTGGTCTGTTATGTTGGACAGTTCTGTCAGTTTGTATTGTTCGATTCCAGTAAATCATGGCTTCAGGCAACTCCACTACATTTTTCGGCCGTGCCTGGTGGATCACTTTCGCAATATTGTTGTGGTCTGGTGTATTGTTTTGGGGCTAAAATGGGGCATCCGCTGAGTATATGTTCTATGGTTTCCGGTTTCTCGCCACATATTCTGCAAGACGTTGGTGCGATGTTTTCTTTTAGTATGTGTTTCTTGTAGGTGCGAGTTGCTATCACTTGATCTTGTATAGCCATCATAAAGCCCTCTGTTTCGACAAATAAGTTGGTGTTACATAGCCATTGTAGTGTCGGTTCTTTAACGATGTATTCATTGTGTGCAGCATGTATGTACCTGCCGTGTAGTTCTTTGTTTCTCCATGCGTCAATTTTTTCGTTGTCATGTAAAATTTTTTCTTTAATATTGTTTTGCGTGTCCTTTAAGTTGAGTGGAGTGAAACGGTCATCATTGTTGCACACAACTCTGTGGATGTTTGATGTTGGTGCCTTTACTCTGAAGAATTCTCTGAGGTCATGTATCTGATCATAGTAGATGTTTTTAATATCAATTATACCTCTGCCTCCTTTCTTCCTAGGAAGGTGGAATCTCTCGTTCGAACTTCTGGGGTGGTGGGAACGGTGTTTAGTGAATGTTACCCGTACTAGTCTGTTTATTTCCTCTAATTCTGTCGCGGTCCATCGCAATATACCAAACGTGTACATTAGCACTGGTAGTGCGTAAGTGTTTACTGCGGTGACCATATTTCGACCTGAAAGTTTTGTCTTTAGGATTAGATTAATTCGGCGTTTGACCTCTTGAGTTATTTGTTCTTTTGTGCGGTTTTTGTCTATCCCTCTGCTCTGTTCGAAGCCAAGGTATTTGTATGTGTCTTGAGGTTGCATTGTCTGTATAAATTCTTGTGCGCCTAATGTGTGTTCTAATGTATAGTTTTCCGAATCAATCCAAATGCCTTTGGTCATCGCGTATATGCGGCATTTGTTTAGGCCAAAGTTAATTTTTATGTCATGACTGGAAGTTTCGGTTGTTCTCAATAGCTTTTCGGGAACTTTTCTTGTTGTTGAGTAAAGTTTCAGGTCATCCATATAGAACAGATGGGATATTTGCTGCCCACTTCCCATAATTTCATAGCCTCTCCCGTCCGCAATGAGCATAGTTGATAAAGGGTTTATTGCCATGCAGAACCAGAGAGCGCATAGCGAATCGCCTTGAAATATTCCGCTTTGTATTTTTATTTTACCTACTTCTGCTGTTTTTCGGTTTATGTTGATTGTCAATGTTGTTTCCCAATCCTTCATAATATGTTTTAGCATTTGCCTTACTTGTGGATCTATTTTATATATCTCCAGTATTTGTAATAGTCAAGTATGTGTAATGCTGTCAAATGCTTTTTGGTAGTCTATATAGGCTGTGTGGAGAGGTTTTTTGCTCTTCTTTGCCTCTCCGGTAATAAGGGTGTCGATTATCAACTGTTCTTTGCACCCCCTACTTTTCTTTCTGCACCCTTTCTGTTCTTCCGCTAGGATTTGTTTTTTTCAAGGTGTTCGATTATCTTATCTGTCAGTATAGATGTCAAAAGCTTATATATTGTTGGGAAACAGGTAATGGGTCGATATTTCGATTGGTCCGGACTAGCTGGTTTTGTTTTAGGGAGCAAGTATGTTATGTATGTATTTATTGTGAAAAAGTCAGGTATTTTTCGAGGATCCGCAACAGCTTCATTGAACAGCCCAGCAATTTTCGCATCCGTATTAGGTAGTTTCTTGTACCAATAGATTTGGACATGGTCTATACCTGCTGCTCGCCAGTTGATGGTCTTGTGTGTGGCTTTAGTGACGTTTTCGGTGATTATGTGAACGGGTGTCATTAAGTTCGTTTTCTGTTGACTCTGTTGTTCTTTCTGAGTCCATTTCTGTTTGGTTCTATGTGCCACCGGGTTCTGCCATATGTTTTCCCAGTATTGTTTGGTTGTATTTATGTCTGGGGTATCTTGTGTTGGTTGAATCTCAGTTTTTTCTTCTAAGGATCGATAGAAGTTTCATTGGCTCATGTTAAATAACCTATTTTGCTGTTTCCGTAGCTGACTCTCTTTGTATCTTTTTATCCGATTGGAATAGACTGCCAGTTTTGTTTCAGCAGGTCTAGAATTTCTTCTGTCGTAGTGTTCTCGTTGTTTTTGTGTGCTTTTATTATCTCGTCAACTTTTTTTTTGTTCTGGTTTTGGTAATTGTTTTGTGTTTATTATTATTATTATATGACTCTTCCAAAAATGTCAGTTGGCTCCGTACCAGCCTGTATTATACTAAATGAAATTACTTTGAATAAATATCAAATACATACAGTAAATAATAAAGAATTAAAACACTTGGCTTGTTTCACTATGAGATTTATTTAAATTCTCTAACATCTGTTTCGGCTGTTATGCCATTCTCAAAGAGATCTATAAATATAACTTAAAGACTATCGCACTTGTTCTTATATGTTGTCTGTTCTTGTGTGTAGTGGGGGTGGTACTATGTTGTGTATTACGGTGTCTATAAAGGGTGTATTGGCATATTCTATCTGTGTGTTGGTGATTGATATATTTTGTTTTTTCGCTAGTTTTATTTCTAATATTTCTAGTAGGTCCAATCTCTTGCTTTTCGTGATATTGTGTATTAAGTCGCAGTTATCTATATCGGGGAAGTGGTTGAGTTCTATACAGTGTTCGGCAAAGCCTGTGTTTTTCTCACTATATAAAATTGACTTTTTGTGTTCTTTAACTCTGTTTTTAATGGCTCGTCCACTTTGGCCGATATAGATAGCCTCACAGTCTTTACATTTTAATTTATAAACACCTGATTGGTCCATTTTATCTCTTTTATCTTTGTTGTTGCTTATCATTGTTCCCAAATTTGATTTATTTACCCAGCTTATTTTGATATCTAATCCTTTTACTATTCTGTTTATTTTATTAGTGAGTTGGGGTATGTATGTAATTTTGTGCCATCTTTGTATATTTTCTGTTATTTTCGGGTATAGGTATTTGTTCTTATTATTTTGTATTTCTTTACGTTTTAACAGTTTATCTACGATTTTAGGGTCATATCCATTATTTCTTGCGATTAATTTAATTGTGTTTATTTCTGTATTTATTTCACACCAACACACAGATAGAATATGCCAATACACCCTTTATAGACACCGTAATACACAACATAGTACCACCCCCACTACACACAAGAACAGACAACATATAAGAACAAGTGCGATAGTCTTTAAGTTAGATTTATAGATCTCTTTGAGAATGGCATAACAGCCGAAACAGATGTTAGAGAATTTAAATAAATCTCATAGTGAAACAAGCCAAGTGTTTTAATTCTTTATTATTTACTGTATGAAGTTAAAATGTTTCACCAAGAAGTATCTGCAACAACAGCCGAGAATATTCAAATATCAAATATTTTTTTGTTTTACTTCAATTGAGTTCTTGTATTTTGTAGCAATCTCGGAATTAAATTACCATTCCTCGTATGTTTCCATTTACTAATGAAACCAGTCATCCAATGAAGCTTAAAAATAGCAGCAACCTCTTTTTTCGTATATTTTCAGAGTATTTTTTATTCTCGCAAACCATCTCATTAAACATGATTCAAAGCATTTAGCTCCGCTAATGTCGGCATTTCAAAAATAATATTGAATACATCAGATCTACGTGACTTCACATAATAATCACCGCTTTTAATCTATCCATATTAAAAGCGGTGGATTTCAAATTGGCATCTACTTCCTCGTGCGCATGTTAAATATCGCGGACATATATGTACGTAGATACATATGCATGTATGTACATATGCAGGATTCGAAGCAAAGAATAGAAGCGTTGGTGGTGTTGTCCCAAAGCGTATGCTTAACAATTATTACATCGCGGCGTAAATCTAGAATTAAGGACTAATCCTCGCCGTGGTGTTGTCGAGGTTTAGAACTCCTAATGAGGGACCCGCCGCGCTTGACGTAACATGTAAAATAAGTGAAAACGCGTTGACAATTTGCATATTTACGTTCGAGGAAGAATTGTCGTCGTTTAAATATGCAAAAAAGGACGATGTTATTTCAGAATACGGCTAATTAAAACAAAACTGACGATCTGATGGTGTTTTCATCAATTTGACCGCAATGGAAAGCGCGTATGAAATTGCTCGAATAATAATTTCTTGCGATGTTGATTTTTCTGTTTCACGCATGTTTGTCTGGACTGAAAAAAAGCAGATGTACACACATAGCAAACCAGAAAATTATTGAAATTTCCAATAATACAAGCAACATACTCATATACAGTAGAGTATTGGCACTACTTATGGACACTTTAAGAAATTAGTTTTATATAAATTGTTGGAAATGCATCTTTTATTTAAATCCCCAACACAAGTATACCAAAATAAAACTTAGACATTATTCGTAACAATGGTTAAGCTGTTGTTTCACTTAAATTACGATAAATATATAAGGTGTCCCGTATCATGTTCAAATTTTAGGAGTGTAAAGTAGACTTCATTTCAAGTAACAAAAACGCCAAACTTGTATATCCATTTTTATTTGTTTCAAAGTTACAGATCTATGAATGTGATTGTCAGATCAGGAAAAAAAATGTTATCCCAAAGTCGATAAAAAGTTCGAAGTCACTTGGAATATTTTTCAAATTATTAATATTAATAGACTCACATCTAATGCGGTTAATCCATCATTTAATTTGAGATTCCAAGTGTTCCTGAAGAAAGTACAACTGATTTTTTAAATTTGGAATTTGTATTAGGTCCTTGCACTCAGAAATACTTCGAGCATCGTCATTTAAACATGTAATGAAATTTTGTAAACTATCGAAATGCTCTGCATAAAAACTGATAGCGTCCAACTAAGTGACAAAGATATAAGTTTTTCTTTGTAAAGGGCTACTCTCAATGGTGCTTTTCTGAAAACTGTGTCTCTGATATATTAACAGATTCTGTGGAGAGCATGTACTACACAAGTAATATGTAGGATATGTTTCCTTTAATAGTTTGCCTGTTTTTAATATATATGCACTGTCACTGACAAATAATAGTATATTATTCAACGAGTGAGGAAGTTGGCCGCTTCCATGAGAATGAAATTTGCGATACGAGACGAAGGCGAGTGGAGATGGCATTCGACTGGAGATGGCAATTTCTCAAGAATTTAATACTATACTTTTTCTAATCATATTAAAGAATTAAGTAACAATGAGTACTGAATTTTCTTATATCTCAAGATATATTTCATCTGGAGTTTTGCATAAAAATTCATCAATTTCTTTGGCAATTAATGTTTTTGATTTTTTGAGCCTGATAACCCTAGGCTCTTCTTTTTAAAAATGGAAGTAATTTGGGATAGATTTAAATATTAATATTGTTGTGAATGCTCAGAGTAGATCTCACCATAGAATATTGAGACCACATTGAGGAGGATTTATATTTCTCTGTTAGAGAAATAAGCTAAGCGAACATTTTCGGAAAATGAGTTCGTGTTTTTGGTGCAGCGCTAATGCATAAAAGTTTTGTAACTTGATTACTACTTCTTTTGCGACTTTTTTGGCAAGAGGCCAAGTGTTATAAGCTTAGCTGCCTCTTGCACATCTAGCGGGGTACAATTTATTATCTTCGATTTCCATTTTCTCGTTATATTTTGTACATCAAACACAGATTCAATGACAAATGTCAATTTCAATTAATTTTTGAAAAATCAATACTGTTGTATTGTCGACATAGTAACGATAAATATTGCCTCCTGAGAAAAATAAAATCTCGTCGTCTCATTGGTCGGTACCCATTGAGAAAGAGTTTAATTTTCTCCACAGTTGAAGACTGAACAACTTTGTCTATCAAAAAGGTAACAGAAATGTGCAAATTATAGAATATGATTAGAAAAAAGTATTTTTTTTAGGTTGTGCTTCCACCTGAACTGTATTTATAACTTTCGGTGCTATTACATATGCGTTATATGGAATAGTTGGATATAGTATACCAGCTACAACATTTACCAGACAGCGTTCTAATACATCGACAGTTTCGTCGGCACTTATCCATAGGTACTGATTTGAAAGATGGCTTCTAATGCGTTTTACCTTCGTGTAGCACTTAGAAACATAATATTTACGTAAAGTGGATTCATTATTAGCATTTCGACCAGTACATTTTTGGAGAAATGTTTTGAAGATAGGATTGTCAAGTTTGTTTAATGCCATTAAAGTGTCAGAGTTCTTCGTTAAAATTGTCAGATTCCAACGAGGATAATTTCTGTGTATGATTGCGATGTTAAGTGACGTTTTACCTGCGATTTTTTAGATTTTTTAACGATATTTTACAGACTTTGCAATAAATTTATGGAATTCAATAAGAATTAAGTAAGTATGTAATTAACAGATAAAACATCTTACTAAATCTTTATTTTACTAAATAAATTAATTAAATTATAAAAATTCCTCACGCTTCTATCAACGCACATGAAGAAAGGAATTTCACTCTAATATTGAAGTAATTGCGTCACAATTCAACGACAAAAAAATAGATGTGAATTATATTTTACAACCCTTGTTAACACTTTTTAAAAAGCTTTATTTTTAATTACATTTTAGAATTAAAACATTTGGTTTAGTTTTAATATAGTTTATTAAAATAATAAGTAAATTACATAAAACGTGAAGCATGCGTTAGAATAAAATAAACAGTATTGGATTCTACGTGAAACGTTATAATGAATAATAATGCTTCTTACATTTGATTTTTAATACATCGTTTCTTTTATCTTAATATTAAGAATCAGTGGCGTGATGCTGAATTGCATATCTCACG
The DNA here is from genome assembly GCA_935421215.2 of Melolontha melolontha. Lineage (NCBI taxonomy): Eukaryota > Metazoa > Arthropoda > Insecta > Coleoptera > Scarabaeidae > Melolontha > Melolontha melolontha. The sequence continues at coordinate 18,828,715 of OW285236.1, read as the reverse complement.
TTAACTGTAATAAACAAGGTTATTTCTATAACATGTGCGGTTAACCGAATGAATAGTGTTATTCAATAACTGCCTGTTGTACTTAGCGATGTTATAGACCAGCGTTTCTTAATCTTTTTGATAAGTGGAACCCTTTTTAGTAGTCACTTTTATTGTGGAACCCCTGGTTTGTTTCAATAGTATGCTTTTAATGTAACATTCTGTAAATGGATTCTATGCAACAAAAATGACAATTATTTCAAAAAATATTTATTTTCTTCAAAAAGTAATTCAAAAATTAACACAAAAGTTCTTAAAACAACTTAAATTTACATTTACAGGACTTTTAAATTTTAATTTTAATGGGATGAGTGATATTGCTTTTTATTATCACAAATATACTTAATATTAGGCTTACTTGATAAAAGTTGAATTCTTATGTCAGGTGCGGCATCAAGTTTGTTCCGGTATTTTGTTTTTGTCGACAAATAAGCTGGGAACCCCGTTTCGCACATATATGTGGTTACAAATGGTAAAAGCACCAACACGGCCTTTTGCGACAATTGAGGATATTCATCTTTTATACTGCACCAGAATTCCGTTAATGGCATTAATTTAAATTTATTTTGCAATGATGAATCAGATGTCATTTCAATAAAAGTTTCGTATTCTTCCGTTGACATGGTCGAAGGTCGTGCATTGAAAATAAATGGGTTTTTAATTTTGATATTTAATCTGCTGTTCATTTGGAAAATACTTATTAAAAGCTTCACTCAATCCTTTCAGATGTTGAATAATTTCTTCAATAAATGCCTCTGCCATTTCAACCCCTTCTTCTTCTAAAAAGCCTTTTATTGTTGGGAAACAATCAAACTCGTTGGAGCGCATACAAATTGTCCAAAATTCTATTTTTTTCTTGAAATTAAGATTTTTTCGTGGGCAATAAATACATTTACTTGTTTGCCCTGGAGGATTAAATTAAGTTCACTTATCTTTGTAAAAATGTCGCTTAAATAGGCAATTTTAAGTAACCAATTTCTATCAAATAATCGACCTTTCAATTCAAAATTGTGTTCTAAAAAAAAAGCACGCACCTCGTCCCTTAACTCAAGAAAACGGGTTAGTATCTTTCCTCGAGATAACCATCTGACTTCAGTATGTAAAAGAAGAGATGTATGTACACATCCAATCTCCTCACAGAGTATTTTGAATTTAGGATTTTATGAAGTTAATGATTTTGATGACCTCATCAAGAGCATTCTTATAACTGGGGGATATTTTTTTAGCAGCAAGTGCCTGCCTATGGAATGCCTATGCAATGGCTACTAGAACAGTTTTTAGCTATATTTTTAATAAGCTGCACAGCCCCATTAATTATGCGACTCATGGCCTTTGCTCCATCGGTACAGATATCAATACAGTTGTCCCATGGTATTTTATTCTCTTCAAGAAAAGAATTTAGAAGACCAAATATTTCGACTCCAGTAGTACGTGTTGGTAGAGATTTGCATAAAAGAAGATCTTCCAATAATGCGTTTTCGTGCTGATATCTAACGATTACAATTAATATTACGAGTCCAGATACATCGGTTGAGTCATCCATTTGTAATGAAAATTTGCATGATTTGAGACGAAAAGTAAGTTCATTCTTTATATTGGCTGCTAAATCTCTGATGCGCTGAGCTACCGTGTAAGTCGAAAGTGGAATCTTAGCCATTTCTTTTGCGGATTTTTCACCTAACACACATTTTACCATCTCCATACATGAAGGTTTAATAAGATTTTCCGCAATTGAGTATGTTTCACCACGTTGAGCTATCAGATAGCTGACTAAGTAAGAAGCCTCACTTGCTTTTTCATTCACCGTTTTTTGTGGTTTGAACCATAACCGTTTTTAATTTTAAAAGTTCGTCACGCTTCCGAATGAAGAATTCAACATTTTTTTCTTTTAAGCTCGCCATGAACAGATTATAATTGACGACGCATTTTAGCTGGAGCCATAGAGCTATTTGGTAGAACTTTGTTGCATATAGCACACTGAGGATTATCATTATCGTTCATGAATCCTAAACATATATAACTTTCATCATAATTCCTTAGTTTTTTTAACTGCTCTGGGTTGATTACTTGTAGAGGCCATTACCGGCCTAATTTCGTTTGTGGCGATTTCAGTTGCATCACTTTTATTATTACCACAGTTATCTTTAGCAAAAGAGCTAGTTGCTGGGTCTGAAACAGAAGGGTCAAGTTCTGCCGCAGAACGCTTTAACGTGCCTTCTTTACCTCCTCTCCATCCTGCAGCAAAATATCGAAAATGGTTTTAAGACAAAAATAACAGCACCAGTTACCTTTTAAGAGGGAGTTCTCATTTTTTAATTTAAAATTTTTTTTTTCTTTTATTATCTTAATGCTATGTGTCTAGAATAAGTCTAGAATAAGTACTCGGTTCCATATAAAAGCTATAGCTTTATGTATCACTTGTATACAAGCTGTATACATTACTCGTATAAAGTTTAAGCAAATTTTTCCCAAAATGATGTGTCTGAAATCGGTAACAAGAATTTCTCAGACGCTAATTGACCAATCTAGATCTAGATCTTTTTGTATTATATTTGTAAACGTGTACACCAGTGGGCAAACTAGGATCTTTGATTAGAATGCTATACTTCAGTTTTAATTCCACTTTTCCTAATCTAAAAAGGTCGTTTTTTCAAATTTTTAGTAAAATGCGCGCCATTCTTATAATTTTCAATTTTTTGAAATGATCCTATTTTACTCAAAAGAAGTAATCTTTGCTACCGTTTGGTATCTCGTCTTTCGGGCGTCAACTTTAACGCCCTCTGCTACAGAGGCAAATTATGGCAAATTAAAACACAATTTGTTTTTGCAAAGATATGCGTAACGCATTAAAAAAAGTTTCTATCTATAAAAAAACAATCCTCTTTAAAAAAAATTATTAAAAATCGTCGTGTTTTTATTCAAAAAATGAGAACTCCCTCTTAAGACCGAATAAAGTTTAAAGGTTACTTACGTTGATATTATTTTTAACAGTGAAATATTAAACACAAACAATTACAATTTCTAGGCTTTAACACAGTTTTCAGACAGTTTGGTTTAAATAATTGGTTTTAGACAGAACCAATAAAGTTTATCAATAAACAAAATCACTTTATCAATAACTTTCAATCAGTTTATTTATCTTTCAATCACTTTATTTTAATTCTCAATCACTTTATTTATAAGACACACATCGGCAACTGATTATTATGCCCGGATACCCGCAGTGTAATGATCATTAAATAATTGAGCCGGGGAATCACCGATACCGGGATTTCCCGTTATTATACCAGGGCGGGTGCTTTTAAATACCAAAATTGTCCCGACGCATTTGCACCGACTATCCAGATTAGTAAGTGGAATTTAGTTGTTCCGTTAAATTTTTATTACTTTTTTTATGTTACTTCCTTGAATGTTATAAAAAAAGCACGTAACTTTCGCGGAACCCCTGAGTGATCTCCACGGAACCCCGGGGTTCCGCGGAACACAGTTTAAGAAACGCTGTTATAGACTATTTATATTGTCTATTGTAATTTCGGCCAGATGTGTCCGGTCTCGATTTATAATTATTGATTTTTTTACCTCATAAAATAATTTTTCATTATTGCTTAGGCTATTTCGCGACCTCCTTTGAATATAATCGCGACACCCAGGTTGAGAGGCGATGCACTAGACTATCGCTCAGCATAAACATCTTAAAGAACGTTATTTTCATAACGATATTGTGTTGCCAAGTGCCTTAATGCAAAATTTTGATTATTAGGTATATTGAAAAAAAATTTCAAGACGATATTTTATCTGCCAGGCCAGCAACGTATGACGATTACATCGTATATAGAAGAACCTACTGGCGGACATTTAAAATTATAATTATAATGTACAAATGCGAGAAACTAAAGGCACAATATACGTGCCTTGAATTTAATTATTATTAAAATTACATTCAGCTTTTTATAAAATTTCTGTTTAAACCTTGCTATATATACGTACTAAAGTGACTTATTCATTTGGGACAATTTGCATGAAAATAAAAAAGGGAAAAAACGTTTATTACTTCTGCTCAGTGTATTTGCTCCGCACGGGAATACCTGAGCGACCAATGTAATTCTTCATTTCACGTCATATTTGCATTACAACAATAACCCCCAATTTGTTTAGCGCGGGCATATTTCTTTTCACCGCCAATAAAACTGTCGCGTGCTCATAAATTGTAATAAAAACCCAAGCAAACAAACCGACAAAACGAGGAAGCCGAAGCGACCGTTGTTATTATTACGTTTTTACGTATACGTTGATCCCGCATGGCACCTGCCTACCCGTACGTTACATACGTACGCGGACCTAGTAGCTCTACACGCATATATCGCCATGTTTGACCGGTCAAATCCAAGTACAAGTTAAATTTGGAATTAATGAAAGGAAACCTTGTGCCATTACCGGGCCCGTTTTATTTACAAAACCACTTAAATTAATTGTTTTCTGGTATTGTAACAGGGGTGCCAGTTCGCGACCTACTGGAATTAGTTTTTTTCCGCGTTGTTTTCTCGCACCATAATTAATTAGTGGGCGAAGAGAAAGGGTGAGTTCTTTCCTCTTCCCATGAAAATCTACTGCAGTATCCAGAGCCATTCGTGTAACGGCAACGGAGACTGGAATGAAGTTGTCAGCTACCGGAGTTCGGTTTCAATGATTGATGGATGAAGCAGAACTTAACATTCGTCCGGATTTAATAAAGGTACCGCCTGACGTTTCAACCCTTTACGTCGGCACGGTCTACAGCATATACTGACGATGGACCGCTCTTATTGTGATTTATCATTATATTGTTGTGATGATGGTGTTGAGGCAACTGTTTAATGGTTTGTTTTTGCCAAAATACCGAAGCCACTCATCTTAATTTTGAGTACTAATTTCCCTAATTAACGCAAATGATCGTGATTTTATGTTCGAAAAGCGAAAGCTATAAACAAGTATCGTACCTTATATTTTTTATCCAACACCTCCTAATAATATACCTATAACTATGGCGATTTTAAATCAATTATGTAGCTTATAACTCACTAGTGAGTTAAAAACATAATTTATCTCACTAGTGAGATAAAACAAGGTGAAATTTAGATTGCATAGAGACATTCAAACTGCTATAGTATTAACACATTTATATTAATTCTAAAGGGTAAACAATGCAACTAATTAACATTTATATTAATACTAAAGTTGAAGGAAATCCTCTTTGTATCTGACTCTGCATTCAGGTTATTCGAATTTAGAGTTATACTAGATGACGTATTTGAAGTATCCTAAACAGAAAATTGATGACCAGAAGTCGAGGACGTTAGACTGTCTGGACCTTGTATCTTTCTGGCTATATCAATCTTGTTGGATACTGAATCTTGTATGTAACCTTCTGCCACAGTGGACGATTTCCACCCACCATGTCGTTTAACTGTTGTAATATCAGCTCCTGAGTTTGCCAGAAGAGATGCTGATGAACGTCTCAGACTATGCCCTGTATATAATTGAGCTTCTGGTAGGTTCAGGAAAGATGCAACTTTCAGAGGTATCTTAGAAATGGTGTTAATTCCAACAGGCTGGATAGTGCATTTTTCTTTCTTGTAATTTAGGAAGAATCTGCCATGTGGAATACCTTTTGGTCTCAGACAGACATATTTTCTGTAGAGGTCAAGAATATCTTCTTTCTTTGGAGACTGTGGTTAAGTAAAAACTTAGAAAAGGTATATAACCCCTTACCACAATTATTAATCGTATCCTAAATACGTATTTCGACAACTAAGTTGTCATCATCAGTAGGTAAAAACCCTAAGAGATTTTTCCCTAAGAGGTAAGTGCTTTTCGATCTTTTCGTAGTTTATATTCGCATGTTAAAATTAGTCTATACGTGGACGCGGTGTAAAGTAGTTGTTGCGTAAGCGGTTTTCTAGCTTTACAGTGCCCCATGTGCGACTTTTTAATTAGTGGTTTTTACCTACCGATGATGACAACTTAGGTGTCGAAATACGTATTTAGGATACGATTAATAATTGTGGTAAGGGGTTATATAAATTTTTTAAGTCAAGAATATCTGTTGTAAATCCTTCTGCCATAACAGTGAAACTTCTAGATACGTTTGTCTTTGTGTCAGGTATCGAAACATACAAGTATTCTCCTTTATCTTCTATATCGTCAACTTTCAGCTTAGTTATTTCATCACAACGACACGCACCTGATATACCCATTATTAAGGCAACCTGCATAGAATACACGAACGAATAATGAATAAATACTTTGAATTAAATATAAGAAAATAAATAATACCTTCATCATCAAATATTTATTGTTAGGAGCCTCATTCAGAAACTTCTCTATATGTAGCCTCTCCAAGATTTTCGCCTTTTTGGACTTGTGGGTTCTTGCCTCACTCTTCAAATAGGAAATCAGTTTTCCGTATTTCGATATGTCACTATTCATATACACTTTCAAAGTACTTCTTAACATGGATACTTCGTCCACAATGAAGAAGGTGCTATTTTCCTTCTATAAATATGGAAATACGCCAGCATAACTTCTTCGTTAATTCCAGTGATACTTTGCAGTTTTCTCCATTCTTCAAAATGACGAAATTCTTTGTCGTAATTATCCTTCGATTTTGTTGGCAGTAATTTATAACATGCTGCTTGAGCTTCTTTCTTAACTTCTAGCGGAATGAAAACAGCCTCTTGCAACTCTTCCATTACCATCAACTTTTAACTGCAGTATTATTAATCAATCACTAATTTTGTTTGCTTGTTGATTTGCATTATTTATTCTCCATAGTAACTTCATTACTGTATATGAACTTTTTGCATTAGTCGTTTATAATTTAAATTTGACATGGAACGTCAAATTTATAATTTAAATTTGACATGGAACGTCAAATTTATAAAGCATTAAAAGCCATTTTGAACGGATCTTAAGAGATGTTGGATAAAGTTTTGTATTTCACACGTGTGTTAATTACAAATAAGTCACTTGAGAAAAGTAGCTCACTCGTCCTAGCGGACTCGTGAGCTAAACATTTTCTCGCGTGACTTATTTGTAACATAACACACTTGTACAATAAATAACTATAACTTACTGTTTAACACGAAATTTACGTGAAAGTGTTTGTTCTTCGCTGCAAAAAAATGCGACAAACTCGTTTAAGGTTTCACAGTCTTAATTATGAATAAGACTGTAAACAGTGCTTTATACATTTTACGACGCTAATTATTCAAATTTTTTAATAGAAAAAATTTGCCCTTAAGTAGACTTCGAACGCAACTGCATGGTTTACCGGACTATTGCTCTAAGCACTAAGCTATCAAGGACTGCGATTTCGAATACATTGTGGGAAACCCTAAATCACATTAAGGAAACAGATATTAATATTTTTGTCTGTATTCGACATTTGTTGCAAATTAATTGCATTTTCGCGAAGTAAATATTGCTTTCTACATTTTACGACGCTAATTATTCGAAGGTTTTAATATAAAATCATTAATGTGACTTAATCCTTACCATAATGTATTCGCAACCACAGTCCTTGATAGCTTAGTGGTTAGAGCAAAGGTCCGGCAAACCATGGACGTGGATTCGAATCCTGCCAAGGGCGAATTTTTCCTATTAAAAAATTCGAATAATTAGCGTCGTAAAAGGTCCACATTACTTCGTGAAAATGCAATTAATTTTCTATGAATAAAGCTCTTAGAAAAGTATTTGTGGTGTTGTTTTATGTGATTTGATATTGAAACCATATTATGTGTCGTTTAGAGCAGTGTAGTAGGTAAATTATACGCTATAATATAGCTTAGAAACAAGACTGAGAGGGACATTGGAAGAAACGTTAGAGGATACACAGTATCATTTTAGACCTGAATGAGGAGAGACTGATGCAAATTTCATTCTACGGCAAATAAGCGAAAAAGCAATATATAGAGGATGGTGAAGTACATCTTGTGTCTTAATCGGCAGTGAATCTATTGAAAATGCTATATTACTTTATATTAATTTAATGTTTGCTTTCACCGCTGAGTGAAAATTAACTGTTTCTCGTACTTAATGGGGTTTCTTCTTGTTATAGACCATTTATGGATAATTTGTTGAATATTCGATCTTACAGAAGGTTTAAAAGCGCAAATTAGCTACTAAAAATACAAGCATTTTTCATTAATTCAACTCTAAAAAGAAATAATTAGCAAATGATCCATCCTAGGTGCATCAAATAAGGTATCAATAGAAAGCGCAGTAAAAGGACTTTTCAATGAGCTAAAAATATACAGGGTGTTCCATTTAAAAATTACAAGATTTCTTCGATTTTGCGAAATTGTGAACACCCTGTATATCGCGAGCAGCTGCAGAATTTATTTTACGTAGCAACGAAAGTGCATACTAATAGAAAATATTCTATTCTATTGGTTTCGCATATTTTGATTTTCCTTATGCAGAATAGCCTACTGAAATGTATCAATTTATCAAGTAAAATAATTATTTACACAGAAACTATCAACTTTAGACCCATACAACATCATATCGATGTAACCAGCTTTCAAGTGCGGATCATTTTATCTATTAATATACAGGATGTTCCATTAAAAAAAATGCAACTTTAGTCTGGTATTTCCATCTGGAACACCCTGTATAAAACAAAATATTTTTAAAACGTGCGCTTGATGGTACGGAAGGATATCCGATTACTAAATATTTGACTAACTTTCAAATACGCGTGTAATCTTCAGTCCCCCTTCGTTGTCGGACCCTGTATATTACTTTTATCAATATCAATTTCTTATGTAAACAATAAATACAAACTTTAAGGACAACGCTCCTATGTTTTATTTAGTTAGTAAGTTGTAATATATTTAAGCAGTATCACACACATCCTGGACCTTTGATGAAACTTCACCAGCACCAAAATTATTTATAATAAATAATTCATTATTATTAGCACCCACAGCGCAATACGAGAAGCGCGTGTTTGTAATACTGTGTAAAGTAAAAAGTAGTGAAATTCATTAAAATTAGTTTTATTTTATCCCGATAATCAGTAATTATTTTTATTATGGCGTCGACTTATGATTTACCACTTCCTCAGCCTGTCACTGGGAAACATTTTACTCAATCCACATATCACACGAAATAAATATAAAATAGAATTGAATAAACTCTGTGTACAAATGAAACAGACATGCAATATACATATCTGTAACTGTACACATGGACAATACACCTCGTATTTTCAGCATTTACTTCTGCTTAAGACACGTGTTTCTGCCATCTTTTCGGCATAGTCTCTTTCGTCCGTCAGATGTCACTTATTAAATAGTGCCACCTTATAGGACGAAATTTGCTATGTCTTGTAGGCGATTTCAGCGTAAATGTATATACAGATACAAATCTGTTTTTTAAAAAGTATTAATTGTATTAATTTGTATTTCATTGCTTCACTATCTTAACTGATGACGCCTATAGATGGCAGAAACACGTGTCTTAAGCAGAAGTAAATGCTGAAAATACGAGGTGTATTGTCCATGTGTACAGTTACAGATATGTATATTGCATGTCTGTTTCATTTGTAACAAATGCGTTATACGTGCATAACGTATTGATATACTTAAAACCTTTTTGTAAACTCTGTGTAGACTAAAAAATAAATTTTTGAACTTATATAAACATCGTCAGTTATTACCTATTAATACAAAGTTGTCTCAGTAATCCAACCGTTTTTCATTTTTATCTAATCCCTAGCGAATTAATCAGCAAGTTGTTTGTAGCAGGCAGATACGCGCTAATATTGCAACGTCCGTTTATTCATTAACTAATCCGGTAGAATGCAGTATTGCTACTTTCACTGAAATATTAATCGTGACAAAGCCCAATCAGATCAAATCAAATTTTCTCTCAGACATGTACATTATCGACGTTAAACTATTAATTCAATTTCGCTTCGGTAGTACAGTCATTTCTCAATTTAACTCGCTCGAAGTGAATAAATCTGCACGTTCATTTATTGCTTTTTTCAGTAACAGACAGACTACGTACAGATTGCAGCGTTCATCGATCCATACACTGAATCAGCAGTACACGATATTGCAACATGCAACGTATCTGTAAAGCGAGACAGGCGACAAGGCCAGAGACAACATTACGGCAAGCGACACGGACTAGAACGACTTCGGTTTTGTTGCAGATTGTAACGTGTAAGCGACGAATCCACACTTGCTGAATACCAACCGGAATCAAAAAATACGAACGCGTAATTTCATTTCCCAGACACCAAAATTCAATCTAAGACATGGGGCGACATATCTTTTTCTTATTGGTATTCCATTGAAAGGACGACATTTTAAAGAATGTCTTGTCACTATTGCGAATGTTTCCAATATACAGGGTGTTTATTTTGATTAGGAAGTTAAATTTGCAAATAAGTGTATTCATTAATAATGTAATTGTATATGCATTAAGCAGTAATATTCTATGACAAAGCTCATTGACACTTAACTGGTGACGTCCCAAAAAATTAGCGCAAATGATGATGTAACATGTAACATTCAATTGACGCTGGGTCAAAAACAAAACACAATTGCTAAATTATTGCCCAATTTTTAATAACATACTCTTCATTAAGCTTTCAGGATGTGTTTTAGAAGAAAATTGAAGGAAAAATTTATTTAGTTTCACTTTCTTATACATGGTGTCCCGTATCGTTATGTTAAAATTTTAGGAGTGTAAAGTAGACTTCATTTCAAGTCACAAAAATGCAAAACTTGAATATCCATTTTTATTTGTTACAAAGTTCCAGATCTATGAATGTGATTGTAAGATCATGAAAAAAAATGTAATCTTAAAGTCAATAAAAACTGATTCTATTTAAAAAAGTTAATATTTTCGAAATGTCCACCTCCTTGTTGAATGCGGGATTGTGCCCGTAAGTCAACAGAAGAAGTACTTATCCGAATTTCATACTTGTTTTGTCGGATTTGCTCGGCAGCCAGGTGAATACGATTCAACAACTCTTCTTTTGTGTTCTAAACTTGCACGTAGACTAAATTTTTCATGTACCCCCATAAATAAAAGTCAGGGAGATTAAGATCGGGTGATCTGGGTGGCCATCTGGGTGGAAGGATCACCTCGACCAATCCATCTTGGATAATTGGCGTTAACCCAATTTCGGACAGCAATTCCGAAATGTGGTGGTGCCCCATCCATGTGAAACCACATGTCTCGTCGAAGATTCAGTGGGACATCCTCTAAAAGACCTGGGAGTTCGTCAATAAAAAATTGAAGGTAATTGTCAGCATTTAACCTCCGAGGAAGAACGACAGGACCAATCAACAAGTCATCGATTAGGGCCACCCAAACGTTAATTCATGTTGAAATTCAGATGGGCGTATGGCTTTGGGATTTTCTGATGACCACCTGTGCAAGCTTCTCAGATTTGTAACACCTCTTCTCGTGAACGTAGATTCATCTGTCCAGAGGACTGCTCTGCAGAAATTAAAATGAAGCCGTGACTGGCTTAATATCCAGGTGGAATAAACTAGACGAGCATAGTGGTCTGCCTCAAGAAAACCGTGTCCCCTGCGATAGTGTTATGGATATAAGCCCTCACGTTTTAAAATTCGCCAAACTGTCGTGCATGGCACTCCTAGTTGTCTAGCGATTCGACGTACACTGAGAGTTGGATCCCTTGTAACAATAGCTACTGCTTCTTCTTCTAAGTCTGCTGGCAAATTTACTCCTCGGTCGAAAAGATAATCACGCAGTGCGCATTCCCGAAATTGTCTGTGTACTTCCAGAAACGTTCTGGAGGGCTTGTCGTGCACTGCCGTTACAGTAGTCATACACAAAATGCATGTCCACATACTCTTGAGAAGAAAATCGGTAAGGCATTTTGAATAAAGTAAACGTGTCCACTCATTAATAAGCTGTTATAGGAACTGAAACATAATGCAACGTTAACAGTCATCTGAATATTTGTTTATTGTATGATATTAATGGTTCAGCACTTACGAAATAAGTAAGAACCTTCTTGATCATAAATCAATTTGCAGTAATCTTTTTTGTAGATCTCCAAGAAATTACTGTATGCATTACGACACGTGTTTATTTATTTTAGGATAATATTTTATTATGCGACATTAACAATTACAGGCCTGTTATTGAATCGAATAACTTTTTTAAATAAAATCAGTTTGTATTGACTTTAGGATTATATTTTTTCATGATCTGACAATCACATTCATAAATCTGTAACTTTGAAACAAATAAAAATGGATATATAAGTTTTGCGTTTTTGTTACTAGAAATGAAGGTCTACATTACACTCCTAAAATTCCTAACATAACGATACGGGACACCTTGTATAGCTGGAGAGATATATTGTAAAAATACGTTTTTCTGTTCATATTATGTTCTCTCTCGGAAACAAAGTTACGGGACACTTGTATATAGAATTAATGAATTGTGTGAAAAAAACGGGAGATTAATAATGCTAAATTTTATTGTATTCAAACTAAAAACGATATCCTTTTAATAAAGGAACATTAAAACACAAGCATATTGAATATATTCTTCGAACATATTTGAATTTTCTATAGAAAACTAAGAAAATGACGCGCTGAAAATGTCCTACAAGTGAAAAAAAATTTATGCAGTTTATTGGGAATTAACATTACCGCCGGTGGCGCCACGATTGTGCTAATATGGCGTCAATTGGAGGTATCCCTTTAATGTTTTGTATAGTGTCTGGAAACGTGGTAAGTTGACGGCGCAGACGTCAACGATACCCCACCAGTCAATAGATAAGAGAGAAAGGAGGTACAATACCAGCCGCCAGGCGTGTCTGTGCCCAGTCTGATTGGATACGTCGACGATGGATACGATAGAAATACGAGAACATATGCAATACGTATGTTCATACCACATCTACTTCTGACCTATCCCTATTGCTTATCCAATCAAATGCTACGCTATACATTGAATAACATATCGGCGAAGTGAAGTTGGCGGGGATGCGTCTTGCGCAGCAGTGTCGTTAACTTACCACGTTTCCAGACGGTAAAGCGTCAACAAGTGTTTTCGAAGTTTGTTCGAGGTTTTATTTTCTGTTGATTTTAATTTCTTCAGCAAGAAACATATTTTTTTAAAGCTCGACTTTATCTGCATACTCAAGCATGTACTGATATAATATTGAACTGATAATATGTAACCAGTTATTTAACTCTAGCTGTTACATAACATGATGTAAGTGCTAAATACAATTGTTTTGAATTTGAAGAATTCGTTAGCACAAATTGCTAAATCAAATATATACTATTGTGAATAAGTTTGTATACACATAAATTTCTATTGCATATTATTTAATGATTTCTAACACATCACGAGCAAATTTTCTTTTGTAAAATATCTCGTTGATTTTCATTCAAAATCCTGTTAACATAAGCATCACGTAGTTTAGTAAATGATTCAATCTCAAGAAAAAAAAATGGTACGATATGACTGTTGTCGTTCTGGATACCATTGTAAATATCTTGTACTCGCTATTGTTGTATTTCGATTCGATAAATAAAAAATACTTATCATATCTGGTTTCTCTTCGTTGGTGTACGACATTTTTCTATTAGCAATGTACGATAATTGAAATATTTGACAGTTTGAAATTTCATGGCTACTTTATATAATACCAAAAAAGTTTAAGTTTAAGCCCGTATTACGAATTTGTTACAAATGCAGAAGGCAGAAGTAAGTAAGTTTTACTTACTTCATTAGCCTAAGTGATGACGCCTGATAGTAAATGGCAGAAACACGTGTCTTAGGCAGAAGTAATTGTTGGAAAATGCAAGGTGTACGTCCATGTGTACAGTTACAGACGTGTATATTATTGCATGTCTGTTTCATTTGAATATATATATATAATATCAAAAACTTGTGTCAACCTGTCATACATGGTTGAAATCAGAAGAAAAACTCTTTTCTTGCGGTACCAAAGTCTGATATAGTGCCCATAAAAAATAAGAAAGTAGACGATGGCCAGATAGAACCTAAACGTCGCATGGTAAATTTCGAGTTTACCATTAGATAGCAGATCAATAGTGGTCTCGAGAATGTGTTTTTAGTTTTCCTCTGCAACCCCAAATAAACGCGCAAGAGGTAAAAGAATAAAATAAGTTTTATTTAAGAAATCACTAACGTCATTTGATAAAGGTCCATTTTCTCTTTGGGTTCGTAACAAACACAAAATTTACCAACTTTGCCAAATTTAAAACTACCCTCGATCTCCAATAATAAGCGAAATCTCATGGTGGGGGTCGAAAATCAATCAGTCTGTATACAGTGTGTCCACAGATTCATTCTCAACATGGAGATCTCGCTTACTTTTTTCGATTTTCTTTAATAACTCATTTATTTTTAAAGTAATACAAATTTAGTTTGCACTTCCTTAAGGCACTTTTTTAATAGGAATCCGGTGGTGTATTTAGATTTTTGAATACTGCTATAGTAGTTGAGCTACAATGGTCAAGTTTCATTTTTCTTATGGAGGTCATAGTTGGCTATGACACCGTCGAAAAGAATTTTTCTTTCCCTTTTCAAAAATGTATAATTTGTTATTCTGGATACCAAAACTAATTTCAAAAATTTAAAAAAATCAACAGATTGTTCCATTAACAGGTTAGAGCGGTTGTGACATTTAACAATAGAAGGTTTTGCTAACAAAGAAAGGAAGAAAACTTTGTTTTGCAACAACTATTTATTAAATTAAAAATATAAGCAGCTCAAAAAATACTTAGATATTATTTAAAACAAAATTATAATAAGAAATTATAAAAAATTTATCTTACTTTACAGTCTTTTTCTTTTGGTTTTCCCCTTTTGTCAATTGTGTTTCACAATTTGTCAAATGACTTTCCCATTTATTATAATATGGCGGCGATGTGTCAAATAATTTCCTTATTTGTCAAATGTGTTTCACTATATGTCAATTGACTTTCACGAAGTGTGTTAATCATTTTATATTCATCTATTATGGAGAATCGTCGAATTAATAGTAAAATAAGTAATGATTTAAGAGCTTTAATAATTCGCTCTATGAACAATGGGCTCACGGCAAATAATATTGGAGAGCAATTTGGAATTTTACCCAATACTGTAAGAAAGATTTATTCTACATACCGGAGAACCGCTAATATTCATAAAAGAAGTGCTGGTCACCGACCAAAAAAATTATCTGTGTTACAGATAAATGAAATTTGCAATTGGATTGATGAAGATTGCAGTTTATCACTTCGTCAGTTAAAAGAAAGATGTTTGACGCAGTGGCCACTTCATCAAATATCGCTATCGACGATAAACAGAGCACTAAAAACTTTCCATTATTCGTTGAAGAGAATCTCTTTCGTTCCCGAAAGAAGAAATACACCACAAATCATACAGACTCGCTTTGAATATGCTATCCGGTACAATAGAATCATGTTCGAAAGGGAAAAGATTTTTTTCATTGATGAATATGGAATTCAAGTTAATTCTCGAACTTCATATGGAAGATCAGTTAAAAATAATCGAGCAACGAAAATAAAAGCTCAACTAAGAGGGCGTAATTATTCTGTGGCTGCAGCAATGAATGTAAATTCACTATACTTGTTCCAAATCCAAGATAGACCATTCAATACAGTTCATTTCTGTGAATTTATTACAACTCTAATTAATCATTTACATAATGATAACATACAAGGCGCCTTTTTTGTTATGGATAATGTTAGATTTCATACAAATGAAGAAGTTGTCAATCTCATTAGAAGTCATGAGCATTTTGAAGTTTTTTTACCTGCTTACAGTCCATTTTTAAATCCGATAGAGGACTTATTTAATCAATGGAAACACATAATAAAGAGAACTCAGCCGACAAATGAGGATGAATTATATGCAGCAATACACAATGCTTCTGAACAAATAACTGCAGATAATTGTCTTCATTATGTTCAGCATATGGAAACATATCTGGGTGATTGTTTAGAACAAAATGAAATATTAAATTAATTGTTTCTTCATTTATATATTTCGATAGTTTGTACTGTGCATATTTGTGATATTTGAAAATGTTTTGCATACATGTATGTATCAATTTCTATGTACATTATACAAGAATAAATTAGATAACTTAAAATTTCAAATGTATACTTTATTTTCAAGGGTACGTCAATAACTAAATGAAAATGATGCACAGCTTGGTAAGTAGTTATTAAGCAAAACATATAATTTACATGCATGGGAAAAATAATTGATATAAAGTGAAAGAGATTTGACAAAAAAAGAATTTAATTTGACATATATGTCAATATGACAGGAATTGGGAAAGTCATTTGACAAATTGTGAAACACAATTGACAAAAGGGGAAAACCAAAAGAAAAAGACTGTAAAAATAAATGAGTTATTAAAGGAAATCTAAGAAACAAAAATTCACTTTTTTTGCAATAGCGACCGAAGTACATTAAATATTCAACGCTAGTGTATAGAGTTTGGTACAACTTTACCTCTGGAGTATTTGATCGCATATAACCAAATCTCTATC
This sequence comes from Melolontha melolontha, assembly GCA_935421215.2. NCBI lineage: Eukaryota > Metazoa > Arthropoda > Insecta > Coleoptera > Scarabaeidae > Melolontha > Melolontha melolontha. The sequence goes on along the minus strand of OW285236.1, from coordinate 18,812,096 downwards.
TCTCATAATAAGCGAGATCCCCATGTTGAGAATGAATCTGTGGACAGACTGTATAAAACACTGTCATTTGCACGTCGGAAAATAAATGCTAAAATTAAGTAGAAGCTAGTTATGAAGTTATAAATAATCACCGTATATACCACTGAAAACTGTTTCGAAGTATGTTGTACAATAGAAAACAGAGGAAGCTTCACATCCTCGAGACGCAGTTTCTAATTAAATTAAAGTTCGTCAAATACATTACATTCAACACATAATACAGCGCCTACTACATGTTCTTCGATCCATGATGTTTCCTTTTTCGCTATAATTGAAAACGGGAATCCTGATAATTCTAAATTACCAACATTCAAGATTACATTCTCTTTAGTACCGCTTTTAATTTAATGAAAAGCTTCGCTTGAATAATACCTTTAATTAAAATAGAGTATTTGAGTAAACAATGTGAAACATAGCATTTACGTTATTTTAATTTAATGAAATTAAGTCAAAGAAAAAATGAGAATTTAGAATATCTTGTTACTATGCAATTTAGAATTTACTAACCTTGGCAGATGCCTAACAATTTCCTTCTCGAGGCACTCTCATCCTAAAAACCAAAAATGCTACGCACTCAAGCATCAAATTAGTACAATAAATACTTCATTATCAAGAAGCTGTGAATTCTATGTACAGTAATACCCCGCTTTACGCGAGGGATACGTTTGTGATAACGCAATGCAATTTGTGTGTATGCAAACAATCTCAACCAGGTCACAGCCTCGTTCCCGTAACGCAAGTGTAACGCGTGTTACAAATACGTCCTCGCTCACGCGAGTTGTTTGCAAACACAAGCTGCATGTCAGGGTTGTATAATATTCCCTAAGTAGTACGAGGATGATCTGATGGATATATAACGAGAGTAATGCAAGAGACAGACATTCACTGATTCACAGATTCACAGTCACGTTCACATATTCAGTCTTAAACAAGAGTCAGATTCTTAACCAGAATCATGTCCTCTTTTATACTCTCTTTAGATAGACAGTAATAATATTAATGATAAGTATATCATAATGTATATAAACGTTATCCAGTTTTAAGTGTTAAATATTAATTATACGATGTTACCCAAACTTCGTGAGTGTCTTACTTTACCATAAGTCGCCCTACCTGTTATCCCGTGGGCTACCCAAAGGCCCAACATCACATGGCGATTCTGCCTACCTACGGCTCAGGACCATTCTGCCAGTCAATTAAGACTGCAGGGAACATGTAGGAAGCCGGAACGGACCAAGGAAGGAAAAACCTACAGTGTAGCAGGTCAAGATCACGAAATGGGCAATTACGCGACGAAGGAAGAGGTAATCATCGCTGGCAATGACGCCAACATAAAAAACAACGTAGACACCATCGACATCCTCGGCGTAGTGGCATTCGTGGGAGTTATGGTAATATTAACGTCCTGCTGCTGCTACGGTGTATACCGGCACGTGAACAAGAGGATGACGAAGGCCCTATCCGCTCAGGTTCAACTGGAGTTCCACCGAAGCCAGGAGAAGGTCTAGTCTAACACCCATGTCCGCCCCCGACCAATTCACACAAATATACGAAGAAGTAAAGGTATTTTTTAGTAATTTAAGGAAAGACAATGTTAGTAATAAGAGTGATATTAACGTAATTAAGCGCAAACAAGCGCTAATAGACAATTTTAACCTTAGATTGTATGAAATAAGGGACAATTTTAATAAAGTAGCACATAGTTTAAGTACCCGGGAGGCAACTAAAAATTGTATTAAAGACATTACCGCGACGTTAGATGAGGCTACTGAAATTTTAAATCACAGATTAAGTAATTTAAATGTAACAATTGGCAACATGGCTGAGAATTTCGATTTACGGACTGCCTCAAGTTTATTACCTGTAATGAACGGTAAAGAAGAAGTAACTCTGCAACTTATAGATTCGATCGAATTATATGACGCTTTGTTAAATAACGCGGGAAAGGAAAGTTTAACCAAATACGTTCTAAAAACACGGTTATCCCCTAAAGCAAAATTAAGGTTACTCAAAACATACCCCAGCAATGCCGCTTTAATTACAGACTTAAAACGCTATTTCATTACGAAAAATCGGTCGCAGCATTAACGTCACAATTATACAATGCGAAACAGGGCGCGAAAACGATAAACGAATACGGCGAGACAGTAGAAGATCTGCTCGCGCAATTATCAATCACGCAAGCAGGCGATGACGACACGTTAGTAGATAAATTCCGTTCTGCAAATGAACAAATTGCAGTTAATACATTCGCAAATGGACTCCGCGACCACAACATAAAATTATTAATAAAAGCTCGCAACCCTAGCACATTAAGCGACGCGATTCAGGAGGCTGCAAACGAACAGATACTCAACCCCGCAAGCAATGAAATTTATCATTTCTCAAGAAAAGCTACGTTTAACAATTCAAAAACTACGTTTAATCATGCACAAGCCAAAGACAATCGGTACCGAAGATATAGGCAAACTAACAACGATAATAGACGAAGAAATTTTCAACATAACAATACACATGGCAATTATAATCAAAATTATAGAAAGAAATTTGTAAGGCGCGACAAACGCGATAGCCGCGACAGAGTATTCGCTGTATCATCAAACGCGACCCAGCGCGACGATAATAACGATAATCAATTTTTTCGAAGAGTAGTCAACTAAAAACAGATTCCAGTCAACATTTTTTTAACCTCGACGGTTTAACATATATTAATTCATATTTCAATAATAAAGACAATCTATTTCTAGTTGACACAGGTGCTTCGATAAGTGTTATATTTTTAAATTCTATTTATACAAACATAATTGTTGATAAAACACAGAAGGTAAACATAGTCGGCATCAACGGCAAAACACAAACAAACGGATCCGCTTTCATTACGCTAAACCTAGGCGAGGCCAAGGTCAGGCACAAATTTGCAGTATTAGACAATGTAAACAATAACAAATTTATAGGTATCATCGGTTCCGACATACTTGCCAAATACAACACCGTTATAGACTACGAGAAATATAATATTACGTTTTCAATTGAAGGTCAGCAAATTACATTACCAATGCATTCCGACGAGAACACGGTTGTTAATATTCCGCCTCGTTGTGAAATAATCAAATATTTTAAAGTAAGTACGTGTAGCGATTGTGTAGTTTCCCAGAAGGAAGCTGCCCCAGGTATATTTATAGCAGGCTCTGTTGTAACCCCAAAAAATGGTTTAGTGCCCGTAAGAATATTGAATACAAGAGATAGCGACGCGACATTGAAGAACTTCGCTCCTACGGTAACAGACCTTGATAAATACAACGTCTGCAGTTTCAGGTGTAATGACACTAAATCAGTCGAACGCGTCGACAAAGTTTTACAAACAGTAAACACCTCACATCTAAACAAAGAAGAAAACATTACGATGCAAAAAATTATCGCTAAGTATTGCGACGTGTTTTTCCTTGATTCAGATAAGCTTACGCACACGAACATATACAGGGGAGACATACAGGTTAACCCGCAGATAAATCCGATATATTCTAAACCCTATCGATTGCCACATTCGCAAAAACATGAGATCGACAGACAAGTAGAGAAACTTTTGTCCGATGGCATTATAGAAAAGGCAAAGTCACCGTGGTCATCCCCACTATTATTAGTTCCCAAGAAAAAGGATAAGGACGGAAACCGGAAGTGGAGGATAGTGATCGACTACCGCTTGTTAAATAAGCAGATAGTCGATGACAAATTCCCACTGCCATCAATCAACGAGATCTTAGACTCGCTTTCAGGCGCAGTCTATTTTTCTCATTTAGATTTAGCACAAGGCTATCACCAGATAGAATTAGAGCCCAAAAGCCGTCCCTACACAGCATTTACTACCGGCAAAGATCAATACCAAATGTGTCGACTTCCAATGGGACTAAAAACAAGTAGTAGCGCTTTTTCTAGAGCCATGACAATAGCAATGTCAGGACTTAATTACGAACAAAGTTTCATATATCTTGACGATCTCATAGTTTTCGGCAACAATCTCCGACAACACAATCTGAATTTAGTTAGAGTACTGGAACGGCTAAGAAAGGTTAATCTTAAACTTAACCCAGGCAAATGCGATTTTTTACGAAAGGAAATTTTATATTTGGGACACGTCATTTCGGCGGAAGGAGTCTCACCCGACCCTTCCAACGTAAAAGCCTTAATGGAATACACGGTTCCTAAGAACGCAAAAGACGTAAAACGATTTGTCGCATTCGCCAACTATTATAGACGTTTCATTCCAAATTTTGCCAACATCGTGAATCCCTTGAACAACCTTACAAGGAAAAATGTGATTTTTACATGGTCCGATGTGGAACAAAAGGCATTCGAAAAGCTCAAGCTAGCCCTACAGACACCACCAGTTTTGCAATATCCAGATTTCGATGCGGATAACATGTTTACTCTAAAAACAGACGCATCCGGCTACTCAATTGGTGCAGTGCTATCCAACGGCAACGACAGGCCAATCGCTTATGCCAGTCGATCCCTAAACAAAGCGGAAAAGAACTACTGCACAATTGAAAAAGAGTTATTAGCCGTGGTTTGGGCAGTGAAGCATTTCAGGCCTTACTTATATGGTCGAAAATTCAAGATCTTCACAGATCATAGGCCATTAGTATATTTGTTTGGAATGACCAACCCGTCTAGCCGTCTTACGAAATTCAGATTAGTGTTAGAAGAATACGATTTTATCATCAATTACGTTAAGGGTTCAGAGAACGTAGTTGCAGACGCCTTATCACGGATAGAGATAGATTCCAACGACTTGAAGGAGGTTAGTAATGGGATTAATGACAGCATTTTTGTTACGACTAGAGCTCAGTCAAGACAGGTAGCTGCCGATCACACCATTACGAACCCAGCAGTCACAGAATCCACCGGCTCCAGGGTAGGCCACCCCGGGGTTGTGGAACTGTTGAAAAGGCCAACGGGATCTATCGAACTTCGAGTGATAGACAAGGCGAGCTTCAATTCCCTCCAACGTCGTCACGGAACAAGCATGCGTTCCAAGGAAGTATTCCTATACGACGAAGATGCTCTCACAATTTTTATGAAGGAGACTGTAGTTACAATGAGTCCCCAGCAGTACATGCGCTTATTGGCTACACTCCAGGAGTTCTGCGCAGGACACGACATACAGGAAATATGTATAGTCAAAGACAATTCCAGGAACAGCGACTTCCTGAGAAATTTTATTCCATGGAAGAAGAGAGAGCCAAACGATTTAAAGATAAACGTAATAGGAGGAGTGGTAAGAATTGAAGACGCGAAACACAGCAACTAATCATCAACGATTATCATATGCTACGTACAGGAGGACACGGAGGAGTAAACCGAACATTTAACCAGATCAAAAGGTTTTATTATTGGCCAAAACTAAAGCACGACATCGAATCATTCGTGAAACGGTGTAGTGATTGCCAAAAACACAAGCACTCAATACCAAACAAAGAACCAATCAAGGTAACGACCACATCGTCATACGCTTTCCAAAAGATTTTTGTAGATCTAGTAGGTCCATTAAACCAAGACCACGAGGAGAACAAGTACATCTTGACACTCCAATGCGAACTAACAAAATTCGTGGAAGCATATCCTATTCAAAGCAAAGAAGCTGCCACAGTAGCCAGAGCCCTGGTCGAGAATTTTATATTAAGATACGCTATTCCCGAACAGATAGTTTCCGACCAAGGAACAGAGTTTATGGCTGCAGTTTTCAAGGAAACTTGCTCACTGTTAGGAATACAGCAATTGAGATCAACTGCTTACCACCACGAAACGTTAGGCGCATTAGAGAATACACATAAGAATCTCGGAGCGTATCTACGAATCCAATTAGATAACCATAAAGACAATTGGTCGACTTGGATACCTTATTGGTGCTTTGCGTTTAATAACACAGTGCATACTGAAACTAAATATACACCGCATGAGTTAGTTTTCGGTAAACACAATCCCCTACCTTCATCAATAACGAACGCGATAGAACCGCTATTCAATTTTGAAAATTACGCCGCAGAAATGAAATACAGACTCCAGACAGCCCTGCACGATGCGAAACATAATTTGATCCTATCGAAAGTTAAGAGGCAAGAAAAGTTAAATAGGAATCGCAGGCCCACACACTTTTGTGTCGGCGATCAGGTCTTAATAAAAAACGAAGCAGGGAATAAACTTGAGTCACTGTATAACGGCCCCTTTATAGTAACTGAAACAGACAAGCCGCCAAACATAACAGTTTGCATAAACGGTAAAGACACCGAAATACACAAAAACCGCCTTAAGCATTATCACGCCTAAAAGCAAATACAAATATGTCAGTTAGTATAAGTGTTAGAATAAGTGTAAATATGTTAGTAGGAAATAAGAAACTTGTATACATGTAATAAATAAGCAACTATTTTTAAGGTTAATAGTATATGTCATATTTTTAGTGATCACCGTACTACAAGAATAAGAAAGGTATAGATTTTAACATAAGAAAAACAAACACCTCAGCGTTATTTTTCTTAACCCCCAGGAAGGGTGGTGTGATAACGCAATGCAATTTGTGTGTATGCAAACAATCTCAACCAGGTCACAGCCTCGTTCCCGTAACGCAAGTGTAACGCGTGTTACAAATACGTCCTCGCTCACGCGAGTTGTTTGCAAACACAAGCTGCATGTCAGGGTTGTATAATATTCCCTAAGTAGTACGAGGATGATCTGATGGATATATAACGAGAGTAATGCAAGAGACAGACATTCACTGATTCACAGATTCACAGTCACGTTCACATATTCAGTCTTAAACAAGAGTCAGATTCTTAACCAGAATCATGTCCTCTTTTATACTCTCTTTAGATAGACAGTAATAATATTAATGATAAGTATATCATAATGTATATAAACGTTATCCAGTTTTAAGTGTTAAATATTAATTATACGATGTTACCCAAACTTCGTGAGTGTCTTACTTTACCATAAGTCGCCCTACCTGTTATCCCGTGGGCTACCCAAAGGCCCAACATCACACGTTCTGCAAAAAATCGTGTTAAGTGAAATTCGCGGAAATCGAGGTTTATGATTAAACATAGTCAAAAGTTAATACAAAAAAATGAAAATAATTTGAATCAATCACTTTAATTCTAAGAACACTTTATGCAGTATTACATGTTCTCTTTACGGAAAAATAAATCTATTGTTTTTTGGGTAGCGTTCCTTTACGTTCTTGTAAAATGCCTTGATAACACCCAACGCTGTTTTTAATTGTTTGACACACGGTCAAAACACGGTCATCATCACTGTCTATGCTCTGCAATATGTCCAAACCTGAATAAATTTTTGAAAGAGCATTTTGTATTCCGCTTGAAGATTAAACTCTCTCTTCTACTTGTTCTTCCTCATCGTTGATGGGATTATTCTGTAACTTGATCAGATCTTCATTGCTGAGAGGTTCGTCGTGCGTTGCTACAAGTTGTTCGAGATCTTCTACCGCGACATCTTCAAGTTCAGGCCACTCAATCACTGCAGCAATGTCTTCAAGCACTTGTTTCTGCATCTGGACAATTCTTCTAAATGCTTCCACTACATCTGGCCAAAGATTACGCCACACCCCGTTCATACAACTCTTCCACCACTCTCGCATAGACTGTCTTCCTTCCCCGTCAGTTTCATGAATTAGTTGGCTAAAAGTGCGACGATGGTAATAAGCTTTGAAGTTTGCTATTGCTCCCTGGTCCATAGGTTGTAATATTGACGTAGTGTTTGGTGGAAGGAACTTCACGTACACTTTTAAGTCTCTCGGCGTATCAAGTATGTCTTGGGGCATTTTCTAAGAGTAATATAGCTTTACGTTCAAGCCCATTTCTGTCACAGTAGGATTTGACTGACGGGCAAAAACTATTAGAATACCAATCTTGAAAAACTTCCAGTGTAACCCACGCCTTTCTGTTGGACCGCCACACGACTGGTAGGCTTGCCTTGTCTGTATCTCGCATTGCACGGGGTGTTTCTGAATGGTACACCAGTAAAGGTTTCAGTTTGAAATCACCAGTGGCATTACCACCCAGCAGAAGTGTTAGTCGACCTTTCACAGCTTTGAAACCGCTGGCTTGACGAAGTTCCTCTTTAGAAATGAATGTTCGAGATGGCATTTTTTTCCAGTAAAGCCCGGTCTCATCAACACTGAAGATGAGACAGGCAGGAATTTTTTCTCGTGCTACGAACTCTTGAAACTTGTCTGGAAACTCAGCTGCAGCTTGAGTGTCCGCGCTGGCGGCTCACCTGTTATAAGGATATTGTGAAAATTGGAACGCTGCTTGAACCGATGAAACCAGCCTCTGCTGGCAGCAAAAGTCGGAGTGGAACTCCCTTCGCCTTCTTCTGTCTTTAGCATCTCATACAAAGATATTACTTTTATGCATATGAGATCTTGACTCAGTGGTGTGTTCTTCTTATTTAAATCTTGGATCCAGACTGCCAGCAACTTCTCCATTCTTCCTAGATAGAGGATCTCGAACGAGAAAGTTTTGTTGCACTTATAGGTGTTGAACTATCGCTGGAAAGTTTAATGTTTTCCGGATTTTTAGAAATCGTTCTCACAGTCGATCCTGAGAGTCCAAAATCTCTGCCAACAACTGTTGCTTTGCCTCCATTTTCCATTCTTCTAACACCTTCATTTTCAATTCAAAAGTTACGCTTTTACGCTCTTTTTTCTCCATAGGCGGCATTTTTAATGTATCGTTAAATTATGTATGTATCTTCACCAAACGTTAAAACACGACTGCTAGCCGAGATAAACATATGGAACAAACGAAACAAACGAGGGAATCCTCATAGAACAAAATCGCAGGATGGGGAATCCCCAATCCTTCAATCAGAATGGTCAGAGACAGCGTGCATTCCCGCGACCAAACAGAAGTCAATGACTACATTATGTACATACATACATATTCTTAAGTAAGCAATTCGCGTAATACGAGGCATTTTAACGCTAAATTTGAAATTCGCATTAAAGCGAAATCGCGCAAAGCGGGGTCGCCTAAAGCGGAGTATTACTGTATTTTGAGTTTAGTGTTGGGTGAGCAAATCTTAACCCTAGAATAATAACGCACGTAAGTTTTACGTATCCATTTTGTAAAAATGTCTGGTGCATTAGCTGAATTTTATCTAGAAACCTATCGTACCGGCAGTGCTTCCTCCCACGCTTTTACTACGATGACGAAGTAGGGTTACCTGGTTTTAAGGTTAGTCTAGGTTTTGCTTTTAACTAAACTAATGTGCTACACGTAAAATTTACGTGTGCTTTATAAAATTTGTATAGCAAACGCCAATTAAGTTGGCGCGAGGAGGGGTAAGTTCGCGCAGGATTAGAAGTAGTGGGGAGATTTGTATTTGGTTTTACATCAAATGTCAGATAATTCTAACCTCTGAGCGTGTATCACTTCATGATCCCCTAGCAAAGAAATTATGTTCCCTCAAACGTCAATGACAAATGTATTCTGATATTTACTTGAGTAGTGGGGGTGGACGTTTTTAAAAATGGCTTCTGCGCACCCCCTCCTCGCGCCAACTTAATTGGCGCTTGCTATACGTCAATTTAACGTGTGTTACTTCTTAGCGAGTGATAAAACGTCCAAGAATACAAAAGTTGATATGAAACGCGCCCTTACCGAAAAGGAACTAGAAGATATTATAAATGCAAGTGATTTTAGTGACACAAGTGACAATGAAAGAGACATAATGGAACAAAATCCGTTCGATAGCGATGATAGTGTTGCTGATAGTGACTATATTCGTGACGAACTTGATGAAGATGCGTATATAACTCAACTGGAGGAAAAGTTTTGAGAGAATTGGATGAACAACCACCTAATAAAGGAATGAAGGTTACGCAACCTTCAACACCTCATGAAAGCTTTAGTGAACTACAAAGACCTGAAAACGCTGTCATAAGTTCAAATAAACGAGCATATTTAGGAAAGAATGGTCACATACGGGGAGCTACTCCTGTGCAAAACGCAGGCGGAAAGACTTCAACGAAAAATATTGTCTACATTCGACCAGAACTAACGCAGTTAGCCAAAAACGCAGCAGAAGCAATTGATGCCTTCAGTTTATTTTTTACTTATGAAATTTTAAGTGAAGTACTTCTACGTACAAACCACAAAATTGCGGAACTACGGGAAAGGTACAAAATGAAGATCGCTACTGTTTCAGATGTGGCACTAACTAAACTCAAAGCATTACTGCGGTTTTTATTTTTATCTACTGCTCTAAAGAATAATCACCTGTCAACAAAAATTTTGTCCAATATTACCTCTTCGGGAGAGAGGTATATGCCAACTACGAGCAAAGAAAGATATAAGATTTAATGATCACGCTGCGAGACAACAACGCAAAGACAAAAGCACTTTTGCCCCAATTTCCAACATTTGATACATATTTATTGATAACTGCGTTAAGAGTTACAAAGCCGGTTCATACGTCACAATCGACGAACGACTTCTTGGCTTTCGCATATATATGTCAGATAAGCCTAATAAATACAGCATCTAATTGTAATGGTATGCGACGTTTCTACTAAATATTTAATTAGTGCAAGCCCCTATCTACAATGATTACTTTTCGGTCGTTTTGTTTATGATAGTCTTTGAAAATTTACATCTATGTTAACCCTACGAGGTTCAAGGGTTTTTAGGCGCTAACTGGTACAACTAGGTCTGCGCAGACCTACATGGAATTTATATGTTAATATATAGGCAGGCGTATCAAAAGTGTATGTAAATGTATTTAATGGTAGGAAAAATATTAATTAAACATAAAAACATATCTTTATATATTATGGGTAACAATATATCATATTTTATTTATCATAGGTAATCATATAAAAGTTATGCACGGCATTCAAGGCACGCGTATTTGGAATGTGAATGTTGTAGACATACTGGTTTCTTGCAATACATGCAATGGAACCGAGTTTTTCGCTACTTTTTATCAGACTTATAGCACAGCGAGCACAATGGTCGAGTTGCAGAGGAAATCGCATAAATTGGTTGATCGTCAATCGGTGGGCCTGTCGCTACCTACAAAAAAAAAATTGAAAAATTTTTTCATAATTTGATTTGAACGTATGTGTAAATGAAATGCTTACCTCTACACCGAATAATGCCATTGCGTGTTTGGCGTGTTGAATACCTCGTACAATGATTCGTTGCTCTTTGCTCAATGTGTGGGACCGCTAGCTATTGTGCCAATTCCATAAGGAAGACACGTCTTCGATCGTTCCTCTTGACATGACCCAATTTGTCATGAATAACAAATGCAGCCAAGCCCGCCACTTCCAACATGTTATAGAATAGAGCTAACGGTCATCGGTTTGTGCCCCTTTTGCACGTATAACTACCAAGTATCTGATCCATGGTGTGGACTCCAGATTTATACTTATTATAATCAAAAATTTGAAATGGCCTTTGCGATGGCTTTGATGAGTCGACGTCGGGATTGTAATGTTCGGTCGAAATCAGAACCACAACTTTTTTCTTTTTTGGCACGTATGAGCAAAGCGCAATATTATTATTGTGGTAACCGAATAATGTACTTAATATATCGCGTTTTGGATCCAACATGTCCTTCGGTATACAGGCTTTGTTCTTGCGCATGGTTCCTACATACGCCAACCTTTTCGTCATCAAAACAGCAGCCAAATCATAAGGAGAGAAGAAATTATCGGCATATACTGTTCGTCCAGAACCGGCGTACTTTTCGACCAATTTTAGAACGATGTTCTCGCCTTGATTTACCGCACCCGCTTCATTTGCCTGTTTTCCAACATATATCAATCCCTTAAGTGGGTAATTGGAATTGGCGTCGCATATCCAAAAGATTTTAATTCCGTATTTAGCTGGTTTTGACGGTATATATTGAGTGAAGCGCGTACGGCCTCGGTACGGGAACAATTGCTCATCAATAGTTATCTGGGCACCTGGAACATATAAGCGCTCTAAATTGCTCATGAGCATATTCCAAACGTCGTCGATAGCGGCTGATTTGCTTTCTAATAGCCGAGCAGTTCTAGTGTTGCCGTTGTCGAATCGAATATATTGTAAAATAGCTTTATATCGGTGAGCAGACATCGTCGTCTTATAGATAGCGTTTCCGTTGTTGCCCCACAACTCAAGAGCAGGCTGACTATTTGACCCGAAAATGCCAGCAAACAAGGTTAAGCCAAAAAATGCCTATATTTCATTTTCCGCTACAGGTTTCGTCCATAACCGCGGTGTCTTGTTAGGATTATTGACACACCATAGACGGCATAGCTCCTGGGCTTTCCGGTTTGTTTCACCTACAATTGTACTTACGATTTCAGCTGTTATTATCGACTTAAATATTGAAACCGGGTTTCGCATAATCCCTGGTGCCGGGCCTTCACGACCCATAGTGGCGCAGTTATGAGCACGAAGCCTACTTGTACCCGGTGGAGCACTTAACCAAATTTTACCATCTCTTGGACGGTATTTGATGACCGAGTTCGCTGAACGGGGCTCCATTTCCATATCGACCAATTCAAGAGCGTCGGTGGCAGCCGTAGTGCCTTCATAGAAATCTTCTAAATCCTCATCATCGTCATATGTGCTCTCGGTTTCTATAACGATGTCTGCCTCAGCATCAGAAGCCGCATCTTCTAACAGTGGAACATAATCAGGGTCCGTAATGTCGTCGTCGCCTTCGAATGGATTGAGTTCCCTGGCCTCTTCATCTGCACCAATCATCCATTTGGCTAACTTGTTATCCATTTGATTCCTCTCTTCTTCCGATAAATTTTGATATCTTCTGGTGCAATTCACCACGTCCATTATGTCATCATCGATAATAGATGCTGAAGACATTTTGCTACATGTAACCAAAGGGAACTAATTGCCAATTTATATTTATTATATATATATATATATATATATTATGTATTTATATATATATGTATATATATATATATATATATATTATATATATTTTTGGGAAAACCCCCAAATAAACTCACTTCAAACTAAAACACTCAGATCTTTACACAACAAACACTGCTGCTGTACTGGCAAATTGCCTGTCTTCTTTTTAAAATAAAAGCCGTTACACACAATTCGCATTCTCTACCTTAGCAACAAGCTAGGTCGTCTGCACAGACCTGCTTGGTATGTATGAACTATTTTGCTTGTAAACGGGAATAAAACCGAAAATACCCACATAAATGGTATAATTCCATACTTATTGTGTTCTCCGTAGCCGTTTCTAGGAAGTCATGGACGGGCTTATCTCTAACACGAAAAACAAAAGAGTTATACACACATTTATATGCAAAAGGTCTGCACAGACCTGGATGAACCTCGTAGGGATAAGAGATTATTATTATATTATTGTGTTTACAGCATTTTCGTCAGCTTATAATACTTACCGAAATAGAGTGTTTTCCTTTAATAACTCAAAACCTCTCAAATGCCCCTTTCGTACTTCCACTCTATAATTCTTAGTTTGATTCCATCCAGAGCAAAAATGGACGCAATTTCAATGATCTGACGTAAAAAGCATGCAAAGACATGTTTAGACATGTCCACGATAGAACAATATTTCTTAGATAAAAGTAACATTAAAATTTTGTAAAATTTAATGGGTTGTTTGTCAAAAAGTATTTATGAAAATATATCAAAATCCTTGATGATGGAGCAAATTTCAAATCAGATTCAGAATCAGCATGACAAGAGATTTAAACTACACGTATTGGTGTATAAGAAAATAAATTTGTTTTGACCAGTGTTTTTACTGTATATTCTGCTTTGTAAAATATAAAGTGGAAATTCATTAGGTTCCTGCTCTTACTATAACTTCAACATAGCAAATATATATTTTTATAATTAAAGTTATTGACAAACATTTCTACAAAATTTCTGTACTACAAACGAAATCATAGAGCAACCGAGTATTGCTAATACATTGAAACCTACACACCTTTATAAAGGACTGAATTTATTCGCGAAACACGTATTTAGATTCTCGGTTTGCAGCAATTTAGCTAGATTTTTATTTATGGAGGTGCTTTGCAAAGGCGCTCGAAAAACAAGAAAGTTTAGAATCTGGCGTGGGCAAAAAAAGGACGACAAAAACATAGATAAATTTGCGGGGTGTTTTTTCTTCTGTTATCCGAGGAGTGAACACCTGATTTATTGCCGATAGTGCGGCAGACGAAGCAGCTAAATATCTTGTATCTTCTTCTCGCTATAATCGAATATTTCTAAGTCCTTTTGCTACAGCTTCAATTTAGTTTTGTATTCTCATAATAGTATATTAAAAAACAAGTTTCATAAGGCAAAAGGCCTTATGAAACGAGTTTTTTATACTATTTTTTCTATTTTGTATTTTTTACATTAATAAATTTAAATTATTTAATTTGAAAGTTCAGAGTTTTATTTTTATATAAAGCATGCAGTTGGTCACATTGATACTTGACATTTTCAAATTTAAATCTTGCTATCCGCGAAGTATATTATATTACATATTATTTATTAATTTTCATTAACATTACTTGATATTTCATTTCAAAATATAAACATGAGTGACATAGAAACATGTATATTATGTTGTTGTCAATTGTATACAACATACGTTGTTTGTGTAAAATACGGACATATATCATATCTGTCAAATGTACATAAATTCTTAAGATCAAATGACAGCAATGATATTTATTTCTGTGTTCGAACAACGTGAACATTGAAAAATGAAAAAAAGCGTATCGAAATGAAGCTCATTTCGATACTGTTTTGGGTTTCATAATGAGTTCATTTCGAACGCAAAATAGAAAATAGTATATTATGCAACAAGCACAAAATGTTGCACGAGTTTCAAAGTTGGCAACACGAGCCGAAGGCGAGTGTTAATTGAAACGAGTGCAAAATTGCTATTTTGTGCGAGTTGCATACTATACTTTTTCTACGACAACGACAATTATAAAAATGGATACAAATAAATATGAAAATATTTTATTTATTGCTTTGGATCCATGAAAATACGAAATTACCTATTTATTAGCAGAGCCTGGACAGTGCCCAACCATTTAAGAAGAAGAACTATGAAATACGTAACTTCCTACTTACGTATTTTATTTATTGTTAAAGTTAAATGTGCAATTATTGAAAATCATTTTTGGAGAACTTGTGGAATGCTGGATACTAAAATTTTCTTGATATTGGCAATTTTCCATTGTCGAAGTAGATGGCATTCCACGATTTCCTATTCCTGAAGTCGATGGTATATTTTAAATGCTCTGTATTGCATTTACAATTTTATTAGCTCTGTCAAATTTATTTTTCTCCGATTTATCGATATATCCCTCGGCGACTGTCGTGGACTTCCAGCCACCGTGACGCTTCAAACTAGTTATGTCACCACCAGCATCAACAGGAATTGTTGCTGAAGATCGACGAAAGCAGTGTCCAGTGTATAATTCGTAGTTTGGCAAATTTAAATATTTAGCAATATCTTTTCCCGTGCCTCCAAGCTTATTCATGCCTATTCTTTGGACGGTACATTTTCCGTTTTGATAATTAATGAAGAACCATGTACAATTTACATTTGAAGGGCGGAGGTTTGCATATTTTTTGTAAATTTCATCATAAGGACTAGTTACAGTAAAACTCCGTATAGTTTTGTTTTTAGTGTCTGGTATAGTTATTAAAACAGCTGAACCCAAATCATTGAAATTAGTAATTTTCATTTGATGCAATTCATGTCTTCTACATGCACCCATTATGCCCATAATTAATGCGACCTAAAATATAGAGTAAATATATATTTCATTATATGGCTATATAAAACTTACTTTTGTCGCTAAATAGATCTCATCTGGGGCTTCTTTAATAAATTTATTGATGTCATTTGATGTAAAGATCTTCGACTTTTTGGGTTTGTAGATGTCGGACTGTCGCTTAAGAAATGCTTTCAGTTTTAAGTATTTTGCAATATCTATATTATTATGAATACTGAGAGTCGTTCGAAGCATTGAGTATTGTGTCCATAATGTGGAACTTTTGAATTTTATTGCCGAGTCGCCAAAATACGCCATTAAGACGTTCTCG
The DNA here is from genome assembly GCA_935421215.2 of Melolontha melolontha. Classification (NCBI taxonomy): domain Eukaryota; kingdom Metazoa; phylum Arthropoda; class Insecta; order Coleoptera; family Scarabaeidae; genus Melolontha; species Melolontha melolontha. The sequence continues at coordinate 18,795,930 of OW285236.1, read as the reverse complement.
GAAAACGATTTGGCGTTCCGATCTCCTTTCCACTCCAAAAATAGGTTGTAAGTCCGTTTGTACATTTTCTTCGATGTTTCCGGCAATAAATTTAGTGTTGTTAAATTTGCTGCTTCTGTTATACTTGGAGGTGTTAATTCCAAGTCACTATCACTATCATTTTCCATATTAATTATCTGGTTTCTTTGAAATAACTACCAAATTATTTGTAATGCACAAACTGTAACAAACTGATGACATTTGTCGTTCGGCGTTATATTCTCTAAGCCACCTTACTTTTTGTTATCAAAAACAGGAGACCGAACACGAAATATTTCAAATTGCATTTGTTGTCTAGCAACTTGCCTAGCAACCGATGCAAAATGAAATTCAGTACAAAATGTAGCTTCTTATGATTCAATTTACACTCTTGATATGAACATTTTTCGATGTTGTCGTAGAAAAACTTATTTTTAAGAATTTTAAGAATTCGCGTTGTACAAAAAAATCGATAAATCTCATACCAATGGTTTTAGTAAAATGTTCTTCTTTATGAAATACGGGTACATATTGCTGTCTTCTCTTCTAACCGAGATAAATTGAATAATTAAATAAAGTTGAAAACAGAATTGAAAATTTTAAAACAAGTAAATTTTGAATACACTCTGTATGAACATCGTCATAAAACAAATCTCATAGTCAATTTCATGTAATAAGTTTTTATATGCAACGATACAGATCATGCTGAGAAAAACACATGTGTGTATATTAAGTAAAGTTGTATGTAAAATGTTATGTAAGTTATTATATTTCTTTACGTTCTGGTTTATAATTGTTAATAACTTAGAATTTACATCATGCTATATATATACCAACTTATAGAAGAATATTTTTAATAATCAATACTTGAGCTTTACAAAATCTCTTAAATACATGTATATTGTTTTTGTAACAGTTACCATGTACGTAAAATTTCAAACTAGATAACGTGAATTGTAAAGAAAACACGGCGTCGGACGGTAAAAAAAGGAACACTCGAAAATAAGAACGCATTTAAAAATATGAAACATTATTAGAAAGAAATATTAAAGAAAACGTAAATCAGTATAAGAACGAAAGTTTTTATGGGATATTATTTAGAAGAGTATTTTAACTTAAAATATATTTGAAAAAGAATTGACGTCACGGGGCATATATAACAAAAATTTCTCAAGGAATGAGACAATTATCGAAATTTTGTTTCAAAGCGGTGGTCTAAAATTTAAATTTCTGCTTTTGACTAAGTCTTTAGAATTTTGATATTTAGTTATAAAGAAAACTGTTTCATTTAATTTTAACCTTTATGTGACTGGGGAAAATAACACCTTCTAATGACGACGTGGGTACCCGGGTACCCCACGTTGTATATACGTTGCAGCTATACATATACGGGAGAGAGTGGTGGGGAGACATAAACTGCGCTATTATGAACAAGATTAGACATGTTTGAAAATCAGTAACCGTCCATTTTTCGAAGTGCTCGTATATAATTTGTTCGCTACAGTACATACTAAATATTTTTAGTGTTTTTTGTAATAACAAGTGCAAATTTTATTATTATTACCTAGTTAGGGTTCATTTACAAAACCAAGATGGAGGAGAACCAGGTATGATATAGAAGTTAATATAATTACAAATCCTGTAAGAGTAAAAGTAATAGTAATAATAAGAACGTAATGTGATATTTTATGGTTTTCAGACCGACATCAGTAGAATTACTAGCAGCAGCAGAAGAAGCATTAGAAGAAGAGCCATTTACTGCTTCGGAAGAAGTCGAATACATTCCGGAAATCGAATCTGAAGAATCTGATGCAGATATAGAACCTGTAATCGAACAAGAGGAACCTTATTCAGGTGAAATTAGTGATGAAGAAGAAACGCCTGCACAGCCTACTATTTTAGTTGCTAAAGATGGAACTCATTGGACTAATACTCCATTACCACAAGCGCAGACAATTAGCCGAAATATCTTGCGCGAAAAATGTGGCGCACCAAGTTTTAGTGCATTATATACTGCTAAAGAACTTCTAAAGCTATCAGGTCCAATGAAACTTGTAACATAATTTTAAGGGACACTAACAGAAAAGGCACACAAGTAACTGGAGATTATAATGAAAAACAAGCTCAAAAGTACAAAGATACTAAGCGGCAACCACCACCACGAAAGGTTTTCAAGGCATTTACTGAAGAGGAATTCGATGCATTTTTAGGAATCCTAATTGCAGCTGGTGTACATAAATCTAATAAGGAACATATATCTGAAATGTGGAAACTTGAATCCTTACCTCTTATTCGTGCGGCTAGGTCTCGTGATCGTTTCAAAATGTTTTCACGATTTATTCGTTTTGATAATCAGAATACACGTGCTGAACGATCTAATAGTGACAAAGCTGCTCCAATTCGTGATATATGGATAATGCTAAATAGTAATTTAGAAAACAACTATAAACCGTCTGAATGCATAAAGGTCGATGAGCAATTATTTCCTTATAGAGGACATATAAAATTTACCCAATACATTCCTTCAAAACCGGCAAAGTATCAGATAAAAATTTGTTGGGCTTATGATGCGGCAAATGCTTATCCTTTACAAGGTAAAATTTATACTGGAAAACCACCAGACGGTGAACGGCAAGTGAATATTGGAAAGTGTACAGTTCTAGATTTAGTTACTAAATATAAAGGTTCTGGAAGGAATATAACGACAGACAACTTTTCACAAGTTTACAGTTGGCTCATAACCTAAATTCTTGGAACTTAACTTTAGTAGGAACAGTTCGAAAAAATAAAACTTTTCTTCCCTCCAATGTGCAATCCAATAAAAGTAGAGTTATAAATTCCACTAACTTTGCATTTACTAAAAGAGCAACTATATGTTCGTATGTTCCCAAAAAGAACAAATCTGTCATCCTATTATCATCAATGCATACAACAGGCAAAGTAGAACATATTTATACTGCAAAACCCGAAATTATTAAATATTATAATAAAACCAAAGGCGGCGTCGACACGATGGGTAAAATGTTATCAGAGTATACAGTAAAGTGTAGAACAAATCGTTGGCCCCTACCATTTTTTTTACAATATGGTCGACCTTGCTGCACTGAGTGCATACATAATTTACACGGAGCACAATAATAGGCTTACATCAACCGACCGACGACGGATATTTTTGAAAGATCTTGCAAACGAGTTATGCATGTCTGCTGTACTAACTCGAAGCAGTATTCCAAGAGTTTTGGGCAATCATTTTTAACGTACATCACTAGAAATGGTTCTAGGACGCCAAATTACACAACCAGTCGTTACAGCAGTCAGAGATCAATCATCTCGAGATACTTCTGGGGGTATTTTGGTAGTTGGAAAATGTTACATTTGCCGGGAATTGAATCAGACAAAGAAAAATGCGAAAACCATGTAATTCTTGTTCAAAACCAGTTTGTAATGAGCATTCTGTTACTAAGGCCGTATGCGATACCTGTAACCAACAGGCAGTTTAATCCTATTATTATTTATTTTCGTTCTTTTTATACATCTTTTTTATAACATATATAAATAAAAAAATGTAAAAATGCTACTTTTGTTCTTTCACATTCATCCATATGTAATTTTAAATGGAGGTACCCGGGTACCCAACCGGTCTTAGAGGTTGTAATAATTTCGGATGCAATTTTTTCGTTAAAAATTAAATCTAAATAACGAAGTATATGTAATAAAATGTAATATAAAACAAGTTTAGAGATGTCACAGAATTTCCAAGCTCAGCAAGTTCAAACAAAAAAAATATTAATATTTAAATCTGAAAAAGGCACCCGGGTATCCTTCCAGTCACATAAAGGTTAATTTATTAATAGATAATAATAATATATCTATCGTTTATTTTATTTTAATTTATTTTATTTTTGGAAGAAAGCTAAGAATGGATCAATATCACGAGGAATTTGATCAGATGTACAGTAATTAATTCGACAAGTAAACTATGTAACAAGAAACACAAGACTTTAAAGTACAAAAACTAAATTTATAAGATTATTTGTTTTATGTGGAAATTTTATTTGAACGTGTACAATTTCAATTTCTGTATTAAAACACATAATAAAATACAGCTATCTTTAGCTTGTAAGTAGGGAAAAAAAAATCTAACGAACATTTAAAGATATATACGTTTTGAACTCGAAATTTTAAGCTCTGGTTAATTATTTGAGATACTAATTAAAATACATGAGATGTTATTGGCGATTTTATGTAGCAGGGCAAAGTCTCGCCACGTAGACATGAAATAACATACTTTTCCTATGTAATTATTATATACACGAACTTTACAATTTATTTATTTGTAGATAAAGACATTGTTTCATGCTTTAGCATCTTGTATGGTATAAAAACTCAAGTGTGTTTTGAAATATTAATATTGGAATCTAAATCTTCAAAGTCTTATTTACATATCTATATAAATGTGAATATTATCTGTCTAGATATAAGATTGGCGTACTATGTTTTACTCCTAATTAACGATATTTAAAACAATTGAATATTAATGTATGTTTTGACAAAGTGTGTATAATAAATGTATTAAACTTAACACGATATCGTATTATTTCTCTCCTTATTACATTAGATGCTAGGCCTAGTTGCAAGGAACATTTTCTGCAAAAACCCTGAGAGCAATTTTAAGAGTCTAAAAATTCAAAATATGTGCGTATGATGATTCATGTTTAATAATTAACGATTCATATCTAATATATTGGCACGCTTTTTGAAAATCAAAGTACACAGCAATATGTACCAGAGGGACTCAAAACCAACCGAAAAAGCTTTAAAATTTATACAGATGAAATCTTGTCCAGACTTATATTCAGACAAAGACACTGCATTTTGTCAATCGTGCAAAAAGCTACTGGTTCCGTTATATTTTAATCGTTTATAAAGTATGTTGAAGAAATAATTTCGTAAAAAGTTGCTACGCACAAAGATAAAGCTTGTTACTAGAACGCTATTTGGGGTGTGTTGTATCTGTATTTGACCACGTCGGAGCTCCAAACTAGCAAAATGGACGCGTGTTGCTCATGTTGGTCCTCTTCGAGCTAGCTGGAGCGTTCTACCAATAATGTAAATGATTTAAAATAATAAATGGTTGTGATGATTAGTATCAAAGTTCCAGGACGTGGGTAATATGCGCTGCAATAAATATATTACAAATTGTTAACTAAGTGAAACACAACAACGTTGTCCTTTGATATTTAATATTTACATAAGAAATTGAGCGATTTAAAATACATTAATGTAATTAAATAAAAGTCGCTGTATAACGAACGATGAACAAGTAACTAAAAATTTATACGCAAAAATTACTCTGGAAAGAAATTAATTAGTTCAATTAATATGAATCCAAATAAAATAAAATAAGCTGCATCGAACAATACAGAGATACCTTTGAAACGTAAACACATGGACACATGGTTTATGGCCGGTACTTGAACAGTACGACGAGTTAACTGTGACCAAGAAACTATTATTACGGCATGGCAGCTGAACTAAGAAGTAAGATGAGTTTGGTGTAAGAGAACACTCATTGTCGAAAAAGGTTCTTTATGGCCCAGTGTTGAGAGAGTTACTTTCGGGAGAGTCTTTTTTGTCTGATAGGACTAAATTTGCTATAACAATGAAGCGTTCCATCAAATTTTACTTCACTAGCCAAACTGACGAAGTTTATTGTTGTGACAGAAACACATGCCTTTGACAGAAGTAAATGTTATATCTCCATGCGTACATATGCAGATGTGTGTAATACACATCCGTTTCATTTCTAACTATGACGTGCTTAAGGTATTGATGTACTCAAATTTCTTTGGTACATTTGCTGCCATCTAGTATCGTGTTAATGGACATAAGTTCATTACACCCGTATTTTTCTCTTTTGTACCGGCATAGCTGGACAAGATACAATCTCTACCCCATAGCCTCTTTTATCCGTGAGATGTCACCAGGCTTATCTGGCGCCACCTGATAAGACGAAAGTTGCTATACAGTAATTCCTCAATATTCGCAGTTTTGACATCGGCGAGTTTTGATCATTCGCGATCATTGAAATGCGGACGTAATCCGCATTCGCGACCTTTGGATTCAATTATTCGCGAGTGTCGCGGCTAGTGCTCCTGCCAGCGCGAAAATTGTTTCTCAAGTGCGAAATAGATCTCTTGAAGAGACAGAAAATGCTTTAAGCATTTGGTTGGAGGAAGAGTATGTTCCGATCAGTTCTGCTCTGACAAGAGCAAAAAAATATATGATCGTATAAACAGAGATTTTGATTCATAGTTTAACTTCCAGGCCAGCAAAGGTTGGTTTGAAAATTTGCATAATATAAAATCGAATTGGTGTCTGCTGACCACGAGACAACAAAAAAATTTCGCGGAAAACTTAAAAAAATAATTCAAGAAAGAGGATACCTACCAGAACAGGTGTTTAATACGGATGAGACGGGACTGTTTTGAAAGAGAATGCCGAAGAGAACTTTCCTTTCCAAAACAGAACGGTTAGCTCCAGGCTTCAAAGTGGCAAAAGATAGAGTTTCTCTTCTCTTGTATGCAAATGCCTCAGGTATTATTCAGATAAAGCCGATGATGATATATCGGTCCCTAAATCCGCGAGCATTGAAGGGAAAAAATAAAAATCAGTTACCCGTTTTTTGGCCAGCTAATAAAAAGTCTTGAGTTACCGGTGTTTTATTCTAGGAGTGGTTTAATGATTGTTTAATCCCTGAGGTAAAGAACTATCTCGCGCCTCAAAATCTTGACTTCAAAATCCTTTTACTAATCGATAACGAACGCGGACATACCCTACTCTGGTAGAAGCTCATCCTAATATTAATGTGATATTATTGCCCCCAAATACGACGTCTTTAATTTAACCCCTGGATCAGGCAATAATTTAAGCTTTTAAAGCCTATTACATCAGGCAATGTTTCAAGCGTATTTTGGATTCGATTGAACTTATTTCAGAAGAAACAGTGATTTCCAGTTGGAAAAAATTTAACATAGCGGATAGCAACGCAGATATCGACGCCTCACTGAGAGATTTGAAGACAAGCTCTATCAATACATATTGGAAGTATCTTTGACCGGAAGTGATTGTCTTCCGCCTATAATAGATCATGGAACTTGCCTATTAAATCGGGGGTGATCGATTTGAGGATATCAGGCAAGCTGAAATTCATGATCTAATAGAATCTCACGGAAGCGGACTAACCGAAGAAGAGCTATTGTTGATGATGGAAGTCAAATAACAGGACTTAGTAAAAATTCACAAAGAGGAAGCAACCATCAGACCGGTTGTTTCGTTTATTTCTTGCCCCAATAAAAAATTAGCCGAAAAATTAGACATAATAATTAGACAATATACCGAATTTACAGAGAGCTCTTCCATTAAAAACGCAATATAGTTAACAGCTAAATTAAAAGATTGTAATATACAAAAGACAGAAATCCTGGTATCATTTGATGTTTCCAACATGTTTTCAAAAATACCACATAAGGAATGCTTAAGGTTAATAGAAAACATATTAGTAAAGAAAAATGCAAACCCGGTTGTTATACAAGAAATCATATCGCTAACGGAGTTAGTCACCAACCAAAGTTACTTTACATTTAACAACAAATTCTACAAACAAACAGAAGGTCTGGCAATGGGCTCACCTCTAAGTCCTCTATTAGCTGAAATTTTCATAAAGCATATTACAGAGAAAATTATTTCATCACAACTAGGTAAAAAACATATTAAATTTTGGTATCGGTATGTAGACGACATCCTAGCTTGCTTTAAGGGTACTCTTAGACAACTACAAACATTTGTGAACTACATAAATTCAATCCATTCTAATATCAATTTTACAGTAGAAATAGAAGAGAATAACAGTATTAACTTCCTGGGTTTAAAATTAAACAAATTAGATCAGAGCTTAAAATTTGATATATATCGTAAAACTACTTTCACTGATTGCGTTATTCCCAAAGATTCACTACACCCTTAGACACACAAACATTCATTTTTTAATTATATGATACATAGAGCATTAAATATTCCTTTGTCTAATGAATCTTTTGTTCGTGAAATCAATACTATAAAACAAATAGCGGTAAACAATAGTTATAAAAGTAGCGTAATTGACAGTATACTAAAGAAAACACAGTTACAAGTGGCCCTTAGTTTAGTATATCCTAAAGATAGTGCTAATTTGAAACAATTTGTCTCGTTAACTTACTTCGGTAAAATAAGCGAGCAAATTGAATATATAGTTTCTAAAAAAGTAATAGTAATATCAGTATAGCTTACAAACCACATGTAAAAACAAGTAATTTCATTTTTAACGCAAAACCTAAAACAGATATCAATAATAAATCAGGAGTGTACAAATTATATTGTAATGATTGTAAAAGTGTATATATAGGTCAGACAGGTCGAAGTTTTATTATACGGGTAAAAGAACACATGAGGTCATATAAACTAAAGAAGACAGATTCAACATTCGCAAACCATCTTGTTACAGAAAGGCATACATTTGGTCACCGTAAAATATTGCATTTGGCCGAGAAAGGTCGTAAATTAAATATTTTAGAGGCCCTAGAAATTTTTAAAAGCCGTAACACAATAGATATCGTTTTAAACGACCAGTTGGATCTTATATATACATCTCTTTTCCAATGTTGTATATAATGGTTAAGTATATAGTAGTAATTTTAAATAACATCATAAACCACCCCCATATATTTTTGTGTCATTTATAAGATCTATGTAGGCCTGTAAATTTTGCAGTTTGATAATGACATGGTATGTCGAAACCGCGGTCACGATTAGATGTGAATAAAGTGGTATAACAAAGTGATTGTTTTATTTTATTTTATTATTTTCAAAATGAATTACCTCAAAGTTACGGCTACCAGTATTAATTTTCTTATATTTTTTAACCTGATATTTATTAGATACTATTTATGTTATTTTAATCAGCAAATTTTTTCCAAAATCCTTTCGTTTCGAGGAATCTTGACAATAGTCCTTTAACTAAATTAAAGGACTATTGCTATGTAATCATAATATAAATTATATTTCACCGGAATAAGTTCGGACTTCTCTATAAAAACGGACCCGAAATCTACGAAAAATAACTTTAGAAACTAAAGAAAAAGAATGTTTCAAAGCAAGTGGAAAAGACTGGCACAATATTAGTTTTGTTTCTCCACTTTTAATATTTAACTCAACTGTTACACAGTCGACTATACTTTTAAAATTTCTTTACTATAAGAGTGTTTGTGTCGTCCCAAGAGAAAAGGGCCAAGCAGTTGACTGAACATTCTCCACTTATTTATGGACAAGCAAGAGAGGTACGAACAAGACACTGAATGGAACGAAAAATTCATAAGGGGCTGATAAATTATTCAGTTTGCGTTTCTGTTTGCGGTCAGAGGTATGTACGTATGTATAGAGCCAGGGAAATTTGTATTAGCAAAAGGGTGCATCTAGAACGTAACTAAACTAATAATAATTTAAGCAGAGCAGATTTTGTTTTAACTTTGGCACAACAAAATAAGATTAGCCGTGCCTAAAACGTAATTTAATTTTCCACAACTGTGCACGTTATTTGAAGAGAATTATAACTCCGACATAGATGCTACGTAATAAAAATATCACTAAATAAAGGACTGTATAAATTAGTTTTTAAATTTTAATATTACGCTGTGACAAATAAGAAACAAATCACCCAGCTAGGGTACATATTTTTTACAAATGCTTACTCTGTCACGAGTAAGAAATTATTAAATTTTTATTGAAAAATTCATATTCTTTACAGAGAAAATTAATAAAAAGTTTTCGCTTCATGGGTACGAATTTTTTAATGAAAATTTAATCATTTAGTATTCATTCTGTATTACTTACAATTACGTTATTCGAATTTTCGGGTAGACTTACTCTACTCGTAAAAAAAGATCACTCTATTCGTGTCCAGACAAATAAAAAATTATTTTATTCCAATAAAATTTTAAACTCAAATAATATCGATCGCACAGCATGGTCTGTGATATCTGAACTTAGACATAGGAAAACAAACATTTTTATATATACCCTTTATAACTAGTGTACTACGTCCATCTATTCCACATAACGCATATGTAATAGCAGCAAGTATAAAAACAGTTGATGCGGAAACAGTATCTAAAACCATCAACGAGAATATTCAAAAAATACTTCATTCGGACGACCGGTACATAGAAAAAATTCTTTTATTTGTTAGTGACAATGCTGAATATATGCTAAAACAGACAGACTGTTAAAAGAAATATATCCTAATATGCTGCATATTACTTGCGTAAGCACATGCTTTCCACAGAATCTGTGAAAACATCAGAAACACCTTTCCGTTTTTAAAAAAGTTTTCAGAAGAGCACAATTTAGAGTAGCTCTTTACAGATAAAAACTTTCATCTTTGTCACTTCCTCCCTCTCCAGTAATAACTAAATGGGGAACATAGTTGGAAGCTACTAGTTTTTATGCAGAGAATTTCGTTACATGTTTAAATGACGATGTTCGAAGTATTTCGGAGTGCAAGGAACTAATACAAATTCCAAATTTAAAAAATCACTTGTGGGCAAATTTCAGGTTAGGAAGTAAATTGGCTTAAAAACACACTTTTTTGACAAATTCAGTTTTATTGATACCAATGTAAAGCAGAAATATGGGAATTAATAATGGAATATGATGTCGGGCAAATGTCCACCTCTAGCACGTCGGCAGACGTCCGCTCTTTTCACAAAATTTTGAACCACATTTTGCAACAAAGCTTCGCTTATCTCGGCAATGCAGAACCGAATTTCATCTTTCAGAGCGTCAGTTGTTTGTGGTTTGTTCACGTAAACCTGGTCTTTCAAATGGCCCCAGAGAAAATAATCAAGCGGCGTTAAATCACAAGAACGAGGCGGCGAATTGACATCGCCAAATCGAGAAATTACGCGACCGGGAAATTTCGCATGCAATAACTGAATTGTTTGGCCGGCTGTGTGACTTGTGGCGCCGTCTTGCTGAAACCAAAGGTCATTGATGTCAACATTAGCCAATTGTGGCCACAAAAAATCGGTTATCATGGTTTGGTAGAGCAGAGAATTCACGGTGACGGCGTTTCCTTGCTCATTCTCGAAAAAATACGGGCCGATGATGCCGCCTGACCACAAACCGCACCATACGGTTACTTTCTTTGAATGTAATGGTTTATCGAGGACTGTTTGTGGATTTTGTAAGCCCCATATGCGACAATTTTGTTTGTTTACATAACCGCCTAATTGAAAAAGGGCCTCATCACTAAAGATAATTTTGTTGAAAAATGCGTTGTTTTCGTTCAGTTTTTCAAACAGCCAATTCACAAACGTTCGACGTAAACAATGGTCGGCCGGCTTTAATTCTTGAACGAGTTGAACTTTATAAGCGTGAAGATGAAGATCTTTATGCAAAATGTTGCGCAAAGTGCCTCTGGTGATGCCCAATTGTTGCGAACGTCGACGAGTTGATGTTCCAGGCTCATTTTCAACACTTTGCTGTACAGTGGCTATGTTTACATCACTACGGCCACTACGAGCATATCGTTTTGGTTTATTGTCAGCGACAGTACCGTGAGCCTCGAATTTAGCGATTAAATTACGCACAGCGGTCTCAGAAGGAGCCTGATTACGAGGAAAATCTGCTCGAATTTTACGAAGTGATACAGTAAAATTTTCAACATTTTGATAGTAAATTTTCACACTTAAAATTCTTTGTTCGTAGTGTAGCGTTCCATGGTTAAAATTTCCCAACTTTTTCTAAATAAATGTCAAAGGATGACAGCACAATTCTTGAAATTTCATCATTTGACAGCCAAATTAATTCCTAACCTCAAATTTGCCCGCCCGTTACATTTATTAAATTTTCGCATTCACGTTGCGGAAAGTTTGATCAAATTGGGCAGGAATGTTAACCTAACAAAAGAGGACGGCCATCGACATCGTCTTCTCCTGCTGTGGTACCACCGCCAAGAAGAAATCATGTGGAAATGCGGCCTTTTCATGAAATTCAAACGGATAGGGTGGATCACATGCCTCAATTTGATGATAAAAAAGAAGCTACAAGATGTAAAATGCAAGGGTGCAAGGGTAGATCCCATATATTCTGTGACAAGTGCGGAGTACATTTATGCCTTGTAAGAAATAGAAACTGCTTCGTAAGTTTCCACCGAAATTAGCACACTTCTAATTGTTATTTCTTTTATTTTAAATTTTTATGTAAATGTATAGAATTTTAGTTAGTTGTTTTATTTCAGACCATATGTAAATTGCTATGTACATTTTCAAACACAAACTCAAGAAAATAAAAAAATACAAAAAATCATATAAATGGCTTACAGAGTTACCTAAGGCCTCAAATCAGTCAAAAAAAGATTTTTCTATAGTAGAAAAAAAAAATCAGGTCTCAAGGGGTTAAAATAAACTAGTCCAATATTCAAACTCGTCACCACATAAATATAGTAAAGTGTAACAGTATGAGGACATTAAAATGCATTATAAATATCTGGATAAACACCGTAATTAATATAAGTTATATCAGCGATACCACAACAAATATTAAAAGTCATCGTTATTCTATTTCGAATAATTAATGTATATAAAATTAAAATGTTTAGAACTGTTGGAATTAACTTGTAAATAAGATTTGTATATATATACCATAAATTTGGTTAAGTAAATCATTAAGGAATGTACTGTTCTTTCATCACCTATTCATTGACCTTCAAGTCTATTCACGCCATCTTGTTTCTCTATTCCGCCATCTTGTTTTTCTTATGCCTCTTTGGCTTTTCAAAATCTGCCATCTTATTTTTCCTAATGACTTTTTACCTTTTTAAAATCCACCATCTCATTTTTCCTAGTGCCTTCATCCGCCATTTTGAATGTCACCCTCTTGCTTTCTTTATTTTGATTGAACCTTGTATTTATGTGTTGTCAGAGTGTTGGTGATTCGGCTTTGGTGACGTAAAGGTTGGTGACGTGGCGTTTGTGGTGGTTGGCGCATGATACCAGGGGTTGAGGCATGGGCATGACATCATGTGTTGGTGAGTGCGGATGACGTCAGGAATTGGCGCATGCTCATGACGTCTTGGGTGGGCGCGTGCGCAATGAGGCTCCAGTCAATTCTCACTTCCAGTCTGCGTGACCTTGGGTGGAATGTGGATTTAGGACCCGCGAATCCTTTCTGCTCCCGGTACTGTCATTACCTTTTTTAATGACTTGGTATCTTTTAAAATTTCAAAATATATTTTTCAATCCAACGTTGTAACTATTCAAGCGTATTCGAATCCAATCCTGCACATTTTAGTTCTTAAAATTACCTTTAGAACGAATATGTACACTGCAGTACGCGGGTTACGGTTTCATTTCAAAAGATCAAAGGCGCCGATACGAAATGAAACTACTGTATAGTTCTGTACTATGCCACTACTCGTATGAACGTGTCAAGTCATGCTAATAGCACCAATATTGCTCATGCGCAGTTTGTAGTTTGTAAAACGACCATCTATATCTTTAATATCCCTCCCTCTCATATTTAGTTGTATCTGTATGCATGTATAACATGTAATTAACATTTTATAAAGTGTTATAAGTTACATTGTTTTCACTATATTTCTGATGAACTTCATATTACTTAATTTCTGATAGATATTTTGCTTATATTATTTCTAAATTACCTGATTTCAATAAGCTAGCAACACGTCACCTCTAATTTGATATTATTCATGGCACAATGCCTTTACCCTTGTAACAACAGATGCGTAATGTCAATAACAAAAATCAATAATTACATGCACGTTCCAATTATTGTTAGCGATGAATTACCGTGCATTTCATTTGCTACGCGATTATATTCAAAAATAAACCGTGATATTTCTCCTCCGATGCATTGCGTACAACACGTCATATGTTTTGTATGCAATTCATGATTTGTATCTAATTTGGAAACAATATAACACCCATAAATATACTAATGAAAATAATTGTTTTGACCGTAAACGCATTACCCGTGATAAATTCTAATAAATTAAAAACAGGTGGCATTTCAACGAATGAACGGGGAAATTTTCTTTTTTATATTTTGAAGGCATGCTTCCTCATTACGTTCTATTCAACTAAGGATGCTACATATGCGGTAAAAAAAGCGACCCTATAGTCAGGAGCACATACTCGGAAAAGTTCGTAAAAAAACAAGAAGGGACACTCTCTGACCATACATAATGTGATTACTCGACTCGATACGTCGCAGTCACAGATAAGTCCTTAAATAGAATCGCCACTACATAACAGGAAGCAAGGATCGAATTTGCGCCATCTGTTGGCCTCGAAAGATATAGAAATTAAAATATTTCTATTGCTTCTATTTTATATTTTTGTATTATTAGAGAAACTTATCTTTTAGGTAGATTTCTTATGATTTTAAAAAGACGAATATAATATACAATATTCGAATTTATAATTTATACATATAGATATATAGCAAACGCCAATTAAGTTGGCGCGAGAAGGGGTAAGTTCGCGCAGAATTAGAAGTAGTGGGGAGATTTCTATTTGGTTTTACATCAAATGTCAGATAATTCTAACCTCTGAGCGTGTATCACTTTAAGATCCCCTAGCAAAGACATTAATGTTCCATCACACGTCAATGACAAATGTATTCCGATAATTACTTGAGTAGTGGGGGTGAACGTTTCTAAAAACGGCTTCTGCGCACCCCCTCCGCGCCAACTTAATTGGCGCTTGCTATACGTACATTTAAATGATAAAAATATACCTAAAATATAAGTAATGTTATTTGCTTCTAAATAATGTAGGAGAATGGAAGAAATATACTACTTTTCATATTTGCATATTATCTATATGTAAATATATGTAAAATATATTACGATAAGATATGTACTAAACTTCTAGTTTCAAATTTTTTTATTGTAAATCCACTACAATAATGTTTCGCTATAAAATGCTTCATCAGGTGGATGAAGAACTGAATATTTAAAATACAAGTTTAAATATTTATGTACAAATTATTGAGAAAAAATGGTGCTGGAGAAATTTTTACAATCTTAAATTTAATAGAGAGAAGCTGTTTAATTCTAATTAGTCATTTAAAGCCAGTCCTAAATTATTTTTATCTATTAATTTCTAACTTTTCTAACAAGTTAAGTTTTTTGCTTTTATCTTGAATATGCAAAATTTTGAAATCTATATTAAATTTATGATTGGTATCTAAACAATGACTTGCGAAAGTTGAATCTGTTTTCTTTTCTTTATGACTTTTCTCCTGTTCTCTCATCCTAATTTTGAGCGTTCTCTCGGTTTGTTATATATATATATCTTATTACAATCTTCACTGGTTAACTTATGTACACCAGAATTTGATTTTTTGTCTATTTTATCTTTGTTGTTTTTAATAATGTTATGTATAGTATTGTCTGTTTTAAATGATATCCACTTCACTGGATCGATCTTGAGGTTCACGTCATAATTCACTGAATCAAGTCATGCTATATTCCTATAATACATCTTTGTTTCGTTCGACTATTAAACAGAGAAGAAAATTTACAGTACGTCTTTCTATCACAGACATACGGCAAAATACACGTTTAAAATGTAGGAGAGAAAAACGTATAACGTAGTGCGTCGTGGTTTCTTTATCAATAAATCGAATATCGTATTTTAGATTGTTAGTTATGTAGCGTGATTATTGATATTTCTTATTTTTTGCTGTCATTTACAAGTCTAAAGAAATACAGTGTGAAGTAATATTAATAATAATAATTGGCGACAGATTTTGCGTGAGAATTTTGTTCCACGTTTTTTAGTATATTTTATATGATAAAAATTGAATAGAATAACTGTTTAATGAATGTTTTTGTTTCGTAAAATGCCCGGAAAAATATTAAATTCACAATTGCAAGAGCTTGTTTTGAATGTCATAGACTATTTTCAGCAAGAAAGAAAAAATAAGGGATGTTTAATACCACTTGAATCTGTTTTTGAAGTATGTCTTAATTAGGTTCGTTACGTGTCCGTAACGCTTAACGCTTCATCACGTTATTTTGTAATATAATTAATGATAACTTTAGTATATTTTGCTCCATTTCCAACGAACCTTCCTGTATAGGTATCGTTATTCGTTATTTGTTAATATATTTGATTTCTATCAAGTTTTTTTCCTTTTTTTCTCGTACCTCAGTGCTTGCTTTTTTCAAAGGAAAAGTACGAGACTCGCTCTCTACACTCCGTCGTTAGTTGCCGATCTTGAAACGTGGTTACGTTCTCTCTCATCACCGATATTTATCAATGTAGCCATAATGTAATTTGTATAATTACGGCCCCGTGAGGGATTTGGTTGATATTAATATCGAAATTAAGTGCTAATGCGATATCTCAATTTGAGGATCTTAAGTGATGGGATAAGGGAAATATAAAAGCACGTTAAACAGCACCTAATTAATTTCACCGCCATCGAACGCTTTCTTCGGTATGTATCTGGGCTTCCTTTTTTTTCCTTTCGCTTATTTCGTTGTTTATTCCTTTATTTAGATGGTGTAACCGACGGGCGAGGAAAAATGAAAAAAAAACATCTGATTATTCCCGCATGTGACGCTTTCTTGGAAGGGAGAAGGGACACAGTAGCCATTTCATCCGACAGATAAGCTCTCATTTCGTTTATTTTATTTTTGTCATTTGCAGTTTCTTATTTTATTTTATAAATATATAATTATTGCAATTAACTTATCGACCGTTTTTAATAAATTCCCAGGTGTTTTCAAATAAAATAACCTGTGTTGCCTGACTTGTTTTATTTGGGTCTTTTCTTAATACTTTTCTTCATTCGCTTCACGATCAGATGTAAAACTTTTCAATATTAACTTGCTTTTATTCATGTATATTATTTTAATACTTTAGTTATATGCATTACATATTTTTGGCAACTTATTTTAATTTAAAACTTCCTAGATTAAGATTGATTTATTTCAATGAATTGTTGAAATTGTAAAATACCTTGTGAACCAACGGAAAAGAACGGAATACGTATTGTTTTTTTTTTTTAGGGCGAACTAAGGCCATCAGCCGCATTGTAATAAATTCAATATACGGTATGGGCCAAAATAAACAACACTGAAATGCGTGCCATTGTTATGCGCATGTCTGCTTTTTGACGTATGATACTAGCAGCGTTATTTGTTTTTAGTAGTGCAAAGAACGTTGTTATGTGATGTTATAGTTGAGAATGGGTCTCACGACTGAGGAAAAAGTGTTTATCGTCGAGCATTATTTGCGATCGTACGGAAAAGCCAACAAGGTGGACCAAGTTTGAAGTTAGTGACGGAAACATATCGCGATCAATTTCATAAAGAGGCACGTACCAACAAAGTTATGCTTTCTATTGTTGAGAAATTTCGTCGTTCTGGCAGTGTGTTGTGCCAACGGAAGGGAAGGTCTGGTAGGCCAGTAACTGTGAGAACGAATGGGAACCATGGACGTGTCCTAAATCAGGTTTTTCAATCACCGAACCGAAGTCTTCGGCGAACGGCATTTAAGTTGAATATCAGCAGTACGTCGATTCGGCGTTTGTTCAAAGATGTAGGTGGATTTCCGTACCGAATTCAAGTTGGACAATGTTGGACATGTTGTACGAGGATCCAGATTTCTTGAATAATATGTGGTTCTCAGACGAAAGTCATATTCACTTGTAGGGTTACATCAATAAACAAACAACTCGCTTCCTTGGTTTCGGTAAGCCAGACGTGATTATCCAAAAACCGCTACATATTGCCCGTGTGACGATATGGTGTGTAGTGTCAGCACACGGTGTGATTGGTCCGTATTTCATTGACGATGATGATGGCACACCTCTTACTGTTACCCAGGAACGTTATAGAAACATTGTGGTAACGCCATTTGTCCAAGATCTCAGAGGGTTTTGTCGTGCCAGGGACCTTCGGACGGAAGAGCAGTGGTTTCAACAGGACGGGGCGACCAGTCACACTGCTCGACAATCGATAGCATTGCTGCAGGAAACTTTTGAAGGACGCATCATTTCCCGCAATTCTAATTTCAACTACCCATCACATTCCCCCGATCTTACACCACCGGATGCCTACGTATGGGGTATGTTAAAGGAGCAAGTCTTCAGCGGTACAGACCCACCCAGAACTGTTAATCATTTACGTGAGAAGATCGTCTCCTTTTTCCGGAATATGCAGCAACCTGTGTTCTCGAATATGTTTGACAATCTGGGTAACCGTTATGAGCAGTGCCTACAACGCCATGGCGCACATTTTGAACATGTATTCTATAGACATAATAATGAATAAGTAATAAATAATATACTTCAGTAATTTCAGTGTTGTTTATTTTGGCGCATACCGTATCTCTTAATTGTAATTACCTCACATATTGTTCCAAATTATTTTTTTTTGACTGGCCATCAGCCGCATTGTAGAAAATTCACTATATCTATTTAATTTTTTTAAATATATATTACACATTGCTTCTAAGTAAATTTTTTAAATTAATCATATAAGTTCACCATTTCAAGATTTGTCAAATTATTTTCATCCATATACCGAGTGTCATAATAAATAGGATTTGTTTAGTTGGAAACAGCGCAGTTTTCTTTCTCGTTTCTCGATCCTCGAGAGTGGAGCGAGTCTCGGTCGCGGAACCGGCCTTCTACCCAAAGCTACTTGCCTTTTTTTTTTAGATTTTATTATCATTGTTTCCGAGTTTGCGACGTCCAGCGGCATAATTTCGGTGGCGCCCTTGACCATCGTTTTAGGTTGTTTTGCTTACCTCTGGGTCTCCCCACCCCTGGGCTGAGGCTGCCTCAGAAGCCAGGTGGGCCGTTGGACGTTGGCAAGAACGGGCAGGGGGCGGTTTCAGTCGCCCGAGACCGGGTCTGCCCCGGGGTGCATATAGAATTTTCCTTTTTTTTTAAGCGCGACGTACTGGTCGTAGCAGGTTATGTTGTTAAAATTGTAGTTATACTAAAATATTATACTTATTTAAGAGAGTAGCAAATAGCTCTTCAAATATCTTAAACAACAGTTTTCAGAATTAAAAAATGGAAGAGTGAAAATCCTATTCTTTCTTCTCCTGGAAGAAAAAGTCCCTGAGCTAAACCGATAACAAAGGACTTGCCAGAATCTTCCTAAATTCAAGTAAGAAATACTTTTTATAATATGTACAGAGAATGTAATATATAAAATGGATACATCATTTGTATATTTTACAGTAAAATTTTTTTTTAGGAAAATATGTCACCCTGTTGACACTTAAAAACGAACGTGCAGTGAAAGGGATTATTACTATATGGCAATCCACTTTATCAATTTTATTAAAAGAAATTGGCTTCAAGTTTAAAAAGGAAGATAATCGACGCGCTTTTATAGAGAAACATGAAATAGCACTATTAAGAAGTACGTTTCTTAGAAAATATGTTGAAAATTTGAAGTCCAAGTCTCAAAGGAAAGTTTCTTGATGAAACGTGGATATTATTACAAATTAGGGGGCGACTTCAATGTTTGAAAATATTTCAAATCTTTTCCTATTTTATCAGGATGACACCTTCTTAGATGATCTTCGAGCTTCGATGGTTTCATAGAGTCATTGCTCAAAACTTTGTTGCATAAAAGGCACATGGGCAATCGCTTGTCTGCCTTTGATGGAAGAAAACCAAATTTTAAATAATCAACACTGTACTGTCGACATTTCTTCTTAGATTCAGCCAAGTTTCGTATCAGTTACGTACCTGTAAATAAAAAAAAAACTTTGTTGTAGTAATCTTAAGGCGGTCTTACTTAACAGGATATGGCTATTTTAACAGGATTAATTGATTATTGCAATGAAATAAACAAAGTACCGGCGGCAAACTGATTCTAATTATTAAAAGCAATAAATCGCTACGATCAATAGTTGAGTTTTATGAAGACGGCTGAACCGATTTTAATGTAATGTAAAACATTTTTTCATTAATTATATTTTGATATATTTCTGTAAATTCGATAGAAAATACTTGTAAATAATATTTTGATATCAAAGCTTCGCGATTTTAATTATTTATTTATTACTTTGATGCACGTTACGAGTATGTAGTATATAAAGACACCTACAATTTATGAAAATATATTTAATTATTAGTGAACCACCACACAGTCGGGTAATAAAAAAATTACTAATAAAGTAGGGACAAGAAGTTCAACCTTTCTCGGCTTTCTGTTCTTTTATGGAAGTATCTAATAATGGCTCTGTTCAGTATATTTTTAATACGTACCTACTACTAGCCAACATTACAAATATACTTATTACAACATAAATATATCTCCTATCGCAGGTGGGTTGGAAGAGATTTCTTTTAGGAATAAGCTTCACCTTTTGTACCTAGGTATTTTTTTGTAATTTGTCCATTTTTTGCTTACTTACGTGTACAATAAATTGTAAAATAAATACATAAATAATAAATAAAATAAAAGTATGTATAATAAATAGGCAGGTAAGTACTTACTTTTCCGACAGTGGCAAACACTAACATCGATTCACTTTACTTTACTTTTCTTTTGGAAATTCGGGAAACAAATGAGTAACGTTTATCCGTGGCATTCGTATTTATATTGGTGAAGAATCAAACAAGTTCATGCAAGATTGCAAGCACACACACCACAAGTCGTACTTCATCCCTTTGCACGTCTGAACAAGCATTGCGGACGGCGGCAGCGGCAGCGCTTTGCAAGTCTCGACACGTTGTACTGAATATGGAATATGCAAGTTTTTACAAGTAACAGTAGCTGAGCTTCTCAAAATATTATCTGCCTACATTGATAGGTGAACTAAAGCCAACATTTTAGTTCTTCACTATCGAAACCAGATAAATTTTCGTGGACCCCCGCTTACGAATTGTGAACCCACATTTTTTTGTCACGCCAACGTAGACCCCCGTCGAGTCTCCCGTGGACCCCTGGGGGTCCACCTGGACCACTTTGGGAATCAATGCTGTAGACTTACTAGATTCAACAACTAAATAAAATCAATAACTCCACAAATTCTTCACGAGATACAACATGTATACGAGCACCCTTCACAATAGCTGAAACCTTACTGAACAGTGAATAGTTTAGGAACTGATTTGGGCAAGTCGCTGCCTTTGCATAATTTACATATACTGGGGAAGTCCCTAATTATCATTCACTTATATACAAAATTTCGGATCCAAACGGTAGAAATCCCGGTAGAAAATTTATATTGAAACAAATAATTAATAAAAAAATTAATATCAACTGAAAATCAACAAAGTACATTATAAGCAATAAAATCATCTAATCAAATAGTTCTAAAACACGAAATCTTTAAATAAACACAAAATAAAATCACTTTTGTTTCCATTGGACCTATACAGTAGAAAGAGCATCGCTCATATTAACGGGATTTTAATTATTTGCATATTCCATATTACAAAAATTCTCTTTTTACCTATATTTACCCAACTCACCGTGTTTGTTTTACGGTTTAATAAACTATCATTATTACCGCTACGTTTAAAATTACCACTATGGAAATTTCAAACTAATCAATTCTTGGTCCGAGCAGAGTGCATTTGATATATCCCGGACTTAATAATCCGAAAAATAATGGCGTTTGAATTTGAACAGTTGCACGAAAAATAGCAGCGGACATTTCATTATTAATGTCGCCTAGTTTTTGTGGTCTTGAAAAGCTCCGGCCGCCGCTATTTCTGGAGTAGATGCAAAAATAATTAGTTTGCTTTTGTCGTCGTCCACAAATGACACTTTCCTTTTGGTACGTGGTGACCGATTTTTTTTTTCAAGTCTCGTTATGTACCGTTTGAAACTGAAGCTTCGCGTGAATTATACATTATCCTGAAATTTTAAACGTTATCACAGACGCCATATACAGCTTAAATTTTAATGGATGGTCTTTTTTTGCCTGCGGGAATAACTCCTTTTCACATTTATTTCTTGCTTTTTTTATGCAGATCATATATTTTAACATAAAATCTAAAACAGAATACCAAAATAGAGAGCATATTCTTTGAGAATGTTGGCAAACATAAAGTACTAAAAATATTAGTTTTCAAAGAAAAAAGGGAATACATTAAACTTTAACACGTTGTCTGCTAAGTATGTTACAATTCTTTAGTTTTGTATTTTTGTCTAAAGCACGTACCAATGAACTCTTAGTGGTTTTATTTGTTATTTTAGTGCAGTTATGTTTATATTCGTAGAATATAAGCATAAATGCACATATTGCTGTGATGTTTTCACTGGTTTGTGAAAATATAAAAATGTGTGCGCTGCCACTCATGCATATATCTTTCTAGACGTGTGCAAATCAATTACATTTTCGCGGAATAATGTGAATGAAATAAATGCTTTCTACATTTTACGACGCTAATTACACGAATTTTTTACTAAAAAAAATTCGTCCTTTAGCAGGATTCGAATCTACGTCCATTGGTTTGCCGAATTTTTTTTTTTCGGTGAAAGTTCTAATAATTAGCGTCGTAAAATGTAGAATGCATTTATTTCATTCACATTACGATTCGAAACTTCAGTCCTTAACCCTACGAGGTTCAAGGGTTTTTGGGCACTAACTGGTACAACTAGGTCTGCGCAGACCTACATGGAATTCATATGTTAATATATAGGCAGGCGTATCAAAAGTGTATGTAAATGTGTTTAATGGAAGGAAAAATATGAATTAAACATAAAAAACGTATCTTTATATATTTTGGATAACAATGTATCATATTTTATTTATCATAGGTAATCAAATAAAAGTAAGGCACGGCATTCAAGGCACGCGCATTTGGCATGTGAATGTTGTAGACATACCGGTTTCTTGCAATACATGCAATGGAACCGAGTTTTTCGCTGCTTTTTATAAGACTTATAGCACAACGAGCACGATGGTCGGGTTGCAGAGGAAATGGCATGAATTGGTTGATCGTCTATCGGTGGGCTTGTCGCTACCTACAAAAAAAAATTGAAAATTTTTTTCATAATTTGAATTGAATGTATTTGTAAATGAAATGCTTACCTCTACACCGAATAATGCCATTGCGTGTTTGACGTGTTGAATACCTCGTACAATGGGATTTGTTGCTCTTTGCCCCATGTGTGGAACCACTAGCTGGTGTGCCAATTCCATAAGGAAGACACGTCTTAGATCGTTCCTCTTGACATGACCCAATTTGTCATGAATAACAAATGCAGCCAAGCCCGCCACGTCCAACATGTTATAGAACAGAGCTAACGGCCATCGGTTTGTGTCCCTTTTGCACGTATAAATACCAAGCATCTGATCCATGGTGTCGACTCCAGATTTATGCTTATTATAATCTAAAATTTGAAATGGCTTTTACGATGGCTTTGATGAGTCGACGTCAGGATTGTAATGTTCGGTCGAAATGAGAACAACAACTTTTTTCTTTTTTGGCACGTATGAGCAAAGCGCAATATTATTATTGTGGTAACCTAATAATGTGCTTAATATATCGCGTTTTGGATCCAACATCTCCTTCGGTATACAGGCTTTGTTCTTGCGCATGGTTCCTACATACGCCAACCTTTTCGTCATCAAAACAGCAGCCAAATCATAAGGAGAGAAGAAATTATCGGCATATACTGTTCGTCCAGAACCGGCGTACTTTTCGACCAATTTTAGAACGATGTTCTCGCCTTGATTTACCGCACGCGCTTCATTTGCCTGTTTTCCAACATATATCAATCCCTTATGTGGGTAATTGGAATTGGCGTCGCACATCCAAAAGATTTTAATTCCGTATTTAGCTGGTTTTGACGGTATATATTGAGTGAAGCGCGTACGGCCTCGGTACGGGAATAATTGCTCATCAATAGTTATCTGGGCACCTGGAACATATAAACGCTCTAAATTGCTCATGAGCATATTCCAAACGTCGTCGATAGCGGCTGATTTGCTTTCTAATAGCCCAGCAGTTCTAGTGGAATATATTGTAAAATGGCTTTATATCGGTGAGCAGACATCGTCGCCTTATAGATAGGGTTACCGTTGTTGCCCCACAACTCAAGAGCAGGCTAACTATTTGATCTGAAAATGCTAGCAAACAAGGTTAAGCCAAAAATGCGTATATTTCATTTTCCGCTACAGGTTTCGTCCATAACCGCAGTGTCCTGTCAGGATTATTGACACACCATAGACGGCATAGCTCCTGGGCTTTCCGGTTTGTTTCACGAACAATTATACTTGCGATTTCAGGTGTTATTAGTGACTTAAATATTGAAACCGGGTTTCGCATAATCCCTGGAGCCGGGCCTTCACGGCCCATAGTGGCGCAGTTATGAGCACGAAGCCTACCTGTACCCGGTGGAGCACTTGACCAAATTTTACCATCTTTTGAACGGTATTTGATAACCGAGTTCGGTGAATGGGGCTCCATTTCCATATCGACGAATTAAAGAACGTCGCTGGCAGCTGTAGCGCCTTCATAAAAATCTTCTAAATCCTCATCATTGTCATTATGTGCTCTCGGTTTCCATAACGATGTCTGCCTCAGCATCAGAAGCCGCATCTTCTAACAGTGGAACATAATCAGGGTCCGTAATGTCGTCGTCGCCTTCGAATGGATTGAGTTCCCCGGCCTCTTCATCCGCACCAGTCATCCATTTGACTAACTTGTTATCCATTTGATTCCTCTCTTCTTCCGATAAATTTTGATATCTTCTGGTGCAATTCACCACGTCCATTATATCTATATCGATAATAGATGCTGAAGTGATTTTGCTACATGTAACCAAAGGGAACTAATTGCCAATTTATATTTATTATTATATATATATATATATATATATATATATATATATATATATATTGTATATTATATATATATATATATAAGTAGACAAAGAGTCTTTGCCGTTAAAACAAGTATGTAAAATAAAAATTGTTGGGGAATCCGGCAATAAAAACCTTTAGTTAGTCAATTAGAGTCCTTTATTTTTTACCTTATATTTCGCTCTGTAGATTTAGAGCTTCATCAGAGGTCAAAAAGCGAAACTATTTTTTGTGAGAGATATAACATTTTTAAAAAAACAAAACCTATAGAGAAACAAGCAGTCCACGTAATACAAATAAAACTTTATATTAATTAAAAATTGTTACTTTAAAAGCTTATTGTTTTTACATATTAAAACCATTTAAAAAATTATTATTTTTTCAACAAACACATCTAAAAAGAAACACACACGTAGTAAGAACTACTTGTCTTGATTTAAATTACATTTTAACAATTCAAGTGTCGACAAGGTAGTGTATTAAGTAGTAGTGAGGTTTCGAAAATTTAATACACTACCTTGTCGACACTTGAATTGTTAAAATGTAATTTAAATCAAGACAAGTAGTTCTTACTACGTGTGTGTTTCTTTTTAGATGTGTTTGTTGAAAAAATAATAATTTTTTAAATGGTTTTAATATGTAAAAACAATAAGCTTTTAAAGTAACAATTTTTAATTAATATAAAGTTTTATTTGTATTACGTGGACTGCTTGTTTCTCTATAGGTTTTGTTTTTTTAAAAATGTTATATCTCTCACAAAAAATAGTTTCGCTTTTTGACCTCTGATGAAGCTCTAAATCTACAGACGAAATATAAGGTAAAAAATAAAGGACTCTAATTGACTAACTAAAGGTTTTTATTGCCGGATTCCCCAACAATTTTTATTTTATATATATATATATATATATATATATATATATATATATATATATATATATTATATATATATATATATATATATTATATATATTTTTGGGAAAACCCCCAAATAAACTCACTTCAAACTAAAACACTCAGATCTTTACACAACAAACACTGCTGCTGTACTGGCAAATTGCCTGTCATCTTTTTAAAATAAAAGCCGTTACACACAATTCGCATTCTCTACCTTTGGAACAAGCTAGGTCTGCACAGACCTGCTTGGTATGTATGAACCATTTCGCTTGTAAACAGGAATAAAACCGAAAATACCCACATAAGTGGTATAATTCCATACTTATTGTGTTCTCCGTAGCCGTTTCTAGAAAGTCATGAACGGGCTTATCTCTAACACGTAAAACAAAAGAGTTATACACACATTTATATGCAAAAGGTCTGCACAGACATGGTTGAACCTCGTAGGGTTAATAGCTTAATGATAAAAGCAATGGTCCGGCAAACCAATAGACGTATGTTCAAATCCTGCTTCAGGGCGTATTTTTTTTTCGATAAAAAATTAGAATAATTAGCGTCGTAAAATTTAGAATGCATTTATTTCATTCACATTATTTCGCGAAAATGCAATTGATTTGCAGAAGTTTGCTGACTACTGGCAACAATATTAATATATGTTTCTTGCGATTCGAGACTTTCCCACCTATTCCAAACTTCAATTCTTAGTAGCTTAATGGTAAAAGCAGTGGTCCGGCAAACCAATGAACGTAGGTTCGAATAATTCGGTAAAAAAATCGAATAATTAGAGTCGTTAAATGTAGAAAGCATTTATTTCATCTTTCTAGACACTTGACTATTTTATCTTTAGCTCGAGGTTATTGCTTTAGGTTATATTTAACTAGACCTAACATCCAATATGTAAATTTAAAAGGTGATACAAATCAGTAGAATAATTCCGGGAGAGATGCTGATTTTTCACGTTTTCTTCGTTTATTAATTTCACATTAATCATGAAATAATGAAACTATGGTAATCGAATAGAATATTAATTTCGCAAACAAGGTATTCTCTGTGAGATTAAGCAATCGATGCATATCATTAATGATGATAATATGACATGTCATAGCCAATAGAGCAACGCGAATTTGTTGCAAAATGAAGCTTTCGATATACACAACTTTTAACTTAAATTTAATATATATTTAATTTATATTTAGATAAATTTAAGCATTTAACCTAAGCGTTCATTAAAAAGGAATTATGAATTACATATTTTAGAAAAAACTAAAAAGTTAATTAAGTTTTCTTATGTTGCATTGACAGGTTACCAAAATACAATGTTGTCCTATCATTCCTGTCTAGTTTACTTTTGTTATCTGTCAAATTTGCTCTAGTATTTCTTATTAATTTATTTCATACTTTTATAGTGTGAGCTACATTTTCTAATCATTTATTTTTAGAATTTTTGCTATTGTTTCTAGATTGGTGATATTATACAACGTGTTTCAAAAAGAATTACATCTAGTTGTCCCTTAATTTCTCATATAAATTATGATGTTCTTCATTCTTTAAATGCGGATATAGATTAAATGGTGTAAAGGTTATCTACCTGTCACTGTTCAAATTTATCATCGAGAGATATGGTGATGAAACTAATAGCAAGTACAATTGGATTATTACTTTATTTAATAAGAAAATTGGAAAGATGGAATATTAATCAAACAACCAAGGTAAATAACTAATTTGTAGAAATTTTAATCATTATAACCTATAACAAGTGTTCAAAATGGTCACCATTCTGTTCAGTGCATAATGAAATACGACGTTTCAGTTTCTCAAAAATATTCTGCAATACATTGTGTGTTATTTTATTTAATTGTAATTGTATTCATCAAATCATTTATCTTATTAATTCTTGTCTTATATACTTCATTTTTTAGCAATACGAAATACAAAAATCTAACGGAGTAAGATCTGGTGACCACGCTGGTCACCCCTGGTTATTACTCGATTAGGGAAGTAAATTCTAAAACCGCTAAATTTTCACGAGTTGTATGTGCAGTAGCCCCATCTTGCTGGAAGTAATCCCCATTGAATTCGTTTCATTACACTGGAGTTAAAAATGCTATCAATAATTAATGTTCTTGGTATCGTTGGCTATTAATGTTATTGTGAAAAGAAATTGGTATTATTTTTCTACGACGAGATACAGTTAACCGTACTCCAACTTTAACAGGATATAAGGGAACTTCGATCTGATTGCTTGGATTGTTTATAGACCATGTTCTCTAATTTTTTTTATTTACAAACCCGCTTAAAACAAACCAATGCTTCATTAGTAAAAAAAACTTAGATCAAGAATTTCGTCATTAACTAAATTTTCTTGTAAAAAGTTGCAATAATTAAGCCTACTAGCGTAATCTATAGGAAAGTACTGTTGAATGATCGATACTTTGTATTGATACATAGGTAAACGACTCTTCAAAATTATATAAACGTTCGTTTGAACTGATAAACGACGAACTGATGTATGTGGGTTTTCTCCAATAAGGTTTTGTGATAACCAAATCAGGTCATCTATTGATTCTAAAAGTAAAAGACAAAATAGTAATCGCAAACCCACAAGCAGCTACTTACTGTGTCAGAGTTTTAATAAAAAAAGAATCAGGGAACAAACTTGAAACGGTGTACAACGGCCCACTCGACCATTTATAGTAATTTTAATGCATATGTACAATAATTTCAATACATATATAATAATAATCATTTTAATGTAAATTATTTACACATACAACGTTGTATAGTAGATGTATAACAGTGGATAATAGGATAAATGTATAGTAGTTGTACAATAAGAATATAATAGGCGAAATGTTTAATAAGTGTACAATAGGAATATAATAAAGTAAGAACATAATAGACTAAGTGTATAATAAATTAAGCGCAAATATAGCATCTAGAAAAATTAGTTATATGTTTACTACAGATAAGAAAATCCAAACGGCTAAGAAGCCCTTTGTTTTTCTTTCCCACCGGAGGAAAAATGTGATAACCAAACCAGGTCATTTATTTACAAACACTTATTCAATACGACCTTCCTAATTAGCGCATCCTTCACCATATTAGTTTAGGTTTTGTAACTAGGTCACTAGGCTAGTAGTACTAACACATAATACATAAACTAGAGACTAAGAAGTCTCGAGAGTCAGAATCAGTCTGTCAGTCTGGTGTATCATATTGTAATGAAGTTGTTATTGTTGTTATTAATTAAATGTTATTATTTAATCGTTCCCGATTGTATCATTTGTCCTGTCGACAACCCGGTTTCTAATGAGCCGCCTCGGAAACTGAACCATGACTAGGACTACATCACATGGCGATACTGCAATCCCATCTGCTGATATTACAGTTTCCTACGTATTCAACAATATTTTGCTGTATACGTGGTCTACCAGAACTTTAGCCTTTTAACACAGATCCTGTAGCCAAAAGCTTCCCCACGACTAGATGGATGTGATGATGTAAAGCGGTATTATCTACAACTCTATTAGCAAACTGCATGTGAAACTGTCGATTACATTCCGCGTAGGACTATTGCCATTCTTCGTTAAGAAATGTTAAAGTTTTAATATAACTCATTTGTATATACAGGTGTGTTGATATTTACATATTTGAACTTATTGTATGTGAGAATTGATAATTATTAAAATCTCATCTTACATACGCTTGTCGCTTAATTTGTTGTGTTGGTTCTACAATCTGGAATATTACTCCTGCCGAAGAATGTAGAGGCAACAAATCGTGACGTCAACCATCCAGGTTGTGCGGATAATATGAAATGCATGAAAGGCTAAAAATGGATGAAAACCATGTCTGCCCCGTTTTTTTAAATATCTATATATTTGTTGGGAGATCTTGGGAAAAACATATTTAATAAATATGTTTATAAGTATTATGTCCTTGTACCGTTATTGATTTATAGGTTGTATTTATATTCTTTTTATAGACATTACGCCTCGTGGGTACGTTATATGATATACATCCTCCGTGTGACGTCTAAACTTTAGTTAAAGTTTAACCGGAATTCACGGTGGCATCCTTATGCTTTTTATTATAGTCAGACACACAACAACGTTTCGATAAGAATACCACGCCGTCTTCATTGACTATAGTCCGGGTACTGGCTAGTTAAATTGTATTTTTACCATCAATCCTCCCACCCAAGTAAGTCTTTGAATTTCTGCAGTATTCCTGCATATTTGCGATATTTATTTTTGATATTTACCACTAGAAACATATATAGCATCTCATGTTCATACTCCATATCTGAATTTGTGTTTAGTATTTCTAAGGTGTGATGAGTGGACGTGTAATAACTAAACCAGTTCATGTATTCACAATATCCATTTCGTCAACACGACCTAGTTGAGTTATGATCTTACATCACATTGTTTTAATCTTGTAACCCGGTCACTAGGCTAAGGGAACACACTCCAGTATATAACGAGACACCGAGAGGTCTTTAGAGAGTCAAAAGCAGAGTCACTGCAAAGCCAGAGCGAGGGCAAGTCTAGTTCCTCATATTTATAATGTAATATTTACTGTTGTTATCGTTATTGAATTATATGTTATTATATGTTATTATTTAATCGTTGTCCTGCATATCATTTATCACACCGATAACCTGCTGTATAAATGGAACAGCCTCGGCAACAATGTTACCTCCGGGACCAGGTGACATTACATGGCGATCGTACCTTTAGTTAAATGATCAGATATTACATTGTGATCCTGCCATCCTATTATCTGACATTACATGGCGAACCTGCCCACGTCTGATATTACAGACAACATCAAAGTTATTTAGTTTTCTCGACTAGTGTTGAATTCTAATTATCTTTAGGTCGCTCGATAAGGGATTCAATTTTAATTTAAAATATATTTTATTAAAGTTAGAGAAATCAATAACAAAAAGAGCACGGTAACACATATTAATAAAGAAGTGAATCAAAGTTAAACAGAATTCTCAATTCTATTAATATTAATGAAATCAGAACCGAATTCGAAATGTTTCGAATGTTTACTTTCCTCCTAACATATTTATTACGTTTAAATATATCAAAATAGTCAAGGGTAATGCTTCTGAATCAAATCAAGTTTGTATCCAAACTGATATTTTAAATCAGTACCATATTGCTGTAAAATTTCCTCTGTATTAGACAATATTAAATCACTTCTTTGACTGACACTTAATAGCTCTATTGTATCCGAAAAACCGAGTTCTTATCTAAGTTGGAAAATCGATCAGTAGCTGTATCGATGCGAAAACTTTAACTTCGCCACTTTTGCTCTAGAAAATTCGAATAGAAGATATTAGTAGTTTTTGTGGCGATCCGTTCGTTGACACAAAAACCACAAATTACTGTACGTGGCCGATCGCCCGTAAAAAACTTCTGCACTATCTTTCGTAATATACTTTCTACCGAAGGGGATTGCTGGCGTTTGGAGTGTGCGAATTTTTTATTCGGACTTTCAAACGGACGCGCGTACTATTGTCCTCTTCAGTCAACAATCAAAATTAATCCAATATTTTCACAAACGAATATCACAGGAACTGATATTGTGAAGTAAAATATTTACTTTACCGGTTTTTTTTTTCCTATTTGATTGAAAATTTGATGAAGTGAAGTTTTACATTTTACAATATACGAAAAGTTCGGATTTATTATAAGGCCCAAAATACTAAATTTCTTCACTTGTTATAATCCATACCAACAAATGTTAACAACTGTTACACTTCGTGTATATACAGGGTGAATGAAAGGTACTGTATATCTCGTGCATCTTTTGAATTAACAATTTAATTAAAAAAATTCTTATACAAAGGATGGTTCATATAATACACTGATGGAAAAAAGTGACGAGCACACCCTGTATAATCTGAACGTGTCAAGAAAAATGCGTAGATTTAGCGGAGCATTAACCCATTAGCTTCCCTGATCCCCAAATGGGGATTCGCGAATTTTATTTTTTAACATATTTTAAAATGTTATTATCTTTAGTGTAATGTATACTAACTGAACAAGAATACTCTGTACTTTCTAGAAAAAAATTATATTTTAGTGTTGGTAACCCTGTAAGCATGTTATGCGCGTTATTTTATAACCTATACACAAAAGTTGATGGTCGAATATTTACATTATCTCTAATAATACTTTTTGTGCTTATTTGATTAATTTTGTGCCAGTTTTGTGAATTCAAGTAATAATACATTCCTTTAGTTGATATAAGAATAACAGGTGAGCAAATATAATATTTATTATAAAAAAAAATAGTACAAAACACCTAGATCCCCCATTTGGGGATCATGGAATTTACTATGTAAAAAAACATATGGAGAGCGTTATGTTAGTTTTATTCACAGTTGCTGTTTTTTTTTGTTTCCAATTCAGTATGGGTTCTAGAAAATTCCTTACTATCGCAGAACTTGAAGAAATATTGGAAGATGATGAATTTTTTGCTGATCTGGAACAAGAAGTCGTTGATATAGTCGAACTGCTGCCCGATAATATCGATGTTATATCAGATTGCGAAGAATTTGACGATAATATTTTAGAAGACACTGTTCCACAAGACGTTCCTGGACGACTAGAAATATATTCTAGCGCTCTGAATGATGATCAAGATCAAGCATCTACAGTAAAATCAAATGGTAAATTCTTGCCAAAAACTGTTCCACAAGACGTTCCTGGACAACTAGAAATCCATTCCAGCGCTCTGAATGTTGATCAAAATCAATCATCTATAGTAAAATTAAAAGGTAAATTCTTGCCAAAAAGTGAGTGGAAAAAGCAGGACGTAAATTTGACTAATACATCATTTGAAAGGAACAATGTATCTGAATTGAAATCACAGATTATTCAAAACTTGAAGGGTAAATCACCGGTTCAGATATTTGAAGAACTTTTCCGCGAAGATTTACTAAACCATATAGCTATCCAAAGTGTAAATTACGCTAGACAAAAAACAGACATAACTTTGAACTTTTCACAAATTGTCTTAAAAAGTTTATTGGAATTTTTTTGCTATCAGGGTACCATTCGTTGCCCCAAGAGCAGTTATATTGGTCGGAGGATGAAGATATAAATCTTACATGCGTAAGAAACTGCATGCCTAAGCACAGGTTTTTGGAAATAAAAAAAAACCTGCATTTTAACGACAATAGTCTCATATCCACCAGCGATAAACAAGACAAACTATTTAAAATCCGTCCTTTGATAAACAAATTGAAAACAAATTTCAAAAAGTTCAGTATATTTGCACAAAAACTTTCAATAGATGAGCAAATGGTGCGTTACTATGGCCACCATTACCTGAAACAGTTTATTAGGGGAAAACCAATAAGATTTGGATTCAAACAATGGGCTATGTGCTGCTCTAAATCTGGCTATTGTTTTCATATGGATATTTATGAAGGAAAGAGCCAAGAAGTACAACTTGTAAGTGGTGTTGGAGCTTCTGTGATAATGAAGATGACCTCTTTTTTGCAATATCCGTCAGAATATGAAATATTTTTCGATAACCTTTTCACCAGCTTTGATTTATTGTTGAAGTTGAGAAAACTAAATATAAAGGCGGCTGGAACAGTACGCTATAATAGAATGAACAAGTGTCATTTGAAATCTGATAATATCATAAAAATAGAGGAACGCGGGGCATATGCTTATCGTAATGATGAAAAAAATAAAATATTTGCGTTGATTTGGAGTGACAATAGCTGTGTTAAAATGCTATTGAATTACTTAGGATTGCAACCTTTAGAAAAAGTGAAAAGATATTGTAAGAAAGAAAAAAAAGAATGCCATATCGATAGACCAAACATTGTCGGACAATACAATAAACAAATGGGAGGGGTCGACAAGTTAGACTGGAATATGCAAAAGTATCGAATCAAATTTAGAGGTAAGAAATGGTATTTCCCTCTTTTCACAAATATGATTAACGTTGCGGTTGTTAACGCCCACGCTCTTTATACTGCAGTAAATGGAAGCATCCCATTATTAGATTTTAGACGCATTATTGCCAGAACTTATCTGAAGAAAGAATCATTATCCAATCCTAAATTTTCCGGAAGACCAAGTTCTAGTAAGGTGAAGAAAAGCCGCGTGCCTGACGATGTTAGATTTGACCCCATTGGACATGTTTTGGAGCGAACGATTGATGGAAACCAAAGAAAATGTGCCATATGTGACACAAACGTTCGCAAACAGTGTAAAAAATGCAATATTGGACTGCATATGGAATGTTTTCCTAATTGGCATAAATTATAAATATTTTTCTTTAGTTTGTAATGTTGGTTCAGTTTTTTTTTTATTTTTGTAACGGCAAGTGCCATGGGTCCCAAATTGGACTTAATTTTTTTTTTTTTTTTAAATGGCGTATATTTATTTGCCAACGAATAAATTGACCTATTACCTTTAATACAATCCTATTTTTAATTTAAATTTACAAAAAATGTCGATAATAAAAATTTGGAAGATAATGGGTTAAGGTTTTCCCTAGACGAGTTTGCGCATTGAGTTTTTACTTTTTCTATAGCTGCATTTTTTACTGAGTGCCTCCGACAGCTGCAAAATGTTGTCTCCATGGAGACCGATGCGGTGAGGGTGAAACCGGTTATTGTTAGTGTGGTGGAAGCAGGTAGTTGCTGTCGTACTTTGTGCGTGATGGAAGGCCGTTCGAGTTATCTGAGTGAGTTTGAGCGAGGAATGGTTGTGGAGATGCACATGACAGGAGTATTCCTCCGTGATATCGCGCGCCGTCTCGAGCGGTCATCATCAGCAGTGCAGCGGGCATGACGAGAATAGATGGAGCAAGGACGTACGCCCCTTGAGCCGCGAGTGGGACGGTCCCGCGCGTACAGCACGCGAGGATCGCGCCCTTGTTTACAGCGCTTTAGCGCCGCGTACGTCTTCCTCAAGGTAACTTGGAGCAGTTTGGCCAGCAGGAAGGGAAGGTATACTCACTACGCGAACTGTACGGGGGCGTTTGCTAGAAAGTGGACTGCGAGTGCACTGTGCGTTGCAGCGGATTCCGCTGACTCGCTAGCACCGTCGTTGTTGAGTGGAGGCACATTTTGTTTTCCGACGAATCAAGATTTGAATTTAGCACGGTGACGCGCGAATTTTGTTTCATCGGAGACGTGAGCGTCACCTCGACGAGTGCATCCAACTACGGCCTATCCACCGCCAGCAGAGAATTATGGTATGGGGTGCTATTACACATGGTAGACGTACACGTTTGCTGCATATACAGCATACGATGACGGCTCGCCGTTGCGTAGATGAGATGCTACGGCCCGTTGTGCTTCCCTACGTTCGACGGCGCACACGTTTTCTATACATGTACGACAACGCCCGACCGCACACAGCACGTGTTGCCCTGATCATTGTGGAAGAGAACCATATACGGATACTTCCATGGCCGGCACGTTCTCCGGATCGCAATCCGATCGAACATGTCTAGGATATGATCGGTCGGAGACTTCAACGTCCGGCTCCCCCGGATAACGTTGAGGAGCTATGGAGGCGAGTTGAAGAAGCATGGTTGGACATTCCTCCAGCTACCATACAACGACTTATTAACTCCATGCCTCGTCGTGTAGCGTTGGTACGCGCCCCTCGCGGGGAATACTACCGATATTAATGCATCCCTTCCCAGCAAGTCTGCGCCGCTCTCCAGGTGAGGGTAAGTTATACTACGTTAGTACTACTTCCATACCAGATTTCATTGCGTTAGAACCACTTCTTCAGATTACACAGGCTGTGCCCGTCACTTTTTTTCCAACAGTGTATTTGGCTTCACTTCGCAACGTTCGTTTTTTTTTGAGTTCACTATTTTAATGCAAGGCCAAATAATTTTTTTCCTCTTAAATAGCGTCATGTATTTTCTTTTACATATTTAAAAGATATTTTTCTCGTAAATATAATCATATGCAATTTATAGGGGATTGTATAAGAAAATTTTGAAGCAATGGTCAAAATCCTTTATTATTGTCAAATTATCAAATTTTAATGAAATGAATAAAAATAACCAATTGTTAAAATTAAGTGTTATTGGAATGTACAAACAAAAACAGTGAGTTAATTTAAAAATTTGAAAAAAAGACAAAATTATAAGTGCTCGAAATAGGCACTATTTACTGCCAAACTATGACCTAGTCGGTGTCTACTAAACCCCTGCAAAACAGTCACCGATATCACAACCTCTTAGCTCGCAGTTTTGCTTCATTATTATTATTTGCTTCATTATCATTATTCAAGACATCGACAACATTGATCCCTCTCTTCAACTTGGGGTAATAAAACTTAAACCTTTTCCGACAAACCAGTGTTACTTCCACACAAACGCTGTCTTCTGTTCTGATCCTTCGTAAGGTACAGATCTTACTTTACGTGCTGTCCAGCATGATGTAACACGACGCCCGGCCTCTTTCGCTTCTATGGTAATCTGTACTGTTCTATATACATTATTCTTTTAATCTAATCCACAATAATTTAATTCATTAACTAATTAATTTTTTCGCCCCCTGCCAAGCATCGCTCTCCATACTTGTCCAAGTATATGACGCACACCTCGTGGATCAACATCTTCGCAACTCAAAGATAACTCTGTACTGTTCTATACAGAGATTATTTTATATTAATTGCAATTAATTCACATTTAATTTACTGCCTAATTTAACATTATTTCCAGTTTAGTTTTGTGTGTTAATTGCTTATTCGACGTACCCTGTATACAGGGTGAGTCGTGAGGAATCGACCAAACTCAAGGAGTGTATTCTACTGGTGAAAGTAATGTAAAAAAACTCAAATGTTGTTATCCGATTTTTATTTGTTTTCGAGTTATAGCGTAATTAAAAATGTAGATTTAGTATACCATGTTTATGTATGTATTCGTAAAAACAGTGAAACCCCGATAGCAATTCATTATAGGGAAGTCTTCCTAGCTGAAGCGCTACCTGTTCGTGGCTTTCCGAACTAGCGGTAGTGACATTGAAAGCAGTCGAGAAATAGTGTAGAGTGGTTTGTATGCCTAATGCGTCTAATGTCACTACCTCTAGTTCATCGTTGATATAGTGAGGGCGCTGCCATCATAAAAAATGTTCCCTATACCTTGGAGTAAATTATAACATTGTGTTCGGGTATTGTGACATTGACCTGACGTTTGTACGACTATAGTGTAACAAACTAAAATGCCACACACTTATTCTAATTTAGAATATGCTAATATGGTGTTTGTTTATGGATTTTGTGATGGGAATGCTACAGCTGCTGCTAATGAATATCGTCAACGGTTTCCACATCACAGACATTCTAATAAGCACCATAGCGAGCGATTCTATTACAAAATTTGGTTTGTAGTTGTTTGTACAAAAGCGACCACCGTATAATAGGTAAAGCTTACATTGGTCCTGGTGTGTGTATCTGAACCTCAAGAGTTAAATCTTCAAGTGTGCGAGTTAGTTAAAATGAAAATGTTAAAGTTCTTAAAAAATAAAGAACCAACAAATGAAGTTTATATACTTTTCCAAAGAAAAGTATATACCAGAGCGTATATTGTGCCGATAACCACCTCAAAGAAGAAGAAATCGCACTACGCGGCAGTAACAGGAAGACAATCAATCTAAAGGCATAATTTATTAACGTAAAACATTATCTTAAAAATGATGTAATAAAGTTTTAATGCTGGACTTTAATTTTATTAACTGCTTTTTGAATACTACACTATCTATTATACACGTATTAAGTAACACTATTCAGGGATATTATAATGAAAAAAGAGTTAAAATACATTATACATAATTTAATACTATTGCCTAATAGCATTGCTCCAGATTACAAACGCACACTCAATGACGACGCATGATCAGGTACATATATATTTCAGTTAAGTACTGCAATATACTATACAAATTTACAACGGGAATTGCCTTTGATATATTGCGTTTACTGAATTAAATCCTATGGTAATAATTGTCACTCCATTTCACAATAATTAACGCGATATATTATCTGTGGTTAATTTAAAAGGAATGTTGTGAATTAATTTGATTATATATACTCATATTTATATTATAAATAGAGATATCTTTATTGCAGTTCTTATATATTTGGATGAGCAAATTGATATGCGAAAAGTTGCAGTCACAAAAATATGAAAAATTGGAAGTCATTCAATAATTCTATGGAGGAATTACGTTAGTGTTATAGAGCGTTCCAGGTTCAGAATGAAGTACAGGGGCTTATGGGTGCTAGGTATCTCACTTCATCGTTAACAATTGCAATAAATGTGTCTCTTTCTATTTTTCGCTAAATGGCCATTTCGGCGTTGTAATTTATGTTGGCAGTAGTTTTAGTAGTTTTTAGTTTACCGGTTAACGTTATCAATAGTCATCTAATTGTCATCTGAAAAATGTGTCGGCTGTTTTTCGAGTGTATTAATTTACTTTGTCGAGAATTTATTAAATAAAACAAGTTATTGAATAAAGAAATTTAGAGAAGAAGGAAGAAGCATAAAATACACTGACGAAACGTGGGTAAATGCAGGTCTATTTGCAACCAAAGGATGTAGTGGTCGTGCTCAACGCTATGCTTAATACACGCTGGTAATGGAAATGGTTTCGTCAATTTTATACATTTCTGTGTAAAAGAATTTAAACCACAAGTTTTTATTACCATATTTAAATTATAAAAGTTTCTTTAGATTCTAAGAATTTTGTACCTTTACAAATTTATTTACTACCTACTTTATAATTAGAGCGCTTCTTTTATTGCCTAGGGTTAAGCGATGATATTTAATCTGACTATCCATTGTTAACTAAATATATATAACACGGTTCCATTACTATATAAAAAGGAATTAACCGGAACTACCGCATGTAGTTCGAGTTAATTTCTGACACTAATACTTAATTAATAATGATATATTATTTATTTATTAAATCTCTAAGACCCTGTCGTACACCTTGGCTATATTGTTGCCCGTTACTGCCATTTCAACGAACGAATTATTAACACGAAAATTCTCCGTTATGGCGTCAAACAATTCAATTTACAATAATACGCACATTTAATTATGTAATAGTTAGGTGTTAATATTTACCTATTTGTAAAACAGCAACCAGCAACGAGAGAGTCAACAGTATCAACTTAACCACAGTACAAGCCACACAGTCTTAAAAGTACAAAGTAAAGCATTATTATATTAACAACAAGAGACATACTGTCTTATATAGCAGTAAAGAATTTAAAGTTTTAAGTTTACATTGAGTGATACATTTGTGAGATTGTCTTTATAAATTAGGTTTAATTCTTCTTTGTTAAATAAATAAGTACTCAAAAAACACACTAAAACTACCAAACTAGCTAAATGCCAAACTAGCAAACTGCCAACTACCAAACTAGCTACATGATAAACTGATGAATTGACAAACTGCTAAATTGCCAAACTGTCAAACTGCCAAACCACCTAACTAGCAAACTGTCAAAGAACCAAACTAGCAAACTGCCAAATTGCCAAATAGCAAACTGACAAACTAACAAACTGCCAAACTAACAAATTAGCAAACTGCCAAACTACCAAACTAGCAAGCTGCGAAACTAGCAAACTGCCACATTGTCAAACTACTAAACTGTCAAATAACCAAACTGCCAAACTAGCAAACTGCCAAGCTACCAAACTAGTAAACTACCAAACAACAGAACTAACAATTTGCCAAACTGCCGAACAGCTATACTGACAAACTACCAAACTAGCAGACGGCCAAATTGTCAAACTGCTAAACTAACAAACTAGCAATCTGCCAAACTACTAAACTAGCAAACTGTCAAACTGACAAACAACGGCACTAACACACTGCCAAACTGTCAAACCAGAAAACTGCAAAAGAACCAAACCAGCACTTTTGCAGTAGCATTTTAGCACTAGCATTTTACTGCCAAACTAGCAAACTGCCAAACTGCCAAACTAGCAAAGCTGCCATGTACCAAATTAGCAATCTGCCAAAACTACTAAACTAGCAAATTGTCAAACTGACAAACTGACAAACAACAGAACTAGCGAAACTGCCAAACTGTCAAACCAGAAAACTGCAAAACTGCCAAAGAACTAAACCAGCACTTTTGCAGTAGCACCAAACTAGCATTTTAGCACTAGCATTTTACTGCCAAACTTGCAAACTGCCAAACTGCCAAACTAGCAAAACTGCCAAAGTACCAAATTAGCAAACTGCCAAACTACTAAACCAGCAAACTGACAAACAACAGAACTAACAAACTGTCAAACCAGAAAACTGTCAAACTGCCAAAGAACCAAACCAGCACTTTTGCAGTAGCACGAAACTAGCATTTTAGCACTAGCATTTTACTGCCAAACTAGCAAACTGCCAAACTGCCAAACTAGCAAAACTGCCAAAATACCAAATTACCAAACTGCCGAACTACTAAACTAGCAAACCGCCAAACAACAGAACTAACAAACTGATAAACTAGCAAACTGCCAAACGACCAAATCAACAAATTTCCAAACAGCCAAACTACCAAACTAGCAAACCGCCAAACTAGCAAATTGCCAAACTACCAAACTGTCAAACTGTCAAACTACCAAACTATCTAACTTCCAAACTTTCAAACTACCAAACTAGCAAACTAGCAAACTGGCAAACTAGCAAACTGCCAAATTAGCAAACTACCAAACAAGCAAACTGCGAAACTAGCGAGCTGCCAAACTAGCAAACTACCAAACTCGCTAACCAGCAAACTGCCAAACTGACAAACTACCAAATTAGCAAACTGCTGCCACCAACCGAAATAAATAACCAGCTTATACGGAAGTTACGCCCCGTGAGCGGTGGGTCAAAAAACAAATTCTTACTTGGTCCTTCGCGAGCCGAATACAGCCCCATTTGGTTCTATAAGAGAAAGAAATAGATTATATATTTGGTCCTTCAAAAGCAGATATACATTGGCCCTTCGAAACCAGATATACATGCACTTCCAATTGCTCATCCACCGTTTTCGCAAGATCTGCCCCCAGTGAATTTTTCCTGATTCCTAACCATAAAGTTTCGCTTGAAAGACACAGATTTTCATATAACGAGGCGATCATCGTACGTAACGCCTATTTTGCTGAGCAACTCGCTAACTACTATTTGGAAAGATTAGAAAGGTTAGAGCATCACTGGGAAAAGTGTATGGACTTAAAATTACACAATGATGAAAAGTAAAACTACATTTAACCGACAAAATACTTATACAGAATTTACTATAATAAAGTTACTGTAAATGAGAACCAATGAGTATTAAATCTCGCTTTACATGAAAATATCGCCTAATGGGTTGTGTTGATTTTTACATTTCGACAAACTAAATTTGTACCACTAGGTATGCAGGAACGCTACACGTCGAGACGCTGCCTTTCGCTCTTATTGGAGCTCGTCAACACACAGTATCCTAGACAGATATGACTTCTCACTTCTATACTTGTATATATAGTTAGTATAATGAACTTACTGTAAATGAGAATTATTGAATATTAAATCTCACTTTACAGGCAAATGCAATCCACACATTCCGGGATAGTTGTGATTTTTCACAAATTTTTTGTTATCCTAACGACTAGATAGGTAGCGTCACCACGTGCTGCTTCCTTTCTGCATACTGGTACAAACTCAATTTGTCGAAATGTAGAAATCAACGCAACACATTAGTCGTAAAGGGAGATTTAATACTCATTAGTTCTCATTTACAGTTCATTACACTAACCATATATACGCGAAGAATTTACTTGTTTTAGCCATTATGAAATACTTATTGCGAAGAATTGCGAAGAGTAGGAAAATTGAAAATTAAATTTTTCGATCAATAGTGCAGAAACATAGCACAATATTTTAATATAACTAACGTCCAAATATTACATGTACTCCCACATTAATGGACGCGAAAATTATTCATTTAAAAGCTCAATCTGTTTTACTGTGTCGTAAGCTATCCTAAAATAAAACTCTAGCATCGTATTTCTATTGCCACATTCTTTATATAAATTCATTGAGGAATTTTCATGAATATGGATTGAATAGCGTCCTAGTCGGCAGACGACAATAATTACAAAGTGAGAATCTCGCTCGATAGATGGACTTTTATATAAAAGAATAGTTCAATTTGACGCCGATGACATCTGCGCGTCTTTTCTTCAATAATAACTTCTCAAAATAGGACTTCCAACATAGCGCAGTGGAATTGGACTTTATACAAAATGAAATTTACGGACGAAATCTGTTTCATTTATTTGAATAATAAAGGTTACCGATCAATGACGAAGTCTCGGAATCCTTAATATTACCGAGCTAGTAACGTATAAAAGTAAATGTTTCTGGGAATATGTACTTTCGGAGAGTTCTTTGTGATCGAATGGAGCACAGAAATGGAATATCGTTCAAATGTATTTTAGATTCTGAATGAATTCAATTGATAAAGTATTGTTTTTCATAATTAATCTCCAATTTTCTAAAGCAAGTGATTTAATTAAAAGTATAAAACGTAATAACATACAGTAAAACCTGTCAATAACGGCCACCAAGAAAAAAACAATATTGTGATGACTCATCCAACGATGCGTCGCGCGTCATACCCCTGGCGTTTTCTCGATGCATCCAGAACGCTCGACAAGAGTATTCACCGCGATATATAAGCCGTTGAGGAAGGGATTGAATTATTCAATACCGAATTATCGTCGAGTAAACTTACATAAATTTATAAATGTGCTTATTGTTAGTAATTGGTTTTTATATTGTTATTCGTTTTATTATTAATATAGTGTGTGTCTAAAGTTATCGTTAGTTTTATTTAGGAACCCGAAAAGACAAACTTTACAATATTGTCAGGTTTTTCGTCATCTAAATAAAATATGTAATTGGTCTTTAAGATTTTCTTCTTTATTTTATTAATTAAAGTAAATATTATATAAATACACGTATTGCAATGTTCTTTTCTAAGTCAGATAAATTGAAAAATTGGATAGAGCTGAAAACAGCAATGAAAAATTATATATAAGCATCGATAAAGCAAATCTCCTAGTCATTTCATGTAGACAAAAAAGGGATATTTATCAATACGTTTTGCACGTATTACGCCGTTGTTATATAATGAAACGGATATGCAAAATACATATCCGTAACTGTAAACAAGGACAAACACCTCGTATTTTTAGCATTTACTTCTGTTCAATACATATGTTTCAGCCATCTAGGCCTCATCGGTTGAACTAGTGAAGCAATGTATATACAAATTAATACAGATCTGTTAAACAACGGATCTGTATCTGTATCTACATTTACGCTAAAATCGTCTCCAAGCCATAACCAGTTTCGTTCTATCAGGCGACACCAATTTAATCAGTGACATCTGACGGAAGAAAGCGACTAGGCCAGAAAAGGCGATCTTCGGCTCGAATACCAAGGCTATTACAAATAAGCGGAAAAATACGTATATTTTTACTCATATTTACCGCCAGATGGCGGTAAATATGAGGCCTAGATGAGGCCTAGATGGCTGAAACATATGTATTGAACAGAAGTAAATGCTAAAAATACGAGGTGTTTGTCCTTGTTTACAGTTACGGATATGTATTTTGCATATCCGTTTCATTATATAACAACGGCGTAATACGTGCAAAACGTATTGATAAATATCCCTTTTTTGTATATTTACCGCCATCTGGCGCGTGTTAATGGACAGCACCAATATACGTATTTTTCCGCTTATTTGTAATAGCCTTGCTATTCGAGCGGAAGATCGCCTTTTCTGGCCTAGTCGCTTTCTTCCGTCAGATGTCACTGATTAAATTGGTGTCGCCTGATAGAACGAAACTGGTTATGGCTTGGAGACGATGTTAGCGTAAATGTAGATACAGATACAGATCCGTTGTTTAACAGATCTGTATTAATTTCTATATACATTGCTTCACTAGTTCATCCGATGAGGCCTAGATGGCTGAAACATATGTATTGAACAGAAGTAAATGCTAAAAATACGAGGTGTTTGTCCTTTTTTACAGTTACGGATATGTATTTTGCATATCCGTTTCATTGTATTTCATGTAGAGTTCCTTGTTATTTTCTGTAAAAGTTTTAATTTACAACAATACAGATCGTGTTAACAAAAACACATGTATGTATATTTAGTAAATTTATATTGTATGTCAAATGTCATGTAAATAATTATATATATATATTTATATATATAATTATTATACATATATATATATATATATATATATATATATATATATATATTGATGTAGTTCATCTGATGTTCTTTTAATTTCTTTCAGTTATATGTTTTCTTGTATAGAAATGTTATATCTGCAATTGAATGATTTTTGAATATATTATTGTATAGCCAAATTTTTGTATTATTGATATAAAATTATAATTAGATTTAGAAATATCGATATCGATTTAATATTGTAAATTGTATTCATTGTTTTTTTTATTTCTTGTTCTTAAATTTAACTTTCTCGTGAGGATCTTGGTTTTCTAAATCTAATTCTGATTATATTATATGTTATCATATTTCTATCAACGTATTATTTATTATTACCCTGATTTACTTAAATTCCAAAAACTGTGTTTGCGATTACGTGAGTGATGTTAATGTATATTCTGATTAATCTGTCAGAGTTATTTATATTTCTGGTTTATGAAAGATTTTCTTTAAAGTAACATTTTAAAATTATTCCTTTTTAAATTGTCAAAA
The DNA here is from genome assembly GCA_935421215.2 of Melolontha melolontha. Taxonomy (NCBI): domain Eukaryota; kingdom Metazoa; phylum Arthropoda; class Insecta; order Coleoptera; family Scarabaeidae; genus Melolontha; species Melolontha melolontha. The sequence goes on along the minus strand of OW285236.1, from coordinate 18,751,307 downwards.
TAACACTTGATTTAATTTTTGAATTCACTGTATTAATTTCATAGAAAATCTGATTTATGGAAATATATAATTGCTTATGGGAGTCTTAACTACGAAAAACAGAATAATAAATAAGCAGATTTTTGCACAGAAGGTTGGTGTATAAACACAAATTTTAAAAGATTCCTCTACAAATAGATATTTAAAAGTGATATCTTTACGTAATCTTCACCAGGAGGTGTTTAACATATTAACAATTGGTATATTTACCTTGCCGGAAGGATTTCTTCGTGCGGATAATAACCAGGAATTCCTATATACAATCTAATTGCAATAGCTTCGTTACTAATTCTAATTTACGTTTATGCAGCGATATTAAAGGAGTTACCAGTATCGACATTGGATATTTTGAGATAATTTACATCTTTTCCTTTTTTTTTAATATGAACACATAACCTTGCAGACTTCTACGAACATCTAGATCAAAAGCCGATTTATATTTGGAATATTCTACAAGCCGAGTTGTACCTGTTTATCAAGTTCTACCACATCTGTATCAGACGGATTATGCCTTAGAATATATCATCCAGAGGCTACTAAAACATCAGTATCATAGTCACTATTTATGTTTTCTGTACAGGTATTTACCATAGTTTTAATTACCTGAAATAATACGCAAGAAATTTCATTTCCTACAAGTATTAAATACTTTTAATATTACTCACGTATCCCAAATAAACAATCATTTTACTTATATATTTTAATTTATGCATCAGTTAAATCTTTTATGCTTTGTTTACATTCGGCATTTATATACTGGGTTAGACTAGACAACCCATTACACTTGTTTGTTATAAAAATAACATACTCATAAAACCCTAAATTGTATCTTGATTATTTTAAAGAACAAATCAATTTAATTCTGAAATATATTTATTATTACCATTTACATAATTGTTTTATTTTATGTACTTAATCTCCTGATATCTACACATCCGGAACCTGCCTTTAGACCCTGAGATATAAAGTCTTTGCTTTATTTTTATTATTCTTACTATATATCTTGAGCTAGCAATACATTAATATTTCTATAATTAATATCCATTATATATATTAATTATTCATTTTACCAGCTCTGCGTTATTACAATATATATATATATATATATATATATATATATATATATATATATATATATATATATATATATATATATATATATATACAGGCTGATTGATTTTCGGCCCTCACCATGGGGATCTCGCTTATTATTGGAGATAGAGTATAGGTTTAAATTTGGCAAAGTTGTTAAATTTTGTGTTTGTTATAAATCCGTAAAGAAAATAGACCTGTGACAAATGGCATTCGTTATTTAAAAAAAAAAACGCGATATCTCCATTTTCTTCTTTTACTTGTAGCACCGACAATTGGCCTTGTAGAGAAAAAATAAAAACACATCCTTGTGGCCATTTCTAAACCTCTATCCAGTGGTGTACTCTAAATTTTATACGATGTTTCGTTTCTTTCTGGCCATAATCAACTATATAATTTCTTATAGGCGCCATATTGGATTTAGACATCTTCAGAAAGAGTTTCTTTTTCTGATTTCAACCATGTACCACATGCTGACTGAAGTTTTTGACATTAGGTTTTATTTGAAAGAATAAATTATAAGATTAAATAACGTAGCCATGGAATTTCAATCTGTCAAACATTTCATTTATTGTTCATTAATAATACAAAAATGTCATACATTAACGAAGAGAAACGAGATATGATAAGTATTTTTTATTCTTCGAACCGAAATTCAACAGTAGCGAGTACAAGATATCTACAATTATATCCAGAACGACAACAGCCTCATCGTACCATTTTTCTAGATCTCGACAGAAATTTGGTCGAGAATGGATCGTTTGCTAAGCCGCGTAATGGTCAAGACAACAGGAATTTAAATGAAAATCGACAAGATATTTTACAAATAGTAAATTAAAAGCGTGTTTTCAAATTTCATGTTAATCTTGTATTTTTATAGATAAATAATAATCCATCAATTTCTACACGCGAAGTAGCGTCGGAATTAAATTTGTGCCAGTCCAGAGTTTGGAGAACTTAACATAAAAGTTGGTTTAAACCATACAGGATCCATGTTAGTCACTCTTTACTGCCTGGAGATAATTTGAGAAGGCTAGAATATTGTAATTGGTTAATGGGAAGGATAGAAAATGACGAAAATTTTTTAAGCAAAATCATCTGGTCAGATGAAACAAAATTTACAAATTCTGGAATTTTCAACAGAAATACGGAGCACTATTGAGCAGTACAAAATCCCCGACAAAACAGGGCTAGAAGACCACAACATCGTTTAGGAATAAACGTTTGGATGGGTATTTTGGCAAATCGTCTCTTAGGACCAGTTATGTATGAAGAACATTTAAATGAATGGAGAAAGATATTTAAACATTTTACGTACATACGTATCTGACTATCTTGACGACAACATCCCATTAAATCAATTAAAATATTTATGGTGGCAACAAGATGGCCCACCAGCACACAATGCAGCTGTTGTTAGAAATTTCTTAAATCAAGAGTTTGCAAACCGTTGGATTGGAAATAGGGGAGTTATTGAATGGCCTGCGAGATCACCTGATTTAAGTCCGCTAGATTTTTTTTTATGGGGATATGTTAAAAATAATATTTATAAAGTATATGCGCCACAAAACATTGAAGAATTACGAGACAGACTTCAGAATGCCTTCGATGCAGTTCCTAGAAGAACTATACAAAGGGCAGTACAAAATGCCAGAAGGCGTGCCCAATTGTGTATTACCGAAGATGGCCAGATAATTGAACATTTACTGCAATTGTTTATTGTTTATTTTTCTATGTATTTTTATTAATGTTTTTGTTATCTTGTACTCGGTACTGTTGAATTTCGTTTCGGAGAATAAAAAATACTTATCATATCTCGTTTCTCTTCGTTAGTGTATGACATTTTTGTATTATTAATGAACAATAAATGAAATGTTTGACAGATTGAAATTCCAAAGGCTACCTTATTTAATCTTATAATTTATTCTTTCAAATAAAACCTAATGTCAAAAACTATAGTCAGCAAGTGGTACATGGTTGAAATCAGAAAAAAAAACTCTTTCTGAAGATGTCTAAATCCAATATGGCGCTTATAAGAAATTAGATAGTTGATGATGGCCAGAAGGAAACGAAACGTCGCATAAAAATTTAGAGTACACCACTGGATAGAGGTTTAGAAATGGCCGCAAGAATGTGTTTTTATTTTTTCTCTACAAGGCCAAATGTCGGTGCTACAGGTAAAAGAAGAAAATGGGGTTTTCGCGTTTTTTTTTTAAATAACGAAGGTCATTTGTCCCAGGTCTATTTTCTTTACGGATTTATAACAAACACAAAATTTAACAACTTTGCCAAATTTAAACCTATACTCTATCTCCAATAATAAGAGAGATCCCCATGGTGAGGGCCGACAATGAATCAGCCTGTATATATGTTACTCTTGATGTTCTCGCGGACGTATGATGAAGGTGTAGTTCCTCGGGTTCTTGGCTGCGTGTGAGTTTTGTCCTGAAAAGGACTATTTACTCTATGTTTCAACGAGATCGCACTCGTCATCTTCAGGAGCTAGTCGGTCTGTCGCTGGTTAGAGCTGGAGATCATCTGATGTGCGCCTAATACTACCTCTTGTTATATGCTGCTGTGTCTGGAGGGGCGTCCCGCTATTGACGTCATGCGTGCGCGGCTTCGTGTAATTGGTCCGAGTGCCTGTAAGTTCCCTGGTCGGTACGTGTGTCGGTGTAGGGGTTGCGATCTGTCGGGATTTGGTTGTGTTTTTATCTGTCAGTGAGCTAGGAGCGGTTTCCATGTATGCGGCAAGCGCTGGCCGTCGTCACGTTTATTTAAGCACTTAGGAGGCTTTTCTATTTCTATCGCTTCTCTTGTAATTCTCGTCGTTAGGTTTTCACTTTTGGCTAGGATCTTCGTGTTTTCAAAGTCGATAGAGTGCCCTGTCAGAAGTTTATGTGGTGCTAGCGATAACGTTACTTCTTTCTTGACGACCGCGTTTCGGTGTTCTTCTCTTCTCACGCTAACTCGCCTGTTTGTCTGACCCACATATGATTGATCACACACTGAACATGGTATTTCGTGAACGCCCTGATCTTCTAGAGGAATTTTGTCTTTCGCATTACCTATTTCATCGGCTATTTTTCTGTGTGTTGTGAAAACGGTGTCGATGTTGTGTCTTCTTAATAATCTACTGATTTGGTCTGTAGTTCCCTTTATACATGGAAGGAAAGCTCTGGACGTGAACTCTTGTTTTTCTGTTTTTCTGTTGACGTTAATTCTGGCTTTATTTATTGTTTTTGATGAATAGCCGTTCGTGATGAGGGCGTTTCTTATGTTCCTTCTTTCTTCGTGTATGTGTTCCTTGTCTGTTAGTCTCTCAAATCGCAAAACTAGTGTTTTTACAACGGAATTTAGTTGTGCCGGGTGATGGTGTGATTGTGCTTTTAAATATCTATTTGTGTGTGTAGGTTTTCGATATACCGTGTGTCCCAGTCGTCCGTTCTCTTTCTTGATTACCAACACGTCAAGGAAAGGGAGTTTTCCTTGTTCTTCTACCTCCATTGTGAAACGTATGTTTGGATGTTCGGTATTCAAGTGGTGTAGAAAAATATCCAGCTTCTCTCTGCCATGTGTCCAAATGATGAAAGTATCGTCGACATAACGTAGCCACAAATTGGGCTTGTCTGCGCAGTTGTTTAATGCCTTCGTTTCGAAGTTCTCCATGAATATGTTGGCAATAATCGGTGAGAGAGGAGATCCCATCGGTGCGCCCTCCTCTTGTCGGTATTTTTGGCTATTGTAGGTGAAATAAGTGTCTGCCAGGCAGTGTTCTATTAGATTAATCGTGTCCTTTGGTACTTGGTATTTATTTTCTAATATGAAAATGGTTTCTGCGATCGGCACTTGCGTGAATAACGATGTTACATCGAAGCTGACTAGCAGTTCCGTTGGTTGTATGCGTACGTCTTTTATTAACTCTATGAAGTGGTCCGCATTCTTCACATAGGACGCCATTTGTTCGGCGTGTACCTGGAGTTGCTGTGCCAAGCATCGTGCTAGGGCTTGCGTTGGAGATCCGATAGAACTTACTATTGGCCTGAGCGGTATATCGGTCTCGTGTATTTTTGGTAGTCCGTAGTGAAGAGACAAAGAAACGGATAATTCCCCTAGAAAAATCGTCCCGGTGTCCGAAACTCTACGGACTACCACATACGGAATGCTTAAGGTTAATAGAAAACATATTAGTAAAGAAAAATACAAACCCGGTTGTTATACACGAAATCATATCTCTAACGGAGTTAGTCACCAACCAAAGTTACTTTACATTAAACAACAAATTCTACAAACAAACAGAAGGTCTGGCAATGGGCTCACCTCTAAGTCCTCTATTAGCAGAAATTTTCATGAAACATATTACAGAAAAAATTTTTCATCACAACTAGGTAAAAAACATATTAAATTTTGGTATCGGTATGTAGACGACATCCTAGCTTGCTTTAAGGGTACTCAGAGACAACTACAAACATTTCTGAACTACATAAATTCAATCCATTCTAATATCAATTTTACAGTAGAAATAGAAGAGAATAACAGTATTAACTTCCTGGATTTAAAATTAAACAAATTAGATCAGAGCTTAAAATTTGATATATACCGTAAACCTACTTTCACTGATTGCATTATTCCCAAAGATTCACTACACCCTAAGACACGCAAACATTCATTTTTTAATTCTACGATACATAGAGCATTAAATTCCTTTGTCTAATGAATCTTTTGTTCGTGAAATCAATACAAATAAAAAAATAAAACAAAAAGCGGTAAACAATAGTTATAAAAGTAGCGTAATTGACAGTATACTAAAGAAAAAACAGTTACAAGTGGCCCTTAGTTTAGTATATCCTAAAGATAGTGCTAATTTGAAACAATTTGTCTCGTTAACTTACTTCGGTAAAATAAGCGAGCAAATTGGAAATATAATTTCAAAAAATAATAGTAATGTTAGTATAGCTTACAAACCATATGTAAAAACAAGTAATTTCATTTTTAACGCAAAACCTAAAACAGATATCAATAATAAATCAGGAGTGTACAAATTATATTGTAATGATTGTAAAAGTGTATATATATATAGGTCAGACTGGTCGAAGTTTTATTATACGGGTAAAAGAACACATGAGGTCATATAAACTAAAGAAGACAGATTCAACATTAGGAAACCATCTTATTACAGAAAGGCATACATTTGGTCATCATAAAATATTGCATTTGGCCGAGAAAGGTCGTAAATTAAATCTTTTAGAGTCAATTGAAATTTTTAAAAGCCGAAACAACACAATAGATATTATTCTTAACGACCAGTTGGATCTTATATATACACCTCTTTTCCAATGTTGTATATAATAGTAAAGTATATAGTAGTAATTTTAAATAACATCATAAACCACCCCCATATATTTTTGTGTCATTTATAAGATCTATGTAGGCCTGTAACATTTTCAGTTTGATAATGACATTGTATGTCGAAACCGCGGTCACTATTACATGTGAATAAAGTGGTATAACAAAGTTATTGTTTTATTTTATTTTATTATTTTCAAAATGAATTACCACAAAGTTACGGCTACCAGTATTAACTAAAATATTCGTATTGAACATGACTATTATTTTAAACATTTTTTAATATTTAAAAGGCAGAATAGAAAAAAATAGTATAAAATACACGTTTCATAAGACATTTTTGCGCACTCGTTCGTTAGAAACTTGCGCAAAAATGTCTTGTGATTCATAAGACATATTTCATAAGTTATGAAACTTGTATCTAAATATACTATTATCACGACCTTGTAAATTTACACTCAAATCATTTAAATACGCAAATACATCAGCTACATAAGCCACAATAACAACATACACTCATAATTTTGTAAAAGCAATGCTTTTCCTGGAAAAGTTTTATTAACTCTTCTCGCAATTCCAGTACCCGGGTCAACAATGTCCCCACGATAACCGTCTAAGTTTTGTAATGGAAACGAAGAGATTTTTTTATTTTCGCCCATTTGATCGCATAATTTAGCAAGCAGCCTGTTCTGTAACGGTCGGCTTTTAATAAAATTAACCAGCTGTACAGTTTCACAAAGAATTTTATTTAGATTTTTCGGCATGGTTTTTGCGGCAAGAGCATGTTTTTGAAGGAAGCAATGCGTCCATCCCGCCCTTGATATAATGGTTCTTTCCTGTTATCGCCTTTGCATAATTACTACCTATGCAATACATTTTGCCCAATCTATGTTAGTACAGTTTCTAGTAGCTTCATAAAAAACATCAAAAAGACATTGTCCTATTGCATGATCCGGTACTGTTTTGCAAAACAACATATTTTCTTTGATTAGTGTGTGCCTATCACATTCATACCTCACAAAATATAAAAACTGAGATGTTTGCTACATCTATTGATTCATCAAATTGAATACTAAAAAATTCACTTGAACTCTCTTGATGAATTATCTGATCGCGAACGTCGGCAGCTAGGTCATGGATTCGCCTTGATGTTGTGTTGTTAGAAAGTGTAAATTTTTTGCTTCTTCCACGTCTATTAAAACACTGACCATATCAATTGAATCAGGCAATATGAGGCTTTCGGCGATTGTATGGGGTTCGCACATCTTAGCTACTCTTAATGCTAAGAGATTGGATGCTTCAAGTACACTTTTATCAGTATGGCTTGACTTACAAATAGAAGTTTGTTGATTTCTCAACGTATGTAATTTTCTTTCGAAAAATTCCAAGGCTTTGTTTTAATGAGCTGGATGTTTTGTTTCCGAGTGTCGAACTAATTTTGATGGCTTCATCCTTTCATCGGAGTGAACTTGAAAGCGAACAACGCACTGTGGATTTCCATCCAATGAGGTGAAACCATAATTTAAATAACTGTTAATTTAGAACTTTGTCTTTTTACCAACTGATTCACTGAATGTAGATGGCTGACATCGTTTTTACAAAATTTACCGATTTCGCATGTAATGTAGCCTGGTCCTGCGGGGGCTACATCGTTGCGTTGGTACGCAAATGCGTATAAGTATTAAATAATACGCAGATAAGGTTGGTTCAACATCGTATAATTAGATAACACTTTACTAAGATATAACATTAACTATATACATAACAATAAAATAGAACAGTAGTCAAAGGAGAGATCTATCTCGCACTCGCTATGTCTTACTGACTATCTAGCTATGTCTGATCTAAGAAATTGAAAAAATACAATTCAGTTTTGCGCTTGGCCGCGCACTAAAATAAAAGCACCAGACGCACGCTTAGCATTCTAAACTTAACTGAAGTTGTGCAATCGCAAGCGCCTCTTTTATAATGGTGGCAGCACGACTTCAAACGCATCCATATGCTAGGTATAGACTATAGATTATACAGACAAAATTTAAAACAAAAACTCTCTTACCACATACAATAAGTCACAAAAGACAGCATAGAAAGACATTCTGGATAGCAATTTTCACACAAATATAAATTTGTGCTGTGTTTTCCACACCCGATTCTTCAAATGTTTTTATATTATTAAAAATATTTATGCTTTATACCAAAAATGATAAGGTTTTATACACTCAATTGTGTTTGATATTGTTTTGACATTTGTTTTGTAATCATATAGTAAAAGCAAGGTATATTTTCGATTTCGATTCCAATATACACACAACACTTTCGCGTTTTGAGCTAATAGAGTTCCTTTGTCCTTAATTAAATGCAAGCGTTTTCGTTGGAGCATAACTCGATGCTGTTGAACGATTACGCTTTATCGAAATCGCGTTTAGTTCAAAGAAATAACGTTTTACTACATTGTAATTACAGAATAAGTTACCACAACGTTCTATTACTCTTAAGCGCAGCGCACTGTTATACGTATGTTTTATGCATGAACTAAACACAGGTGTAGCTGTTATAAAAGCATGCAATATAGTTATTATTTGTAAAAGCAGGGCATTGTATACTCCTTGATGCTTACGTGGAATTTACCATGAACTTTCAAATACAAACACATAAAGATTTTCACAATTTCTTTGAAATAAGAACACATACATATAGATCTTAAGAATACAAAGTTCTGCAATCTTTTGACCCTGTTCCGTTCCGCATATATCAAAAATTTCTTTAACTTTTTACATTGTCTTATTTATATATAAATCAGGTATAAAATTTAAAAAAAGTCTGTAAGACAACTTTATGGACAAATATTTCAAGAAGTCTTTCTTTTGTATAGTATTAGACAGGTTATCAACGAGTACCCTCACTTCAAGAAATTCGTGCTAATCACTAGAGCAGACCAATTTCCGTGCGCACCATGAGCGCCGATGTGGGAGTGTAATTCGTAATATATTAGAATATGCGTTATAATAGGGACGCAACATGAGCTTGTTACCGATATAAGTATAGAAGTAGAGCCATTTATTCTATCAGAAATAATTAAATATACATTTGGTTTTCTGCTATTAAAGTAATATGAATAAACACACGAAAAATAAGAATAGTACATATTATAGTAGCGTTGTATGTACCTATAAATAAAATGGAAAATGTATGAAATAAGTTATTGTGTGCACGACAGAGGATTTAAAAAAAACACTTACCGTTTTAAGCGTCTTCCAATGATTGACAAACTGGAGAAACTCGATTGTATATTTTCAACATCAGGTCCGTTTCTAAGGCTATTTCTGAAAAACATGCCCGCCGTGAGGAAAAAATATGTTTACATTCAGAAAACGAGCGTTCTACATCTAGTGATGTTATCAAAATACTTTTTTAAGCAACTTAACGCATCTGTAGTAGACGTGCCCTCACAAATACGTGTTAAGGTGTCAAAATCTGCATTTCTGTCTAAAACACATTCAAATTTAATTAGAAAACTTTCACTTTTTGCGTATTTTACAGCACACAGTTGTGCTCGAACATCTTTGACGATTTGCAGTGATTCCTCTAACGACAGCGACGAATTTTCTAATTTTGTTATTGCTTCTTCTAGTCCCAAGTAATTCTCACGAATACTTTGTAAATCCTTTTTAATCTGGGCATCTTGAAATTTTTTCTGGCTTGTATTGATAGCTGCGCTTTCTTTCGGATCTAATGATAAAACCACGTCCTTAATTTTTTCAAAATGTTCATGATAGTAAAACCCCACCCGTAACCATGTACCCCAACGTGTCAGAATCGGCTGTGGTGGCTCAGGGGCATGGGGACACAATTCGTGAAATTTCTGAATACGTTTTGGAGATTTCAGGAATACTGCCTTTGTACTCGATATTAAAGCATCTACCTCTGGATAACATCTACGAACCTGTTCTGCCACAAATTGTAGAGCATGGAGTTTTCAAGTAATACAAAGATAATATTTTCTAAGAGACCGGCCTACATAACACATGGTTGCGGCACCATCGGTCATAAACATTAATACTTGGTCTTTCGAAAGTCAAAATTTTTCCAAAGTATCTAATAGCACCTCTGAAATTTTTTCGGCATTACATTGTTCTAGTCGTCTGGATGCTAATAAAATTGAAGACGTTGGTTGATGTGGTTCCATATTACGCGCCATCACATTAACTATAGATTGTTTTTTGCTGTCAGTTGTTTCGTCCAGACATAACCACAGTTTTTTATTTTTCGGTTCGGCTTTGATTTTATTTTCAACCTGTTTACGCACCGATGGTGAATTTCTTCGTAACGTTGTCGTGCTCGGTAATGTTTGATTCGCGTATTTATTCCAAAATGAAATAAATGAATCATTACTTAACAAGGTAAACGGCAGTGTACATACAATCATAGTTACACATAGTTCATGTATAAACTGTTGTCGATTAATTTTGTTATTATTGTGCTTCGAACTGCTTACGTGTTCTTTACAATGTGTTTTTGACCAACACATTAGATATGTATTGCACACTAAACATTTAATTTTTGAGCCATCGTATATTATGTCCGGGAAATCCATAATAAACTTATTCACTTCGTCTGACAACGGTCGTTTTCTCGATTTATGTGTCGACGACATTTTATTACGTATGCTTACACTTACATGCAGTCTAAGCAACTACCAAGCAGATACTGAATGCTTTTTATTAGTTCTGATGCAATACAGTCATTCTCACAACGGTGCACATGGCGCGAACGGAAATTGGTTTGCTCTACTAATCACACACAATCTTGCCAAGTTAAAACCTTTCCACGAAAATCCATTATTTTTTATATTTATTTCCTATGAGAAGAGATATAAATACAAGAAAAACCTAACAAAAATATCCAAGATAAGTTCAAAAGAGGATACAAGCCAAAAGACAAAGAACAAAAACAAATTAGATAGAAGATAATGCATATAGCCAATCACACATGTTAAAAGTCATTAAAATAAAAGAGGTCATTGACATTTATACACTAATTCAACCAAGGAGTTGTCTTGCTGACCGCGCGCATGCCACCAGGGAATCTTCTTCTGGAGCAATCGTTGAAAATGTGGGCGCTATAGTTTGCTATACATTTCCACTGCCACATAGTACGCTCTACATTTCCACTGTTACAGAGTCTAGTAACCTTCTGTGGCTTGTGCAGAACCTATTTAGTTGAGACCGTTGCCAGCATGGGAAGGTAATACCCGAAGGTATAGAAATGAAATCTCGAGGAGGCATATTCAGATATCACTCACATAGATGAGCTGCTTAACTAAATAACTATCCAACTAATTCAGTCTTCTAAATTTCAGTCGGATTCCGGGAACGTTCACTAAATTAACGTGTACAGGAACATCAGTGTTGTTAGTAATCGTAGCACTTTCATTCTGAGCTGCAGAGTGTCGTCTAATATGCGAAGGGGCAATGTTAAAAAGGATCGGTAATCAGAGTCTTGGTGTAAGTATAACAGTACTGGTAACAATGTTAGGTGAAACAACACTGCGAAGAAACGAGTTCCTTGTATTCGGCGGTAATAGGAAATTAAAGCTAAAATTCGAAACAAACATTTTTATATATTGCTGTGTTCTTTTCTAACCGATATAAATTGAATAATTAAATAAAGTTGAAAACAATAATGAAAAATTTTAAATAAGTAAATTTTTAATACACCCTGTATAAACAATAGATAAAACAAATCTCACGGCTTATTTTTATATAAAGTTTCTTGTTATTTTCCGTAATACAAATAAGTCTTTATATGCAACGATACAGATACATCTGTGAGTATTTAGTAAAGTTATATTGTATGTAAAATGTCATGTAAATTATTATATTCCTCCACGTTCTAATTTATAATTGTTAATAACTTAGAATTTAAATCATGCTATATATAACGTGTCTTCATTTGAAAAGTCAATCTAGGTTACTTTGAAATTTTGATAGAATAAGACGCAAATATATTAGTATGTGTTTGTTGTTCCGTAAACGTAAATCCAAATGACATTTAATAATGTTAATCACAAATATCAGTTAGTGCATGTGAATCGTGCGTCGATTCTGGTTTAAATAAATTGCTTCTCAGTTTTAAAATGGCTTTCACTTTAGAACATACAATTTTTTTAGTCCAGGCTTATTTTCGAAGTGGTAATAAAATTGATGGTTTATGGGTCTATTCAGTTCAAGATTGCATGGTAGAATTTCAAGTTGAGTTTCCACATTTTGTAATAGATTATATACAATTTAAGAATACTTTGGATAGAACTTTAAAACTTTTTTTCTGAAACTGGTAGTCTCTTAAGAAAATCAGGCAGCGGAGCAGTTAAGAAACGTACACCTCAAGTTGTCAATCGTGTTGAAGAAATAATGGAAAATGAACCACAAACATCTGTTCGACATTTGAGTCAACAAATATACCTTTCTGTTGGTACAACTCACAAGTTATTAAAAAAAGATATGCAACTTTATCCATACCGTGTCACAGCAGTACAAGAATTGTTAGAAATTGATTACCCACGTAGACTACAGTTTTGTAATTGCTTTGTAAATATGAACAATATTGGAGAACTTTCGCAAAGAGTCATCTTTACTGATGAAGCATGGTTTTATAAAACGGGATACCTAAATTCACAAAATACAAGAATTTGGAGTAGTGAAAATCCACATGTAATTAATGAAGAATTGCTACATCCAGAGAAAATTGGTGTTCGGGCAGCGATAAGCCAGAGGCGAATCATTGCACCAATATTTTTTCAGGGGACGTTAACTGCTCAAAGGTACCGCACGGAAATTTTACAACCATTTGTCAATCAGTTGCATGATGATGAACTACAAAATACATACTTCCAACAAGACGGAGCACCTTGTCACTGTACTGCAGAATCTTTGGATTATTTAAGAGAATTTTTTGATGAGCGTATAATTAGTCAAAATATTGAAATTACCTGGCCTGCACGTTCATGCGATTTAACACCTTGCGACTTCTTTTTGTGGCGTTATCTAAAAAATAACATATTTCGAACACCTATATTGAATTTGAATGATATGCTACAGAGAATCGAACAGAAATGCATGGAAATTAATAACAATCCAGTAATGTTGCAAAAATCATCAGAAATTTTGAAAGGAGGATTTTAAAGGATCTTGAAGGACAACATTTTCAACATTTGTTATAGATTTCAATAAATACCTATTATTTGTTATTTATTTGTATGTATGAAACTGTCAAAATATACGACTTCGTAGGTTAAGTAGTAAATTTTAATTTACGACATACTTCAAAATGTTCTCAGTAAATCACATGCTACTAGATTGACTTTTCAAATGAACACTTGTTATCAATTTATAAAAAAATATTTTTAAGTTGTAGTAAGCTTCATAATCAATATTAATTTCTTAAATACATAAATATTGTTTTTGTAACAGTTACGATGGACGTAAAATTCAAACAAGATAACGTGAATTGTAAAGAAAACACGCCGTCGGACGGTAAAAAAGCAACCTTGAAAATAAGAACGCATTTAAAATATGAAACATTATTAGAAAGAAATATTAAAGAAAACGTAAATCGGTATAAGAACGAAAGTTTTTAAATATGGAATATTATTTGCACGAGTATTTTAACTTAAAATGCATTTGAAAAAGAATTTACGTCACAGGGCATATATAAAAAAATTTCTCAAGGAGAGAGATACTGATCGAAATAACGTTTTCAAGCGGTGGTCAAATAAAATTTTGGTTTTGTAAATTGTATTCAATTTAATTCAACTTTAGAATTTTTGTATTTTTAATTTAAAGAAAGTTATTACTTTAGTTTGTTTAATATAATAATAATTACCACAGGTAAATTTTGTAACAAAGACACTCAAGACTTTGAAGCACTAAAATTAAATTTATGTTATTTGTTTTATGTGGACATTTTATTTGATCGTGCGTAATTTCAATTTCTGTATTAAAACAGATAAAAAATAAAAATACAGCTGTTTTTAACTTGTAAGTAGGGAAAAGAATCTCACGAACATTTAAAGATATCTGGGTTTTGAACTCGAAATTTTAAACTTTTGTTAAATATATGAAATATTAATTAAAGTATATCCTGTGTTATTGACGATTTGATGTAGCAGGGTAAAGTATCGCCACGTAGATATCAAATAACACATTTTTCCTTTGTAATATTATCAACCATGAATACTATTAAATCCACAAACTTTACGACCCCTATATAACCCCTTACCACAATTACTAATCGTATCCTAAATACGTATTTCGACAACTAAGTTGTCATTATCAGTAGGTATGGTGATGATGACAACTTAGTTGTTGAAATACGTATTTAGGATACGATTAGTAATTGTGACAAGGGATTATATACCTTTTTTAAGTTTTTACCTAACCAGAGTCTCCAAAGAAAAACTTTTAAAAAGGTATACTTTTAGTACGTTACATTTTTTATTGAATGCTCTGTATATTTAAGAAATTTTTGTGTCTGAATTTTATTACACTACCTTTTTTAATTTAATAGATTTTTACACGGTTCCACATATTTGTCCACTGTATATCATATCATTGTATAAATTGGCTACAATATACAGGCTGTCCACAGATTCATTCTCAACATGGGAATCTCGCTTATTATGAGAGATAGAGATTTGGTTAAATGGGGTCAAATAGTCCAGAGGTAAAGTTGTACCAAACCCTATACACTAGCTTTGAATATTTAACGTACTTCGGGCGCTATTGCAAAAAAGGGAATTTTTGTTTTCTCGACTTTCTTTAATAACTCATTTATTTTTAAAACAAAACAAATTTAGTTTGCACTTGCTTAAGGCACTTTTATAACAGGAATCTGGTGGTGTATTTAGATTTTTGAATACTGCTATAGTAGTTGAGCTACAATGGTAATGTTTCATTTTTCTTAGGGGGGGTCATAGTTGGCTGTGACACCATCGAAACCAATTTTTCTTTCCCTTTTCAAAAGTGTATAACTTATTATACGTGATACCAAAACTAATTTCAAAAATTTAAAAAAACAACATATTGTTACATTAGCAGGTTAGAGCGGTTGTGGCATTTGACAATAGAAGGTTTTGCAAATAAAGAAAGGAAGAAAACTTTATTTTGCAACAATTGTTTATTAAATTAAAAACATATTCAGCTCAAAAAATACTTAGATATTATTTAAAACAAAATTATAATAAGAAATTATAAAAAAATATTCAACCAGTTAACCATCATTTTCCAAACATAAATAGGATCTACGAATAGTAGATTTAACAAGTGTATGTAAAAATACGCCTAGGAATAGCTCGACATTCGTGAACCACGCCTTCACGAAGTTCATTTACGTTATTGTAGCTGCGGGCATACACTTTGTCTTTAAAGTAACCCTGCAAATAGAAGTCGAGCTGCGTCAGATCAGGAGATTTTGGTGTTCATGCAACTGGTCTACGAGTTCCGATCCACTTGTTACCAAACCACTGACTGAGGAAATTGGTTACAATTCTGGAATTATGTGCTGGAGCACCGTCCTGATGAAACCAACAACTATGAGCCTCTTGTAAAGGTAATTCACCAAGCAAGTCTTCAATATTAATTTGCAGGAAATGCAAATAAACGTCGGACGTTGGTGTTTTATTAAAAATTATTGGCCCAATTAATCGTAATCCTAGTATGCCACACCAGACATTAAATCCAAAACGCACTTGATGTCGAGCAGGTTTGATTACATGAGGGTTTACAGCAGATCAAAATCGTAAATTTTGTCTATTAAATAAGCCATTGTTTGTGAATCTAGCTTCATCGGACCATAATATTTGAGAAGAAAAATTATCATTATCATCGCATTGCCTAGTGTACCATTTACAAAATTCTCTTCGTCTTTCATTATCCTCTGGTCTTAAAGATTGACTTACATTGTATTTATAGAGATGATATTTGTGGGAGGTCAAAATCTTATGAGCAGTAGATTTAGGAACGCCGGTGTTATGTTGAATTTCCCGAACTGATGTGTTTGGATTTTCAACAATTGCTTGTAAAACATTAGTTTTAGTTTCATTACTTATGCGCTGCGGCTTAGTGAGTGATGTAGGTATCCATGATGTATTAAATTTACCGTTAAATTTCTGTAAATAAAAAGATGGGGTCTGCGTTCTGGATACAGGTTTATGTACATTTCGACAGCTCTCATCGAATTTTTGTGACACAGAATGTAACAGAACAACATATAAAATTTGTCACATTTACTAAACGATTCAATGACAGCAAAATTATGTAATAATACTTTGCTATTATTTGTAAATTTCACAGAACATAAACTAAATGTCAGCTATAAACAAACAATAACAATGACAGTTGTATCTTAGATTATTTTATGTTTCCAAGGTTTCCTATTGTCAAATTTCACAAGCGCTCTAACCTGCTAATATAACAATATGTTATTTTTTTTTAATTTTTGAAATTATTTTTGGTATCAGGTATAACAAATTATACATTTTTGAAAAAGGAAAAAAAATTGTTTTCGATGATGTCATGGCCATATAACCCCCATCAGAAAAATGAAACTTGACCATTGTAGCTCAACTACTATAGCAGTATTAAAAAATCTATATACACCACCAGATTCCTATTAAAAAGTGCCTTAAGGAGGTGCAAACTAAATTTGTTTTGCTTTAAAAATAAATGAGTTATTAAAGAAAATCTAAAAAACAAAAATTCACTTTGTTTGCAATAGCGGCCGAAGTACGTTAAATATTCAAAGCTAGTGTATAGGGTTTGGTACAACTTTACCTCTGGAGTATATAGTCCCATTTAACCAAATCTCTATCTCTCATGAGTCATGATAAGCGAGATCCCCATGTTGAAAAGAATCTGTGGACACACTGTATATATAAAATAAAATATATGAAAAAGCTATCAACAATGACATATATCAATAAGGCCATTTTTATTATTTTTATTGTTATTACTAGAGTGGACCAATTCGGAGCGAAAGCAGAGTCGTGACTAACGAATTGGTTCTCGCATGCGAAACATTATTAATATCTAGAGATATACTATCACGAACGGTGTTATATTATGTTATTATATTAGATACAAAAAAAATGTAAGACGGTTTTTCTAGATTATGAAACGTTCTCGATGATACGTATAAAAAATAAAATCTAAAATGTATGTAATTAGATTATTAAAAAAAAACTTACCGTCTTATGTGTTTTCCGTGACTTGAAAATCTGGAGAAGCGCGATGAAATATTGTTAACATAAGGTGCTTCTTCAAAGTTATTTCTCGAAAACGCGTCCCCCGTGAGGAAAATATGTGCTTGTATAAAAGAAACGATCGCTCCACATCTAGTGAAGTGATGTTTGCATAATTAAAATAATCATTGAAACAACTTAACACATCTGTAGACGAACCTTCACAAATTTGTCTAAGTCTGGCAAAATCTAAATCTTTATTTAAAACACTTTCAAACTTTCTTAAAATACACTCATTTCTTGCGTCTTCTATCGAAAATAGTTGTGCGTGTGTATCTTTCACAACTAGCACTGATTCCTGTAACGATAGCGAAGAATTTGATAGGTTTTCTAATGCTTGCACTATTCCGAAGTAATTGTTGTGAATTGTTTGTAAATCACTTTTAACCTGATTATATTGAAATTTTTTCCGGCTTTCTTCGATAGCGGGCACTATCTTTCGGATTTAATAATAAAACCACTTTTTTTACATCCTCAAAATATTTATGATTGTAAAATGCCGCTCGTAGCAATGTTCCCCATCGTGTCAGAATCGGCTGTGGTGGCTCAGGGGTATGGGGACACAATTCGTGAAATTTTCGAATACGTTTTGGAGATTTCAGGAATACTGCCTTTGTACTAGATATTAACGCATCTACATTTGGGTAACATTTACGGATCCGTTCTGCTACCAGATGTTGGGCATGGATTTTACATGTAATATGTAAAAAGTTACCACACTGTTCCTTAAGAGACCGACCTACAGAAAGCATGGTTGCGGCACCATCTGTCACAAACATTAGGATTTTATCTCTGGAAATTTCAAATTTTTCCAATGTACTTAACACCACTTTTGAAATTACCCGCGCAGTACATTCTTCTATTTGTCTGCTAGCTAATAAAATTGAGGATGGCGATTGATTTGGTTCCATTTTACGCACCATAACATTAAGTACAGATCTCTATTTGCCATCAGTTGTTTCATCCACACTCAACCACACTTTTTTATTTTTCAGATCAGCCTTAATTTTATTTTCTAAATGTACACGAACAGATTTTAAATAATGTCGTAAATGGGTGCAGCTCGGTAATTCTACATTGCCATATTTTTCAAGAAATTAAATAAACGAATCATTGCGTAACAAAATAAACGGCAAGTTACACACAACCATCATTTTACACAAATCAAGTAAGAACACTTCGTATTTTGTATCGGCACCAGTGTCTGTATCTTTATGTCTTGCGCTATGCACGTGGCGTTGCAAATTTGATTGTGTTAAATGGTTTATATATATATACATATATATTGGACACTAAATATTTTACATTTACCCCATTGTAAGATGAACTAGGATGATTCTCAATAAACCTATTGACTAACTTTGATGGTTTTTTTACTGTACGCTCCTGCAACATTATTAAATACACAGAATACACTTTCCTGCTGCTATTATACGTGTACACACGATGACCGTGAACAACATACTAACTAGTCGTATGTGCGATGGGGCACGCGGGAACCAATTCGTTAGTCCTCCTCCGCCTCTGCTTTCGCTCCGGATTGGTCCACTCTAGTTATTACTATTACAACCAAGGGTTATTGTTTTAGAAATAATTAAACAAGTCGAATGCAAGCTGCAATAAATTCAGAAGCGATCGGAATAAATAGTAAAATGGATTTATTCGCAATTATAATTTACACTTACTGGTGGACACATAGTCTATAGGCACGATAGTCTATATAAGTATAATAGTTTTAGTACTTCAAACAAACCAAACAATACAATTCAAGGAGGACGCGAAACGAAAACTTCGCCGAGTTAGATAACGAGCGCGCAGAGTTATTGAGTGAATTAAGTGGAAACTACAATACATTCAACAAAGCTCGGGATGTGTAAAGGAAAATAGATTAACTCGCATATCCTAATTTAAACTTACTCCAATAATACAATCTATTTTCTTGCAAAAAAAGCAATGCAGAATCCTTCTAATAAGATTAAATTACTTTAATAATGTTTACATATTTAACAGGCTAATAAATCTAATTATAGAATAAATACACAACCAACTAACAAAACATCACCTGCGTATTATTTATTATTAATAACTAAAGTGGACCAACCCGGAGCGATATCGGTAAATATTTCATATAAAAGCCGATAAACTCCAATAACTTATCAATTTATATATATATATATATATATATATATATATATATATATATATAAAAAAGAAAAACTATTAGACGATAAATTCACCTATAAAAAGGAAAGAAATAATCCAACAGAAAAAACTCAAAAAGAAAATAATAGCTTAATAAATAAACGGCATAGACTAAACCTAATAGATTTCAACACTAAAAACAAACTTCGCATTTTTAATTCCCACCCTCCTTCAATATATGGTTTACCTAAAATTCACAAAAATAATATCCCTTTAAGACCAATAGTATCTAACATACAGCCCCTACTTATAATATAGCAAAATTCCTAGGTGATAGCATATCTAAGATGTTAGGAAAAACTGAATATCATACCAAAGACTCATGGCAATTTCAAAATTTCATCAAGGAACAAAAAATTCCAACTAATCACAAAATTATATCACTTGATGTAGAATCTTTATATACTAACATTCCTACAGATCTAGCTATAAACATAATAAATCCAAATGGGATGAAATTAGTCCACACACATCACTAAATAAAAACGAGTTTATTAGAGGTATACACTTCTGTCTCGATAACACATATTTTCAATACAAAAATTCTTTTTATAGTTAAACATTTGGTATTGCCCTGGGCTCTCCTTTAGCTGCTCCTATTGCAAATCTAGTAATGGAACACTTAGAACAAAACGTTATCAATTCATTAGACTTCCACCCCATTTTTTTCAAAAGATATGTTGATGATATCATAACATGTATTCCGACCAACAAAATAAACTATCTCTTAAATAAATTCAAAAATTTTCACAACAAATTAAAATTCACTATTGAAGAAGAACTTAATAACAGTATTAATTTTCTTGATATTTCTTTGAGCTATGATAGACAGGGTACTATTTATACAAATTGGTATAATAAACCCACAGCTTCTTTTCGATATATGAATTACCACTCAAATGCTCCTACAGTATTCAATAAAATGATTATAAATAATCTGACTGATAGGGCAGTAAAACTATCACATACTCAATACAGAAAAGATAACATCAAAAAAATTAAAACAATCTTAACTGATAATAATTATCCACCACAACTTATAGACCAAACTATTAAAAAAAGAGTACACCAAATATACAACACTGCAGACACCAATAAAAATTTGAACAATGACACAACATATATCACGATTCCATATGTTCCACAACTATCGGAAAAAATTAAATACCCTTTAAAAAAATATGATATAGCTACAACATATAAACTTAGTAATACTAATAAACATTTATTTTTAAAACTTAAACCTAAAATAGAAAAAAATCGAGAAACACATGTCATATATACAATACCATGTCGCGATTGCGATAGTTACTACATAGGCCAAACGAAACAATATTTATACCAAAGAATACAAGAATACAAATACTCTAAAACAGACAAAACGGCTTTGTCTACACACAAACTACAACGCGATCACCATTTCGATTTTGAAAACACACAGATAATTAATAAAGAACAACACATAATGAAAAGACAAATTAAAGAAATGATTAGTATTAAACAGGAAAAAAATTCAATTAACAACAGAAATGATATAAAAAATTTAAGCAGTATATACTATAACTTAATTTTGTGACGATCTACAATTTACCATCATAATATATTTTTTTGTTATATACCTTATGTTATTTAAATATCAATTACATTTAAATATCATATACTTTTTCTTATCATGCTGACTGTTCCGTATTCCTGTCTAGTTGTCCGAGCAGGTTTTCGTGGTTCTCCTTCTCGTTTTGAGCGAATGCCGACAACTTTGCATCTTAAGTCGCTCCACGGGCGCATACGTAATAATAACTCATGTCTCGCTTTTCCCTGCTTTTTCCTGTTTTCTGTTTTGTGCTGATGTGGTCCTTTACTGGGTTGTAGCCTAGTATATGCGCTACCAAACTCTAGGGGGGTCTGCCCGATGGGCAGTCAGGTGCCATTCCGCCTTTCCAGCAGGAGTGAGGAACCAAGCTACGCGGCGCAAATCACGGCGCCGCGCAATGCACACACCACTAGGACCGGTCCTGGGCGGCAACCTGGCTAGGCTGCTGTTAACAGCACACACACGTTCGACGTGTGTGCATTGCCCCCGCTTTTGCGGAAATCGTTAAGATGGCATAAAGTGTGACCGTCGTCGACTGAGGTAGCCACTAAGAGTGTTCCCTCGGTTGGCGATGAGCAACCCCGTGCAGGGTGCGCTTCGCTGGTCTGCGCCTTTCCTCGTTGGGGCGGGGGTCGGGCCGTCGAAGTATTGCTCGGAAATGTAAAGAAGTTGCCGGGAAAGGGTTGGCGGCCCTACGCAACGGCTGGTTGTCCGATCTCTCTAAATTTACGCGACCAGTCACTAAACACACGCACGAGCGCACTAACATACAAAACCCTACACTTACGCGGTCAAACAAATACAAAATCACACACCCACAGAGAGAGACGCAAGCTGCCAGCAGCAACCAACACACAGGTTCATACCCAGAAAGAGACACAAGCTGCTGGCAGCGAACAACACATAAGTTCACACCTTGCTATCTATTTTTTGGAATACTAAGGCATGACTTATTATTATTATTGCAATGTATCTTTGAATAATTTAAACCATAGCAACTCAATTATTTGACATTTATATTCTGTCATTTATATTTTTTATTCCCTTGACAAAGGCATCATTGCCGAAACATGTAGGGTTGTTTTAAATATATATACTTTGAAGTAAACCAGACCTTTAATCGCCGACTTATTAAGTTTACCTTATATATATATATATATATATATATATATGCAGGGTTAGTTATTAAAGTTTTTGGTAGAGATCCAAAATATTTATGAACTTGTGTAATTTCTTAATTATTATTATTATTATTATTATTATTATTATTAACACGCAAGCATTAATTACAGTTCATTTTAAATTAATTTCTCAATCCTTTTAAATCAAAATTTATTCAATTATTATAAAGGAACATCATTTATTAAAATCCTCTTGATATGCGAAACTACAAGTTAACAACACAATCAATCAACTTAAAACATTCCTTTCAGTATCTATCTGAATTAATGTGATGTTAGATTTGCGCGTTTGTGCCTCTACGAGTATCAAATGTGGTTTCTTTGTTGTATTGTAACACCACTTACATCCAATGAATAAACCTACACTACGAAATAACCTAATTCCTCTATTGTTCCTTAACAGAAACGTCATAGAACCTTTCTAGAAATTGAAATTCGCACTAAGCAATATTATATTATTTATCATATACACTTGAATGATATTATTGTGTTGATGTAAATGCGATACGCATAATATGTATATTGAGGTTTTGAGGACTTCGCAAAAGGCAAACTGGTTGGTAAAGCGCGAATATCGCCGCCTATGTTTAGGAGCTTATGTACCGGGAATGTATTACAGTAGTGAATTTCATCACCCGATATAAATTTTAGCGTTAATAACAGCTAATGGACTCCAAAATCACCCGTGAGTCACTGCGGCGGTCGAAATTTATTACTCTATCTGCTTTAATGGTCTAACTTCGCTAATTATTACTTTTGTTTTATGCATATTTCTTGTAATTTTCAACTCAAATTGGTGATTTATGTATATATAGAGAGAATGCCAGAGACAAATTGGGGGAATTAAGGAAAATTAATAATTGTTACAAAATGTCTTGAACTACGGTGAAGAAATTGTACGATAATTACTTAACCCTGGAACCACAAAGTGGAAGTTGTGTCGCATTAGCCACAACGTGACGCCGTATCGGACTCCATTAAATAAATTCATATTATTGTTTATATTAAAGAAACTAACATTTTAATTGTTAATTGACATATTTTCGTTCATTAAAAATAACCACTGACGGTTAAGAAATTTATTGTTCTTATAACAAATTTGACAGAGTAAACAAAGAGAAACATATGCAAATATGTTAGAAACATATTGTATTAGTTTTTTTTCCCCGAAGATAATTTTGAAAAATATATTTTATTTATGTACATTCATTTTTGCAGGATATTTATGTATATTTTGAAAATTATTTTAATTTAATGTTGGACCGATTCCTTTGATTATATCTGTATATCTCCGTGACGTATCTAATAGTTATAGTTTGACATGTGGTCG
Source organism: Melolontha melolontha (assembly GCA_935421215.2). Lineage (NCBI taxonomy): Eukaryota > Metazoa > Arthropoda > Insecta > Coleoptera > Scarabaeidae > Melolontha > Melolontha melolontha. The sequence goes on along the minus strand of OW285236.1, from coordinate 18,727,230 downwards.
CATTTTGCGCTTCGGATAAGAGGTTAGAGGGGTGTAACCTTCAGACACACATAGAATATTGGTAGATACAGTTGATTTTAATGGTATAGTTAATTAACTATAGATTTTTGATTAATATCACGTTTATTGTTTGTAATTTAGTTGTTGGTGATTTGATTTCATTACGGGATTATTAACGAGAGTTTTGACTAGTTAATTTTGATTAATTTTACTTTTATCTGCCATGTGTGTTTCAAATATAGTTTTTATATATATTTAAAAATGTAAGTAACTTTTAAAATTTAATATTTCAATGCATTGATTGTTAGAGTTATATTCATTATTGATTAGATTTAATCTTGATATGTTTGATAGTTTGTCATATGATAGCAAGGAAGATTTTCATATTTTTTGATGAGGGTTTTTTTATTCACGTGTAAGATATCTGTTGAAGTCAGGATTTGGAGGGAAAATTATATTCATGTTTATGTGCGCATGATCTGGTTTTAGACACGCGTGATAACAGTTTATATCTGTTTGACGTTTGAATTTTGGGGATAAAGTAAACTATTGAAATTGAAAGTTTTCCATACTATTTAATTAGTTGATTTTTGTTCGCGTATAATTGGAGGTTTTTCATTGCGAGCGTGTCACTTATCTCGCAATCCTTTTCCCTCCTGCTTTTTGTTTATTAATGCAATTAGCTATCTTAATATTAGATTAAGATTTTTTTTCTTTTTTTCTTTTTTTTATTAAAAATATTGTGGAAAAGTGCTTGTTTTAATGCTTATATTTTGTTTTTCTGTCCACGTTTTGTAAATGAACCTGAGACTTTAGGGGACTCTATTTAAAGAAATAAACTCTCCGTAAGGCAGCCCGGACTCATAGTGGTGCATTGTGGATTATCTTCAATATATTTCTACAATACACAGCAATATCTGTATCTGTACACATTGATATACATCACGTATTTAACCAATGGTGGTTTCAATTATAGGCACATGTGTAATCTAGTTTCCGCTCTATCTATACATAATTCATAGCTACAGGGTTTTTCGGTTGCCTTTCACAATTTGTCATTTGTAATTCACTAATTCTCAAATGACTTTACCAACCGTCAAATTTGTGTCTATTGTAATTCCCTTTTATCAAAACTGTTTCACTATTTGTCAAATGATTTTCTCTATTCTTATGCAAATAAAATAATAGAAAGCAATCGAACTCATGTATATTTATTAAGAACCAACGAAACTTATTATGTAAAATAGACAATACATAAGTAATGAAATTCTTAAACATTTAAGTACAATCTACGAAAGAATTTCGATTCTTCGTAAACAATCGCCTAAGTAGGACTCCATATGTTGTATATAGTGAAGGCAGTGTTCGTGAGTGATATTTTCTGATACTCTGTGGATGGATTGATATAGCTCATCCGCATTTCTTGGTTGTGATCTCTTGATGTAATTTTTCCATTGACTAAACAATTCCTTAATTGGATTCAAGAATGGGCTATACGCCGGAATAAATACAGCATGGTGGCCATGAGCTTGAATAAGATTTAGTACTTCAGCATTTTTGTGAAAGCGAACATTGTCCATTATAAGATAAGCTCCTACGATATTATCATCACGAAAATGATTAATCAAATTTAACAGATACTCTGAAAAATGTTCCACGTTGTATGGTCTATCCTGTATTTGAAATAAATATAACGAATTAAAATTAATTCCAGCTACAATTGAATAATTTCGTCCTAACTTGGGCTTTACGTAAACATGCTGGAGTATTTTTGGTAGATCTACCAGAGGACACTCTTGAGTTAACATTTATACCAAATTCATCAATGAAAAAAATTTTGTCTCTATCATGCATAATTCTGTTGTATTCAATTGCATAATCAAAACGATTTTGTATTATAGCTGGTGTATTTCTTCTTTCTGGCATGCACGTCACTCGTTTCATAGAATAATGGAATTCTTTTAAAGCCCTATTAATTGTTGATGTAGATATTTGCATGTCGGGCCATTGGCAAAGACTCTTTGCTTGTAAATCACGAAGTGTAAGAGAACAATCCTCGTCAATCCAATCACATATTCGTTCCTTTTGAGCTTCATTAAGCGTTTGCTTTCTGTGACCCGGAGGTTGTTTGTTTATGTATCTGTCCCGTTTGCACATGCTTTGCATAAATTTTACGCACTGTATTCGGTTTTACATTAAACTGTATTCCCACATCAATAGAAGATTTTCCCTGATTCATGGAGTTAATTAATGCGCGCTCTTCGTTACTAATTTTCGCATTTCGCCTTCTCACACGCTCCATGTTACAGTAATGACAGTTCATGAAATTATTTTGACAAAAGATGAAATTCATTTGACAAATGTGAATATCATTTCAATAATGGTGAAATACAAATGACAAATGGTGAAAGACAAATAAAAGAGTGAATGTCATTTGATAAACAATGAATCACAAATGACAAATCGTGAAAGGCTACCGAAAAACCATGTATTATACGCAAGATCAGAAAGTGACGGCTCGTTGGATATATGCCACTCTCTTACAATATCCCGTACTCCCAACTACAAAGTTATATCTATAAGCGATTCTCCCCTTGTTATCTTAAATGTCGGTTTATCATCTTGATTCAGGCAATCAAGTACAGCATCGAACAGATAACTAAAGGGAGACTTATCTTTGCTATTATTGTTCTTGCTGCCTCAAACCTCATGATGAGCACTGACGTCTGGGCCGATAATAATTTCCAGATTGTTCTTATACTATATACTACCAAGGCCTCAAGATCAGGTCCTTGCAGTTCTGGAGAGTCAATAGGTAGATATAGAGACTCAATCTAAGCCTGGCAGCCGTCTTCAATATTTCGAGCCTAAGAAGCTGAAGCCTGGGGTTCTGATAGAACACTCTCATTCTGCATCACCGATTTCTTAGCTTTTTCGCTTCGAGAGTTAAAAAGTTAGCGGTAGTAAGATCTCCAATCAGTTCTTACCAACATCTATCATGTATGCAAAGGCCAATACCTCATACGAAATCAGCTTTTCATACATTCAAGTAAATAATTAAAAATTAAGATGTGTATTAGATTCATTTACAAAACCATTTTAAAAATCATGCTAAAATTTCAGAATATTTTTTGGTTAGAATTAAGAAATATAAAATATGAATATCGGATTCAGAATACCCCATTGCATTCAAAGGCGACAGTGTTTATATTTATAAAACCGATAAGTTTTGTCGTGATAAGTGTTTAATAACCTGAGTCAGCTATTAAAAATTTATGCTTCTAAGTTTTTAAAGCTGATATATTAAAGGAAAATGCAAGATATGTGCTTTACTGGAATTTAAGTTACAATTTATTATTTTTAATCGAATGTACGTAACGATCGACAATAGAACGATTTCTTAAAATAGTTTTAAAATATTGTCTCCGATAGTATTTATGCTATATTCAGTCGTACAGTGGCGTAAAAACTTTCTTCAAATATCTTTGTCGATTTTTTCTCGCTTTTGAAAGGGAATTTTGGGGAAATATTTTGGGTATATATTCTATATAATTTAATCTTTCCGTTTTTCGTACGTTGCCTTTTTATTTCAGGGACACCCGTTATAGCTTTTTCGCTAAAAGTCTTCACAGAAATCTAGTTTATCACTTTTCACCAAAAATTAAGTGTTACTTGCATACAAACGCCGAGGCGATGTTCCGCACATACACTTCGACTGGAATTTTTTCACGCCTGTTTTTACCGCCTGTAGATAAAGATATGTATCAAATTTAGTTCATTATATTCGTTATATTCCTTGTGATCTCGACATTTAGAATGGATGGTGTGCACTGATTGACCACGCTTCTAGGACTGTGATTTTACGGGATTAATATTTCTGTAGACGTGCGAGTGTGTAATTTGGTTTCTTGGTGAGCTTCATAAAGCGCATTAAGAAACGGCACGCTATACCTTAACTTTTATAGCAAAACTAGAAAGCCTGCTGCCGTTAGTGAATGTAAGCGCCTTTCTGCGAAGCAATTAGACGTAATTAGGCTCAGGCTTTCTTTATCCGACAAACATGACTGAACATCTGGACACAAGAACACGAACAACCTGTGGGTTCTCTTTCTCGCACGCATACAGCCGATCGAGGTACTCCTACAAAGGACACAGTTTTTTTTATGAAATTTAAATCTTCGGCGAATTTTTCTCTTATTTTTATTATTTGCTTAGATAACGATTTCTATTATTGATACCAATTAAAACGGTATATAGTCATAGTTATATTCTTATATATGTATATTTGGAATTTTGGTAAATTATCACTAAATTCACGTCCTTATTTAAAGAATTTATTTGAGTATTATACATTTATAAAATACTCGTATAAAATACATTTATAAAATACTCGTATAAAATACATTTATTTAAAATACTCGTATAAAATACATTTATAAAATACTCGTATAAAATACTCGTATATTTTTAAATTAAATTTGTATTTAAATAAATCGTTAATTGAGTTGTATCCACACAATTAAGTAATATTAACGACAACTTTGTGTAAAATTCTCGAAATATATTGCATTGATTTGTTACCACGCAAACCATAGGCGTGCTAGAAGATTTATTCTTCTTCTAGTTTTATAGTTCGGTTTAAACGACCACCTTTTTGGCAAAAAAAATACATAATAGACGACGAAGCACATTTCGACTTGCCTGGCTTTGTTGATAAGCAGATTAGTCGCTATTGCGGCACTGAAAACGCTCAGCTGATACACCAAAGACCATCACATCCCCGTAGAGTATTTGTATGGTGCGCCATTTGGACTGGCGGTAATTCCTTTGAGGATGCTAGAGGCAAACAGTTACTGATGACCGCTGTCGGGACATGTTGGAAAACTTTCCTGTGCCCCAATTAGATCAATTAGGCCTACAAAACATGTGGTTGTAACAAAACGGTGTTATATTACGAACAGTTCGTGCTACGATGCAAATTTTACGAAAAACTTTCCCGGCCGAAAAATGTCAAAAAGTGATGATGTCGACTGTTCCCCACAATGCCGTGATTTGACACCTTTTGATTTATTCCTATGGGAGTACTTGAAGAAAAAGGTGCACAGCAACAAACCAACCCCAACCTTGATGCTAAAAGGCAACATTCGAAACGAAATTTCTGACCAGAAGTCTGAAAATTTGTTATCGAAAATGTGCTTAAAAACGCTCGCTTTTGTGTCATGATTAGAAGCGGCCATTTGCCAACATCATATAATCCATCAATAAAATATAAATTATAAAATTCTATTTTATTTAAAAGTAATTAAAAGAAAAACATTGACCGGGAACATAAAACGCACCCTGTTGTTCCATGGTTAATTAATCCCTGCCAGACTCTAGATATGAGAGTTTATGAGAAAATCCCCACAATTAACAGTGCAAAGACATTCCTTTTATCATTTCCTTTTCATTTATGAAATGCGTTACCAACATCTAATGAAAATATCCGAATCTTATAGAACCAGTAACTAATGCGACAGCACTATTCATTAAATTGCAGCAATAGTAAAGATACTATGATACCAACGCTTCAGTTCCCAGAGATTTCGACTTTAGCCATCCAATAACTATAGAACTGAATCGGAATTTTGTATATCTGACACACAAATTAGAGTGTATGTAATTACTGAAGCATGACGGGGAATGTCGTACAACAGCACAACTCCCCCGCTTTTCCGAACTCCTTTCCCGACAGACAGCAGAAAGCATTAGTTCCCCTGCTCGTATACCTAAAGGAAAACGGCGCTGAGATTAAAATTACGCGCGATGGAAAGCTAATGTTCCGTTAATACGTGGGGAATACTAATTGGATGACGACTCTTCATGTGTTCGTTTTAAACAATCGAATTTACTAGCTAGTGGAAACAATAGTCAAGGCTTACACATATGTAACTGGATTTTCCGCCACGTCTATGTTATATATTATTTTCGTTACATTTTATGTGCGAGATATATTCTAATTAAAGTATTGTTTGCTTAGTGTTTAATTTCAGGAAATATAAACAAAAGTTTTTATATTTTGAATCGCATTCTAAATAACGCTTAAGTATACTTACTGTTCAATGTTATCTTTGGTGATATTAAATTTATATAATGATAACAAGGATAACAAATAAAATTAACCGAGAAATATACGATCCTAGATTAAGAATAATGTCCATATTCTTCGCCTCTAGATATTTGGAGAATAAACTACAACGGACATTTTTAAATAAAGTCATCTTCATCTTCTTTTCTACATAATTATATTTTTCTTAAAACATTTGTCATACCGTTAAACAAATTTTTGAATTCCGATGTCAAAGAAATCTGCGACCTGCGAAGAAACCCAATCCGTAACTGCAGTTTTCACTTGTTGGTCGTCGTCAAACCGTTGATAACCAAGGAACGCCTTTAACCCTCATGTACTAACGTGACTAGAGAATACAATCCCGAGAATGGTTATGAATCCCCGGATTACGGGATTTTTGAAGCGTAATCTCGGCATCCCGGGATTAGACTATGTAGTTTCTAATTGGGCTCAAATGAAAAAAAACTTAAGTAATTTCTTAAAAATTATTTATTAATATTGTTTCACAACACAATACACAATATACTAATAAGGAACAAAAAAGACAATATAAAAAACTATTTAGAATTTCGAAAATACAATCGGCGAAATATCAAAGCATCCAATGTTTGACTTCCAAGCCTGCTTCGTAGTTTACTGCCAACATAAGCAGCAGCTGAAAACGCTCGCTCAGGTTCTACACTGGTTGGAGGAATAGACAATAGATATCTATATGCTAATTCTAAGTGATATCCACGAACTCCTCCATTTTCGAACAGGCTCATTTCGCGTCTTATACTATTTACCAACCCCGATTCATTTTGTACTTCAGGATCCGGGGATTCCATGCTCTTATTAATTTCCAGCTGTAACTTTTTCTTTAGTGTTAATTGGGGTTGGGAGGTTTGTTGCCTTGCCCCATCATCTGTTTGTGATCCTGACCTTTCTTCCTCTTCCGTGTCATCTCGACTATTTAGTCTTTTAACAATACTCTTTATTTTCGCCCTCACTAAAGCCTGTGTAGGAACTGGAAATAAATCAAGCCATTCCAAATCAGATAATAACTGATTTTCATCATCTTTTCGTGGATTTTATAAATAATTCAACACACCAGTTCAATCATCATTTCGGCGTTGCTTTATACGTTCCACTAATGATGTTGTCATTTTATTGGCGAGTGCTTCGTTTTGGCTACAATTGTTTTATAAGAAATTTCAAAGCGCATCAGCTGTGCATAAATTAGCATCTCGTCGACAGATTGCTTCTACTGTTAATTTAATTGGAGTCAGCACATCAACAAAATTACTTATCAAATCAAAATCAGCATCTTCTAAACGGATTGGATGGTTGAGATCTATAAGAGCTTTTTGAATGCAGGTTTTTAAAAGAGAAAATCGTTCCAGCATGGTTAAAAGACTATTCCACCTGGTTTTACAGTCCAAAAGAAGTGACAGCTCTGCTCTTTTTCATGTTCAATCTTCACATATTTTTGAAGTACTGCTGCATTTTTCAATGGTAATCTTACTACAACTTTGCGGATTTTTTTTATCAGCTCATTAATGTTTTCATCTTTCGTCAACTCTGGTATGTGTTCTCGCGTAAGTTCATTTTGTGACATTAAGATTAAACCTGATTCTGGACAGTCTAAGTCTTCTAAATTGTCATCATCGTCGCTATCGTTCATATAATCAGTAGTCACAGCTGGTTCATTTTTAGTATCATCTGAGTCTGAGGTAGGGCTGTCTTGCCTGCCTTGAAAATAACTTTTTATTTTATAAAGCACAACACAGACGGCCAAATTGATACCATGTGCGAGACACAGTTGTTGTTCAGTGCAAACAAGCTGTCCCACCTTTATAATAACGTTCGGTCCATCGGTTACAGTAGCCAAGATATCAGTTTACAGGGAAATATCAAATTTACTTAGATGCTCTTTCAATAGACGAAGTCAATTTTCAGGCGTCATACTTCCATGAATAGGAACGAGTCCTAAGCTCCAAAGTTTTTTATATGAATGAACGTTGACAGCCATGTATCGTTTATTGGACGTTGATGTCCACTCGTCGAAAGATAGACTGAATCTTTCACCTGCACTTTTCAAATGTTTTAGTTCTGCAGTTACTTGCTTCCTGATTTTTTCACTGTAATTCATAACACGCTTTCGAATTATGACGGCTGATTTTGGTAAATACGTGTATTTCGCTAAGAACAATTTTCTCAAATCGTCTGAAGTTAGGAATACATTGAATGGAAATCCATCTAATGCAATAATTCTTGCCAAAACATCATCCAGGCTATCGTCGGCACTTTTAGTAAAATAATCTTCTAACTTTCGTTTAGCTGGCGGCGGTGCTATGTTCAAATTTTCAGAATCTTGACTTGTTCAAGCTGTTAAACGATTAACGTCAGCTAACATCTTAATGTTATGTATTGATGACAAATGTGTATATAATCCCTTAGTCGATCCACTCAAAGTCTTGAGAATGGCAGGGCATTCCTTACATTTAGCACTATGCCCGTCTTCCGCAACTAAAAAATAACTCCACGCTGACGACGTATCACTGTTTTTTATGTTGAAAAAAGTCTCCCGCCATTTAAAATAACTTTTTCAGATAATTGACTTATAAATTTAAATGATGTAACCTGCGTAACCTTGTCGCTGGTAGAATAATAAATGAAAAAAGTAAATCCTAACAAGCGTATTTGTACTTTCGTACAGGGATCCCCGAAGGGGAATCCCTCCGAACAATATTATGATATATCAGATGAGGTGATCGGGTGATTCCCCTGTTGGTCGGTTGGGGAATTACTTTAACAGTATTGTATTAACGTATGCCGGACGGGGAAGTTCCTTCTAAGTTACATATTATTTGGGCTGTACCTGTGTAGTTCTTTTATCGTACGGTGTACCTAAGGTTGATTTTTTGTCTTTATGTAATAAGTGCCCTTAATATAATCTGGGTAAGGTCATTGTCAAGGCACAACGGATTACGGAATGTTGTTCCCCTGTTGTTCGGTTGGGGAATTACTTTAACAGTATTGTATTAGCGTATGCCGGACGGGGAAGTTCCTTCTAAGTTACATATTATTTGGGCTGTACCTGTGTAGTTCTTTTATCGTACGGCATACCTAAGGTTGATATTTTGTCTTTATGTAATAAGTGCCCTTAATATAATCTGGGTAAGGTCATTGTCAAGGCACAACGGATTACGGAATGCAAACTAGAAATCCCGAGATTAGCCAAGTACTGTCCCGGGATTTACGGGATCAAAACGCGGTCGGGATCCCGAGATTGTATTCTCTAAATGTGACGTTTGAGAGACGGAGTCATACCTAATTTTACAACAGCACCTCCTCTCATTTTTTTTTACAGTATTGCGCTTCTAGGAACTTTCTACCAACGCCAGATTGGCGTTGGTAGAAAGATGATACTATATCTGACAGTTGATTAACGTATGACATATAATACGCTACTTATTCGTTGCAGAAATGTAGATATAATCTCTCAGACGATACGTTAGTACTTACAGTATTTATATTTTGACTTTAATATTTCAATTATTGTGTGTGCTGAGAGACTACCCAATCGCTCGGCGACCAAGCTGTTCTAAACGTGTCAAATATATATATATATATATATATATATATATATATATATTGTAATAAGACGGAAAGCTGCCCCAGGTTGTGGTGACAATTAATGGTATAATACGGATAACAGCCCCTAAGTTGGGCCGCCAATAATGTAATAACGCTGACGCGGTATAGAAAATAAGAAAATTTATTAATAATAAATATAAATAAATTTAGAAAGAATACCCTGTATTATGCTAGCTCAAATATTATGTATATAAAAGATAATCTGAGATGAAAACTGCTTATCTCTGGGTCAAAGGTAGGTTCCGGATGTGCAGACAGCTACACAAGAATACATAAAATAAAACGATTATGTCTATAATGATAATAATATATTTTAGAAATTAACTGATATCCCTTTTCAATTATAAAACAAGATATAATATTAAAATGGTTGATCAAAGAATCTAATACAAATGTAAGATCAGAATGATATGATATTTTGAAATGTCGTGAGTAATTTTAAATATTTTATATTCGATCTCGAGAAAAGTTATATCTTTAATATAATTAAGGTAAACAATCTTTACAGAATACCTGTCATTTTAAGTACAAATGGAAATGTCAAACCACGTGTCTTCTCAACTGTAAAATGTTCCGTAGAAAACCAACAAATACAGCAATGGCAGGTTACGATATCCTTATTTCGAACGTCTGGTAGATATTCTTGTTGTAGAATCGCAAATGGTCCTCTTGCATGAAGTAAACAGCAAGGTTATGTGTATATACAATTTCCAGATGAGTGTATCTTGTCCAAAATTCCTAAAAGATAAATCCAGTAGCTTCTTTAATAAAACTGCATAAACGAAGATAGATTAATATATAAAAGGAATCAAAATAGTGAAGATTATTAGGTTTCCTTGATCTCCACACGCGAACAAAATCTTCTCGCAAGGTAAATATGTCAAGTAATTATAAATTATCCACTTTTTGGTAATTAACACGTTGTTATAAGTTATTATGAGAATAATTTCGTAGAGGAATTCCAAAATATCACTTAATTTTTCAACTGCCTGCAAAAAAAACTTCTCAATCAATCATATTGTTTTTCGTTGTCCCGGTTCCCATAAGAAAAATTTGTATTTCCATAAATCAGATTTTCTTAGGAATTTGTACAATGATCTCGAAAATTATATTAAAGACAACTATGACAAATTCAAATAAATAATAATTTTGAATGTTACTTTTGTAAATAAAATATATAATTTATTAATGAAAATAATTCTGACAGCTAAACGTCATGCTGATAAAATCTACTCACGTACCTATTTCAAATTACAAATTTAGAAATGATATTATCCAAGGAACAATAAAAGATATTACAATATTAAAAGAAATATATGTATAACAAAGAATATAACTATAATCAGATTTAGAAAACCTAGATCTTCGCGGAAAAATATAAAGATATTTAAATAAAGAGCGAGTAATAAAAATAGACTGAATATAATTTGCAATGTTTATCGATATCAATATTTCTAAATCCAACTATGGTTTTACATTAATATACAAAAATTTAGCTATTCAATAATCTCACAATACATTATTTTTCAGATATAACATTCTCGGATCTGTTATCTTATAAGAAGAAGAATTTGATATGTGGGTTAATTGCCCTACAACAATATATATATATATATATATATATATATATATATATATATATATATATGTATATATAATCGATAAAGCCTTCTTATACCCGAAGGTGTTAAGGCGTCTAAAAGACTTTTTATTTACGAACAAACATTGCCCAATCCCTTCTGTCTCTTGCGATTACTTCTCCATCCTTCCACTTTATTCTCCTGGCTTCCAAGCACTCTGCCACTACACTTTTCCACTCTTTTCTCGGTCTTCCTCTAGTCCTCTTTTCCTGTGTCCTTGCCAGCCATATCCGTTTCGGTTGTCTCTGGTTTTCCATTCGTATTACATTTCCGAACCACTTCAGATGTTGCCTTTCAATGCTCTTTAAGATCGATTCCACTTTTTGTTCTTCCCTCACTGTTTCATTCCGTATTCTATCTCTTCTTGTAATGCCTTTAACTACTCTCAGGAATCTCATCTCTGCCGCCTGGATTTTACTTTTTTGCTGCCTTGTTAACACCCAGCTCTCACTACCATACATTAATATTGGTTTATGTATAGTCTTGTAGACTAGGATTTTTGTCTTAGTTGATATTTCTTTCTTTCTTATAAATTTGTTATTCAAAGCATAGTATGTCCGTGTTTTTCTATCCTTTCATTTATTTCGGTTTCGTTCTTACCATTCTTCTGTAGATTTACGCCCAGGTATCTCATCGTCTCTACTTGCTCTATTTTTGTATTGTCCAGTGTTATTAATGTTTGCTTTTTTTCTTTCCCAATTACCATTACCTTTGTTTTATCGATGTTAATTTTTAAGTTTCGGTTTTGAAGGGCTTCGTTCCATATTGTTATGTTTTCTTGCAGGTCTGTCGTGTTTTTTGCAAATATTACTAGATCATCTGCAAAGACGCAGTCAATTATTGTCGTTATTTCCATATTTCTATAACCCACTGGTAATTTCTTCAGTTTGTGCTTTATTTCTTTTTGTACGTCATCCATCACTATGTTGAATAGTGCTGGGCTCAGTATACCACCCTGTCTCAATCCTTCTTTAGTTTCAAATATCTGTGACTCTGCATTTCTCGTTCGTACATAATTCTTTGTGACCTTATACATACACTCTATATTGTTTCTCAATTTCTTATTTACATCTCTTCTTTTTAGGCTTTCCCATATCGCTTTCCTTGGTACACTATCAAACGCTTTCTCTAGGTCAATAAACGCCAAGTACGTATTGCTTTGCTGTCTTTTTTCCATTATTTGTTTTATAGTAAATATGTGGTCTTGTACTCCTCTTCCCTTCCTAAAAGCGCTTTGTGAATCTTCTAGCTGTGTCTCTATTTGTATTTTTAATCTTTTTTCCAGTATTCTTTCGTACATTTTGGCCATTATACTCATCATTGTTATTCTCCTATAGTTCTTACATTTACGGTAATCTCCTTTCTTGAAGATGGGTAATATCACTCCTATTTCCCAATCTTGTGGTATTCTCTCTTCTGTCCATATTTTGTTAAACAGTTTAGTTATAGCTTCTATGCTTTTTTCACCCAAGTTTTTAATCATTTCTGGTGATAGACAATCATGACCTGCTGCTTTTCCTGTTTTTATTTTTATGATTGCTTCTTTTACTTCTTCTATTTTTATTTCTTGGTCACCTTCGTCTGTTAATTGGGTGGTTATTTGTTCTTCTTTTTCATTATATCCTTGTACTATTTTTTCTATATTAAGCATATCCTCAAAGTATTCTTTCCATCTGTTCATTATTTCTTTGTCATCTTCAAGTATTTTTCCGTGTCAAATATACAGAAACAAATTATGAGGAACAGTTGTTGCAGGGGTATAATGAAGTAAATAGCAATTGTAGTGATATAGACAGTGAATGTGGTGAAAACTTTGTTATTCACAGTAAACATGACTTCAATTCGGACAGTTTAGACAATTTGCCTTTGCCAGTGGTTAATAACTATTGGTTTCAACAAGACGGTGCTCCAGACATAATTCTATGCAAGTTCGTGAGTATCTTTCTTAGCTGATTCCCGGAAAGTGGATAGGAACTTCCAGCGAAATGTTTTAGCCAACTCGATCTCCGAAATTAACCCCACTGGACTTCTTTCTTTGGGATTACATTAAAAACCAAGTTTATGGGCATTTTTTTGAAAATGACCAACGATTGTTAGATTCTGTAACGGCAGCGTTTAATAATATTACACCAGAAATGTTACATCATGTTTTGAATTCTACAGTTAGAAGATCATAGTTATGTTTGGAAAACAGTGGCAATCTATTTGAACCTTTGTCGCGAGTTCAGAATTGTAAAATACACATTCAATTTATAAGATAATATATGTATATGTATTTCGCAAAATACTATTTTAGATTATATTCCAACATTTTCATTCAAATATTTTATTTGTCTAATTAACTTACCTAGGCTACCTTTCATGGTGCGTTATTTTCACTAGGGAAGAACTACTATTGAAAAAAAACAAAAAAATAATAAATTTACTTTTTCAGCAAAAAGTAATTTCGAAAACTTAATGTGTGATACACCGTTGAATTCGTAATGAAAAATTCCATCGGAGAAAACAGTACATTCTGACTAAAAGTGTAACCACACCATCTTGTAGAGCTTTGAAAGTGCCAATGAACAAGTCTGATTTATTTTCTGATAACCTGTAAAATAAAGTCAGGAAAAAATAAAAACAAAAATTTAAAAAAACGCATTTTCCTAAATATCTCAAAAAACAAAAAACATAATTGAACTACGTAAGTGCCATGTAAAAGGTCACTAAAATGCGCAACTTTTTTCCCATTTAAATAACTTTGTACCTCTTACTGTTTCCGATATTCCCATGCAGTTCATTATTATCTTAGAGACAGTGCATATACGCGCGAGGACGACCTACCGGTGCAATGTTACTCAAATTAACTTCTCTAGCATTCTAGTATATCGCTGTCTCTCGTTGAGTCGTATATATTCAACAATAAAAGAAACAGTCCTTAGATTTTTGTTATGTATATACATCGTATAACATCATTTGTAAAGTAATTTCATTTAATTTAAGATAATACTTGTACTTAAATGAAGAGAACTTAAATACACGTATTAGAATTCTTGTCTAAGAGTAAAAGTTCTCCAACAAATAATACAATAACAAAAACAAAGAGCTTTCGCTGTTACAGTGACTCGAAAGCAAAGAAATAGCTGCAATTAACAATTTTCTCAACTACTTTACTTTCCAGAAACTTTATTTCCAACCTAAAAGAACCTAATACTATTAGATTTCTCGGTGTACAGGTTCCGAGCTTTATTTTCCGCATACATACATATGTACGTGACGTTTAGCAAAATAAAAATAAGCGAAACTCTCTTATAAAAGTATGCCGTTTGCTTTCTGAAGGACCACGGAAACCTACAAGAATAAAGCATTAGGGATCCTTTGTACGAGAGACCCGCTGTACGCTCAGCCATTGTTTCATATTTCCATTTAAATATTTTATGGTTAAGGCGTTATAGGAACTATAAAGGACCGGGATATCTGCCTGGAAAACGTGAAAACGACAGTAATAGATTTTTTTATATTATATAAGCACGTGATTTATAGGCAATATTAAGAACAAATAAAAGCCACCCTTGAAGTATTATACATATATTATCATACTTTTGTTTATATGCGGTATGTAAGAGAAGGAAATAAATACAGTCAATTTTAATGGGGTTACTTTGAGAATACAATTCTCAGTAAATGAATCTTATTTTTAAAAGAAATAATTTTCGGTAATAACGGGTAACTGTAAATGATTGAAACTTTTTTTTATTAAGATGAATACCATCAACAAGTAGATAATAACTATTTGGATCCAACTGATAAATTCGCTAAAGTCACACCATTTTTTATAATATAAACAAAAAATTCTTTAAATAAGATAACTTATGTATGTAAACGTGTTACGTATGTAAAGTAGAAAGTATTGAAATTCATTAAAATTTGTTTCATTTTATCCCGACAATAGAAACATATTCTGATATGGAAATCGATGTGGCGGTGGTATTAGAATAGGCAGATACGTACTTTGCAAAAGATGGCCAAATAAATAGTTCCGCCTCTTCTTTGACAATTTCTTTACAGAACGCGTAATTTTAAAGATGGAGGGAAAGCAAAAATATAGAATTGTAGGTACGAATGTGCTCTACAAGTTTGGCAATAAACATTTTTCGCTATGCGTGACGATAGAGGTACGCGTACATACAACGGCATCGGAGGAACGGTATGGATCGGAAAAAAATAGTTTCAATGAAACTCAAAGGAGCAGCGCACATATGTGCGGACGGCAGGTATCGAATTTTAAAAATCCGGCGAGAATTCAGGAACTAGAATTAAAAGCCGGCCGATGCGTGCCGTTCGTACCGATACCGACGAATGGGCGATACTAATCGGAGATTGTCGCGTCTTCATCGGCATTTTGCAAGTCTCTGCCTGCAACAGTGCAACCTATTTGGTCATTGGGTGTATAGCTGGTAATAAGAATAGGCGAAAAAATGAATTATCATGAAAAATTAATATTGCTAGTTCAAAGTTACAAGGAACTATATGATTTAAGTGATAGGTTCTACAGTAACCATCAAAGAAAGGAAGAAATATGGCGGGAAATAGCACAGCAAATTGGAGAAACAAGTAAGTGCATTAAAAATTGATTCGTTTTGTTAAAAAAGATATTGTATGTTCTAACATTTTTCAAATAATATTGCGTCTTCCACCTCGTACTTTTAGCAACTGCCAATCGACAGCGCCTTCTGGAGAAGTGAAATAATTTTTGAACTGTTCTCTGACTTGCAAAGCTTGTCGGGCATGATTACCGCCAATGCCAAATAAATGACGAAATACTTCTGATGTAACACATACTTCACCTTCATCGTCTTCAGTCCAATAGCAAGTGTCTTCTCTTAAATAATTATGTAGTACACATGTTGCTTTAACGACAACATTAACATGCTCTGGCGTCATACTTATCGTTCGCTCATATATTCTAAATTTTTTTACTAATAGCCCAAACGCATTTTCGCTTACTCGACGAGCCCTACTAAGTCTATAATTAAAAATGCAATTTTCTTCATTATTGGCTGTAATCTCATGAGACCATAGAGATTTACTGAAAGGGGAAACGCCTCTCACCTACTAACACATGAGGCAAAATTATATTTGTTCCTAGTAGAGCTTTATCAGGAGGTATTTGCAATTGTTTGTTTCGCAATAATTGTCCGAGTGCTGATGAAGAAAATATGGCACCATCTGAATTTTTTCCATAAGAGCCGACATCAATAACGATAAATTTGTAATCGGCTGATACTATAGCTAGCAACACAACGCTAAACGATTTTTTGTACGAAAAGTACAGTGAACCGGTATTTGGTGGAGCTTGAATAATTACGTGCTTTCCGTCAATCGCTCCAATTAGATTTGGAAAATTCCAACGGTGCCAAAATTTTTTTTCTATTTCTTTCCACATTTGTTCTGATGGTTGCGGCATTTCCGTGGGCTTCCCATATAGCTTCACAGGTTTTATAAACAATATTTCGAACCATATGACACAAATTGTAGAGAATAAAAAAAGGTACAAAAAGTAACAATACAATACTTCCCCGTAGAAAAACCCAGAAACCGAGGAGCTGAGTTACAACGGAAACAAAAATCCACCCTTATTTTCTAAATAGCAGAAAATAGTCACAAGGGTTTCGGTCGAGAATTTCAAATTAGGCACTCCTGACCCCCTAACAACATATCAAAAATTTTGCTTGATGGGATCTTGTTCTAATTCAAATAATGACTGGACTACTTATTATTAACCAAAACCGACTTTGTCTGTGCGCCTGCATGACTCATTAGAGGATAGTGTCTGTTCCGCAGTCTAAATATAAATATACTCACCGAATGCCCCGATTTGAATTTAATTAAATGTGGAAAGTTTTGTAACCATATCTTAATCAGTTAAATATTAGAAAGAAAAAGAGAAATAAGATTTCATGTGAATTCTCAAATCCGCACTTGATTAACGCTGGGTTTAATAACAGCAAACCTCTCGTTTCTGGAAATTTTCTGGAATGTATTAATAATTACATATTTCACCCTGTCGACGAGAATGTCGTGTTTCGATTCATGTTAAGTATTAAGAGTACTGCTGTCGGTAGTGATGGCATTGGCATTCACATGCTGAGATTGCTCATGCCGTATGCGCTTCCATACATAACTCATTTAATAAATTGTTGCATAACAGAAAGCGTTTTTCCGGTAACGTAGAAAAAATCACTTGTAATCCCTATACCTAAAAATGTGAACGCTGCTAACATAGGTGACCTTCGACCCATTAGTTTATTGCCTGTCGGTAGTGATGGCATTGGAATTCACATGCTGAGATTGCTCATACCGTATGCGCTTCCATACATAACTCATTTAATAAATTGTTGCATAACAGAAAGCGTTTTTCCGGTAACGTGGCAAAAATCACTTGTAATCCCTATACCTAAAAATGTGAACGCTGCTAAACTAGGTGATCTTCGACCTATTAAGTTTATTGCCTGTTCTAAGCAAAGTCTTGGAAAAAATACTAAATACACAAATCACTGAACATCTGCAAGCTTTTCATTTGCTCCCTCAGTGTCAATCTGGTTTCCGAATTAGTCATAGTTGTACTACTGCACCTTTGAAGGTCACAGATGACATTCTCAGATCTAGAGATTATAACGCTATGTCTCTATTGGTTATGCTAGATTACAGTAAGGCGTTTCATGCAGTTAACCATGACATTTTATTGGCTATTCTATATCATCTCGGGTTCAGAAGTGGGGCCTTGGGTCTGGCACTTTCGTACCTCTCCGAAAGATATCAGTGCGTAACGTTGCGTGGCGAAGTATCATCACCATTTCCTGTGACAAGTGGTGTTCCACAGGGATCAATCCTAGGCCTTTTATTTTTCTCCACTTATACCAGCCACTTACACAAATGTGTCAAGCACTGCCAGGTGCAAATGTATGCTGATGATGCGCAGCTCTACGTTGGTTTCACAAAAAACGTTGTTCAAGTTGCTATTGATAAGATTAATCACCTTAGAGCGCATACAATTATTTTCGCAGAATCATGCACTAAAGATCAACCCGGAAAAGACCACTGCCGTCTTGTTTGGTAACCCTGCATTAATTCAGAACATCAAAGAACAAATCATGATCAAAATTAATAATGCAGAAGTGGCATTGGTTGATTCGGCAAAAAATCTAGGTTTAATAATTGATAACACCTTCCGATACAAGAAACATCTTTCAAAAATTATTCAGTCAGCCTATGCCAATCTCAAAACATTGTATCCTTATCGATCAACTTTTGACATCCGTACTAAAACCATGTTATGCGAGAGTCTTGTCTTTCCGCCTCCTGTTCTTCCACCAAAACCTTAATGCACAGAATCACTAACAATAAAAAGTTTGCCTAGTCTAACTTAACAATAATATTCTGCTATTCTATATAATAATAATAAAATAATAATAAAAATACATAAAAAATAAATAAACAAACAATATGCAAATAATGCAATATGCAAGCCTGTACATCCAGTCACGAATTATGAGGGCAGAACAGACGCAAAGGAACAGAAAAAAAAGCAATAATATATACATATATATATATATATATATAAACACACATACATATATATAATATATGGAGCGTTGTTCTTCGGGATATTTCGCCATGTTTGGACGATTTCATTCTGAGAAGGACAACTTTCTTCCTGACGTTTCGGTGACATCACTTTCACCTTTTTCTAGAGGATCTTCTCGTTGCGATGGTAACTTCAAGAGTACGTCGATTTCCTGTGCCGCTCGTATTATATGGTCCCGTCGTAGTGGGGACGCGTGTCTGACTCCTCGTGATTGGTCCGGCGGTTGTTCTGTCGCTTTCGACTATTGGTCGATCGGTTTGCGTTCGGTCCTAGTTAGTATGACTGGGCTGTTGCAAGTTGTTATCATTACGTCACTTGTGTGTAATCTGGCTGTTGAGCAAGGCCGGCTTCCATGTATCAGGCAAACGCTGTCCGTCGTCACGTTTGTTCATACAGTTTTGCTGTTTCTCAATTTCTATAGCTTCTCTTATAATCCTGTACATTAACCTCGTACTGCGTGCTATAGTTTTTGTACCGTCAAAGTCGATGGTGTGTCCTGTATGTAGCAAATGCTTATAATTCGTGACTGGATGTACAGGCTTGCATATTGCATTTGCATATTGTTTGTTTTATTTATTTTTTATGTATTGTTATTATTATTATATAGAATAGCAGAATATTATTGTTAAGTTAGACTAGGCAAACTTTTTATTGTTAGTGATTCTGTACATTAAGGTTTTGGTGGAAGAACAGGCGGCGGAAATTCTTTTCCGTCCATCTGAACCACGCCTTAAAGTTTCAGCACTTTTCTTTTTTTGTATTCGTTCTTTTTTCCTCTCTGATTTATTTTCATGTATGTAGTGAGAAAGAAAAATTTGTGTTGAAATAAAGGATATATCATTATTATTATTATTATTATCAAAGATATTCGAATGGATCTATACATTTTCCTGACCCTGTATATACGAGTAGGATAATAAAAATTTTGTACTTTCACATAAGTAAAATATATGCAGTTAAAATTTATTGGTCTTTTATCTCATAAAATCTAGGTTTCTTTTTCAAAATATGGAGGAGTTTGCCCGGAAAGTTCCTAGGCATATCTGCTTCAAAATTGACTAGATGACTGCTGCACTTCCAAATCACCGAATTTTTATTAGGCGTAGAATCGAAAAATTGCCAGAGCGTTGGAACGCAATCGTAAATAATGGAGGAAAATATACCCTTGATTAGTCATGTATCTAGATTTTTTTTTAAATAAACAACTTTTTATTTCATTAAAAGCGCCATGAACTTATACTTCCACCCACTAAAACGGAAGGGAGTTTCCCTATAGCTGTAAACTAGAAATTTAAAACATTCCATTTCCTACTTTTGTATGGGTTTATATTTCTCTGGGGATACGAAAAATGTATATTCCACTTCTTGTAATGTCAACATATTATTTTGTTCTAGAACTGAATGGTTAGTTTGCATTGTTTCTCCTTAACTTTTTGCCCTGGCAACTGTTTACATCATGTTGCTACTGCATAATTATAATAAATGTCGTACAATATATCAGTAAAGGATGTTATTTATTCTGAATCTAAATTCCGAGCTATTTATCTTAAAATATCAAAATATTTACCAACGCGTTGTTTAATTTTCAATATTTTCCTCAATACGTGCAGCTTATTTTACTTTTACAAGAGATACGTTTAAAATGTAAAAAAAATTATGCCGAATTTATACTGACGTAAATAAAAATGAAAATTGAAATACGTAAATTTTTTATATTCACATTGGTCGATCATAATGGCATAAATAAAAGCTGTTTTTGTTAAATTGTTATACCAATATAAAATGAAAGATTTAGTTTTTAGGGGTTTTAAATATTCCTAGTTTTTATGATATTAACGAGTAGAGGATGTGAGGATGATTGTATTGCATCAAAACTAATAAAAAGCATTCAGTATGTGTTTGGTACTTGCTTAGACCGCATGTAAGTGTAAGCATACGTAATTAAATGTCGTCGACACATAAATCGAGAAAACGACAGTTGTCAACGAAGTGAATAAGCTTATTATGGATTTCCCGGACTTAATATACGATGACTCAAAAATTAAATGTTTAGTGTGCAATAAATATCTGATGTGTTGGTCAGAAACACATAGTAAAGAACACGTAAGCAGTTCGAATCACAATAATAACAAAATTAATCGACAACAGTTTATACGTGAACTATGTGTAACTATGATTGTGTGTACACTGCCGTTTACCTTGTTTAAGTAATGATTCATTTATTTCATTTTGGAATAAATACGCGAATCAAACATTACCGAGCACGACAACGTTACGAAGGAATTTACCATCGGTGCGTAAACAGGTTCAAAATAAAATCAAAAGCGAACTGAAAAATAGAAAACTGTGGTTACGTGTGGACGAAACAACTGACAGCAAAAAACAATATGTAGTTAATGTGATGGCGCGTAATATGGAACCATATCAACTAACGTCTTTAATTTTATTAGCATCCAGAAGACTAGAACAATGTAATGCCGACAAAATATCAGAGGTGCTATTAGATACTTTGGAGAAATTTTAACTTTCGAAAGACCAAGTATTAATGTTTATGACCGATGGTGCCGCAACCATGTGTTCTGTAGGTCGGTCTCTTAGAAAATATTGTCCTAACTTGTTAGATATTACTTGTAAACTCCATGAACTACACCTTGTGGCAGAACAGGTTCGTAGATGTTATACAGAGGTAGATGCTTTAATATCGAGTACAAAGTCAGTATTCCTGAAATCTCCAATATGAATTCGGAAATTTCACGAATTGTGTACCCATACCCCTGTGCCACCACAGCCGATTCTGACACTTTGGGGTACATGGTTACCGGCGGAGTTTCACTATCATGAACATTTTGAAAAAATTAAGGACGTGGTCTTATCATTCGATCCGAAAGAAAGTGCAGCTATCAATACAAGCCAGAAAAAATTTCAAGAAGCCCAGATTAAAATGGATTTACAAAGTATTCGTGAGAATGACTTGGGACTAGAAGAAGCAATGACAAAATTAGAAAATTCGTCGCTGCCGTTAAAGGAATCACTGCAAATCGTAAAGATGTTCAAGCACAACTATGTGCTGTAGAAGACGCAAAAAGTGAAAGTGTTCTAATTAAATTTGAAAGTGTTTTAGACAGAAATGCAGATTTTGACACCTTAACACGTATTTGTGAGGGCACGTACAGATGCGTTAAGTTGCTTAAAAAAGTATTTTGATTATGCGAATATAACATCACTAGATGTAGAACGCTTGTTTTCCGAATATAAACATATTTTGTCATCACAGCGGACATGTTTTTCGGATATAATCTTAGAAACGCACCTGATGTTGAAAATATACAATCGAGTTTCTCCAGTTTGTCAATCCTTGGAAGACGCTTAAAACGGTAGGTGTTGTTTTAAATCCTCTGTCGTACACACAATCACTGATTTCATACATTTTCCATTTTATTCATAAGTACATACAACGCTGCTATAATATGTACTATTCTTATTTTTCGTGTGTTTATGCATATTACTGTAATAGCAGGAAACCAAATGTATATTTAATTTATCAGAATAGTTGGAACATACATGTAGGTAGGTAGGTAACCCCACCAGTTTTGTATAATACAAAGGTATTTTTAATAATACACCAGATACACACCAGATTTTTAATTATATTATTAAAATACCTTTGTAGTATATTTAATTATTTCTGATAGAATAAATGTCTCTACTTCTATACTTATATCGGTAACAAGCTCATGTTGCGTCCCTATTCTATGGCATACTCTAATATATTACGAATTACAGTCCCATACCGGCGCTCACGGCGCCCACGGAAATTGTTCTGCTCTATTAATGAGTTAGTAAATCAAGTTATTCTTTTAGATGCGACAATAAGACTACCGGCTAATTATGTCGCCCGCACATAATCGAACAAAATGGTGTTTTGCAGGCTTAATCTCAATAACTTTTGAATGCGTTATAGTAAAATGATAAAATTTGCAAGAACCAATGTACAATAGCTTTAAAGTTATATCGTTATAAAATCATACGCTACTGAAGTCGATAATGTCACAAAAAAAAAAAACATAAAATCGTTTTAATTGTGCAGTATTATAAGAAACAGTTCGGAATTTTAAATTATAAACCAAAAACGATTTTACAAGCTTATGTTTGCAGGAAACACATATCTTACATACATAAAGTATTTTAAAGTTTGGCTAATTCGCCTCGAATGAAGCTGTACAATAACCAGTCAATCAATCAATCAATATTTTATTCGTTACTAGCTAAACCCGGTGACATTTGACTGTGGCTCACTCTGATATGAAATGGAAAGTAAATAAAAGTATTGTAGCGAACATATATTTACCGAGAAAAACATAATTCAATTCAATACCCTACCTTGCGTTGCTGTGGCTATGTGGAATAAAAGGAAAGGAAGAAGAAATATGTTTAAAAAAAATATTTTTTATTGTAAAGCTGGTAGATTGACTACATTTTTGTTTGTCCGCTTCCTGCAAAAACATAAAGATCAGACGGTTTACCGACTCTGGAGCATGTGACGTATAATTGCCCATGAGAGAAGCAATCGTTTTCTAAATTCAAACCGCACACTTGCAAAGATCATCCTTGCGCTTTAGTGATAGTTATAGCGAACGCAAGTCGTTTGAAATCGAACGCCATATCGGTCGGAATGAGTGATATTCTTCATTCCTTGAGCAATTCTTCTTAACAGAGAGTAACATGAACAATACAGTCAAAAAGTTGGCTTACCTAGCTTTTCTTAATATTTCTCCTATTTGCTCACTAATTTTGGCAATATTTGTTAGACTCCATTTCTAATTAATTAACCTTTTGGCTGTATCTCGACACTATGTGAGTACTTCTGAAATCCTTCATTAATCGTCGTTATTCTATGCATTAGTGTATTATCAACAGCCCTTTTCTGTTTTGGGTGATGGTGATACGGGGCATATATTTGTATGGATCTTCGTTCTATATGGGATATTACAATTTCCATGGTGCTAGTACATTCTGAAATTGAAGCTATCTTACCTTTTCTATTTTCATTATGAACTTGATAGACTCTTGTTATTCATTTATTTATTTAGCGAATGGCCTACACGGATTAAAATTGATTTTATACAAAGTTATACTGTGAATAAAATAAAATTAAAAAACCCTTACCACAATAGAATTAAATATTCTAAATACGTATTTCTACAACCACGTTGTCATCTTCAGTAGAAAAAACAGTGTAAAACTTGAACGCACAAAAACACTCACAGAAGGATTGTTCTGAACGTCTTCTAGTTTAACACTAAATTCTTCAATCTTAAATGCTACAACAATTACCTAAATATTGGTAAACCCCACCTATTCATGCAAGAGCATTAACCCATTATTTGTAAATTCTATAGAAAAACCGTTTAGAAATATTAGAAAAGCCGTAATTTAACATACATTATGAATCCAATTATGAAACTAATCTTTAAATTATGTTGAAATATAAATTTGGAAATTAATGTTGAGCGAGAATATTTTAATGGCAAATTTTGTAAAGAAACGAATTTAAAAATAAATTCCATGAATTCGAATATTTTTTAATGGTTTTCCTATTTTTCTTGCATTAATAACATCTAACTGTCAATTAACTCAAATAAAGAAGAACCTGGTATAGGACCCAAATCTGCGTTAATTACGTTATTCCTATTTTTAAAGATAAAAATGCTCTCAAAACTATCTAATTCGCGGGGGCGTGTGACGTTTTTTATTAATGTCAGACAGTCAGATGTTACGTTGTGATCTGATTCAAGAAGATGTCGGGCAACATTTGATTTTTCCGGTCTATTGAATCTAATATGCGAAACATGTTCTTTATAACGAGTTAGAATCGAACGTTTTGTTTGGCCGACATATTTTTTATCACAATCCTTACAATTTATTTCATAGAACCCAGATTTGTTGTTTACCTCAACTTTGTCTTGCGCGTTGCCTAAGAGAGATTTTAGGGAGTTATTCGACTGAAATTCTACTTGAACATTATACTGTTTAAAGGTTTTACTTAAATTTTTCGTAGTTTCGTGAAACGGTAAACTAATAAATTTTTTGCTCGAATCAATTTGAGGCAGCAAACATGTGGAATCCTGAATTGCTCTTCTTACTTTATGTTTTCTAACTAGCTTGTTTATTATTTCTGAATCGAAACCGTTGTAACTCGCGATTTTCTTAATTAAAGTTAATTCCTTTTCATATCTATCCTTTGTCAATGGCATGCTTAACAAACGATATAAGAAAATTGAAAGAGGCACTCTTGTGCTTAAAAGTATGGTTTGAATCTGCGGTTATAAATCTGTTGACGTTGGTTTCTTTTCGGTAAATATCAAACTCTAAGTTTTTGTCATTCCTAATTACTAAGGTATGTAAAAATGGCAAACCTCCGTTGTTTTCCTTTTCAACCGTGAATTTAATACTAAGAAATTTTGAATTTAATTCTGTTACAAAATAATCTAAGTCGCACTTATTGGTATCAAAAATTGCAAACACATCATCTACATACCTGACCCATACGTTTGGAAAATATTTGCCTGACTTTTTAAACTCAATCTCAAAGTGACTCATAAATAAATTCGCGATAAATGGAGATAAGCACTTACCCATGGCTGTACCCTGTTGCTGTTCAAAGAACTTGCCTTCGAATTGGAAGCAATTTTGGGCCATACAAAGGCTTGTTATCTGCAAATATTCATTTATTTTTTCCTTTTCAACGTGATTGCTATGAAGTAATTCAGACAAATATTTTAACGTTTCTGGGATAGGTACTGAAGGAAACAAGGACGTTACATCGAATGAAACCAAAATGTCACCATCTTCCAGTCGACAATCTTTAACTTTCTGAATAAATTCTAAATAATTATTGACCGATAAACTAACTGGTTTTTCTGGTAACTTTCTGAATTCATTTACTAAGATTAATAAAAAACGTCACACGCCCCCGCGAATTAGATAGTTTTGAGAGCATTTTTATTTTAAAAAGGTATATAACCCCTTACCACAATTATTAGTCGTATCCTAAATACGTATTTCGACAACTAAGTTGTCATCATCAGTAGGTAAAAACTACTAATTAAAAGTCACACATGGGGCACAGTAAAGTAACATAAACGCTTCCGCACAACTACTATACACTGCAACCCTGTAAAGACTCACTATCTTTAAAAATAGGAATAACGTAATTAACGCAGATTTGGGTCCTATAGCAGGTTCTTCTTTATTTGAGTGAACTGACAGTTAAATGTTATTTAAGCAAGAAAAATAGGAAAACCATTAAAAAATATTCGAATTCATGGAATTTATTTTTAAATTCGTTTCATTACAATATTTGCCATTAAAATATTCTGACTCAACATTAATTTACAAATTTATATTTCAACATAATTTAAGGATTAGTTTCATAATTGGATTCTTAATGTATGTTAAATTATGGCTTTTATAATATTTTTAAACGGTTTTTCTATAGAATTTACAAATAATGGGTTAATGCTCTTGCATGAATAGGTGGGGTTTACCAAAATTGAGGTAATTTTTGTAGCATTTAAGATTGAAGAATTTAGTGTTAAACTAGAAGACGTTCAGAACAATACTTCTGTGAGTGTTTTTGTGCGTTCAAGTGTTACACTGTTTTTTTTCTACTGAAGATGACAACGTGGTTGTAGAAATACGTATTTAGAATCATTAAATTCTATTGTGGTAAGGGTTTTTTAATTTTATTTTATTCACTTCACAGTATTCACCGTCTCCGATTTGTTAGTTAAAGTTTTACTGTGTGTAAACTAGGTAAGAAAACGACACTGCTGCGTAAGACGCGTCCCCGCCACTTTACTTCTCCGATATGTTTATTGAATTTATAGTGTAGTATTTGATTGGATAAGCATAGGTCAGCATAAGGATAGGTCAGATGTAGGTGTGGTGTACACATACTATGATTGGATAAGCAATGATACGTCAGGAGCAAGTGTTGTATACACATACGTATTGCGTATGTGTATACGCAATGTATTTCAAAGATGAGAGATCTTGCACCGCAGGTAATAATAATAAAAATGAACAGATGCTGTACAATAAAAAAAAAAAAAAAATTCGGAGCAAACAAACTCATAATTCCACCAAAACAAAAGAAAAATCTGTGTATTTATAAATAACACAAAGCTGCGATTGCATACATAATTAAATTCCGGTGATGTACAAACGCTACATCAAGGAAAATATAAAGAAATGAAATAAATAATTAAAACTATGGTAACGTAACTATAACGTAAAATGGTAACGTAAAATGCTGAACTTTATGAGAAAATATTTTGAAAAAATTCGGTGAAAGAGATGAATCAGCTCCATACCTAGCAATAGCACGGTAGAATCGGCGATATTGGCCGCTTTGAGCAGGTTTCAAGGCTTCCCAATACTCCCATCATCTATCATTTGATTTGAAATTTTCTGCTAACTGTAGTGGAGGAGATCTAGACATCAGTCACGACAGGCTTGCATCAGACAGGCGCATTGTGTGCTGGGAGGTGGGGATTCGATATTATTTTATTGAATTCTCTAAGTAAGCTTTCCTGTCTCCGGATGGTGGTGGTGTAATATGACTTAGAACAAGGACAGGGAGCCAGGGTAGAGGTGTACTATTAAGACAACCGCTAATTAATGTCATGGCCTCATTGAGTTTGATGTCGATCATCTTTACGTGGCAGCTGTTTACCAAACTAGGGCACAGTATTCAGCTACTGAATAAACAAGTTTTTTGAGTGGATTGGTTCGTATCTTTGGGGTAGGAGGCAGTGTGTTAGTGCCAATAAAATTTCTGGACAAGAGGTACAATCTGAATGGGGCAATGTTCATTATGGCGTGCCACAGGGATCGGTTTTAGGTCCATTATTGTTCCTTTTATATGTAAATGACCTGCCAGCAGTAGCTACATGTCCAACTATACAATTTGCCGATGACTCTTCATCAATAGTAAAAGCAAAAACAGAAGAAAATGCTGCTGAATTGTTAACGACGCACTTGTCATGCTCTGAGGATTGGTTTACAAGAAACAATTTAAAAATGAACGTAAGTAAAACGAATCTAATAAGATTTGGTGCCAAAAGAATAAATTGATATCGAATACAGGGATGTGCAACTTGCCTTTGGCGAGGAGGCCGACTTCTTGCGATGGGCCTTGGATTCCCAACTATCATAGAAGGCGTACATCGAACGGCTGTAAGTTAAATTGAGTGGTTTTTGTTACGCTCTGGGAGTGGTTTCGCGTAGTGTTAGTGCTGATGCCCCGGTGAGTGCATATATGCCTACGTTCATTCTAGACTTGCATATGGTGTTATCTTTTGGGGAAATTCAGTTGATGTGGGACGAATTTTCGTAATTCAAAAGGCATGTATTAGACCTATATTTAACATCAACCCACGGGATACTTGTAGGAACACTTTTGGGGATCAAAAAATACTTACCCTACCCGCGGTATACATTTTGCAGTCCGCATTGTTTGTCAAAACGCATTATTCTGATTTTTTTTTTGCTAAATATGAACTCAAGCATAGTTATAGTACAAGAGGAACTTCTGAGTCATATTTGTGTCCTCCACGTTCTCATTTGACAAAAATTCTAAGAAATGTACTCCACCAGTGTATCAAAATATCCAACCACTTGCCAGAGACTTTAAAATCATTGTCAACAAAACAATTCAAATACCGAGTCAAGGATCTCTTAATAAACAAAGTGTTGTTTAAAGTTGAAGATTTTTTTTAGAAGGAATTATGTAATAGGTGCTATAGACTTGAAAATAATTTTAATTATATGTTTATTATTTTATATATAGATTTTGTATTTTATTTATGCATTTGTGACGTTTCGTATACATTTTGTGGGTTTTAACGAATAAAGGTATATTATTATTATTATTATTATAAACACGTTTTTACAAACAAACTAAACCACACAGTACTATTCTACTTACTTAAATATTGTTATTCCACAATAATATTTAACTCACCACCCATGCTTAATTTTTTATATCAATCTTCAATCAAAGAGTAAGTCTACTGAATGTGTTGAATAAAAATTATTCTTGTTTACGCAGAAATAAGGCGTTAGGCGCAAAATTAATGAATAAAATGGAAAACGCTTACAAACATAACGATTTATTATTGTTCCTGACAGCTCCGATAAATTTAGTACAACAATTTGCCGCCTAGATGGCCATGACTGACGTGCGACTTCTGTTTTATTATTTTCAAATCCACCTCATTATTCTCGTCTTTCAACTTTCGACTTTAATTTACTGTAATCTTTACGTAAATATATCGAAAAATGAATGTAAACTTCATTAGCGTTGAAAAATAAATTTTAGTCTGAACAATAACAAAATATCTTATAGTAATTGATTTATGAATACTAACGAGTTGTAAAGAATGATGTGAAATGGTAACATAAATTACATTGAACAATAAATTCTGACTTGTGTCGTTACAAACTCGAAAATAGAACTGAGAAGTTTCAAATCACTTATGTATTTTAATACAAGTAGAAGCTTTATTCTGCCACTGTGCTCTGTGCTCTTTTTAAAATCATGCAATTATTATATTTAACCTTTATGTGACTGGGAAAAATAACACCTTCTAATGACGACGTAGGTACCCGGGTACCCCACGTTGTATATACGTTGCAGCTATACATATACGGGAGACAGTGATGGGGAGACATAAACTGCGCTGCTATGAACAAGATTAGACATGTCTGAAAATCAGTAACCGTCCATTTTTCGAACTGCTCGTATATAATTTGTTCGCTACAGTACATACTAAATATTTTTAGTGTTTTTGGTAACAATAAGTGCAAATTTTATTATTTTTATCGGAATGTGTGATAATACGCCTGATTCTAGTTCGGGTTCATTTACAAAACCAAGATGGAGGAGAACCAGGTATGATATAGAAGTTAATATAATTACAAATCCTGTAAGAGTAAAAGTAATAGTAATAATAAGAACGTAATGTGATATTTCATGGTTTTCAGACTGACATCAGTAGAATTACTAGCAGCAGCGGAAGAAGCATTAGAAGAAGAGCCATTTACTGCTTCGGATGAAGACAAATACATTCCGGAAATCGAATCTGAAGAATCTGATGCAGAAATAGAACCTGTAATCGAACAAGAGGAACCCTATTCAGATGAAATTAGTGATGAAGAAGAAACGCCTGCACAGCCTACTATTTTAGTTGCTAAAGATGGAACTCATTGGACTAATACTCCATTACCACAAGCGCAGACAATTAGCAGAAATATCTTGCGCGAAAAATGTGGCGCACCAAGTTTTAGTGCATTATATACTGCTAAAGAAACTTTTAAATCTATTATGTCCAATGAAATTTTTCCATAATTTTAAGGGAAACTAACAGAAAAGGCACACAAGTAACTGGAGATTATAATGAAAAACAAGCTCAAAAGTACAAAGATTCTAAGCGGCAACCACCACCACGAAAGGTTTTCAAGGTATTTACTGAAGAGGAATTCGATGCATTTTTAGGAATCCTAATTGCAGCTGGTGTACATAAATTTAATAAGGAACATATATCTGAAATGTGGAAACTTGAATCCTTACCTCTTATTCGTGCGGCTATGTCTCGTGATCGCTTCAAAATGTTTTCACGATTTATTCGTTTTGATAATCAGAATACACGTGCTGAACGATCTAAAAGTGACAAAGCTGCTCCAATTCGTGATATATGGATAATGCTAAATAGTAATTTAGAAAACAACTATAAGCCGTCTGAATGCATAACGATCGATCAGCAATTAATTTCCTTATAGAGGACATACAAAATTTACCCAATACATTCCTTCAAAACCGGCAAAGTATGGGATAAAAAATTTGTTGGCTTGTGATGCGGCAACTGCTTATCCTTTACAAGGTAAAATCTATACTGGAAAACCACCAGACGGTGAACGGCAAGTGAATATTGGAGAGCGTATAGTTCTAGATTTAGTTACTAAATATAAAGGTTCTGGAAGAAATATAACGACAGACAACTTTTTCACAAGTTTACAGTTGACTCATAACCTAAATTTTTGGAACTTAACTTTAGTAGGAACCGTTCGAAAAAATAAAACTTTTCTTCCTTCCAATATGCAATCCAATAAAAGTAGTTACAAATTCCACTAATTTTGCATTTACTAAAAGAGCAACTATATGTTCGTATGTTCCCAAAAAGAACAAATCTGTCATCCTATTATTATCAATGCATACAACAGGCAAAGTAGAACATACTGGTACTGCAAAACCCGAAATTATTAAATATTATAATAAAACCAAAGGCGGCGCCGACACGATGGATAAAATGTTATCAGAGTACAGTAAAGCGTAGAACAAATCGTTGGCCCCTAGCATTTTTTTACAATATGGTGGACCTTGCTGCACTGAGTGCAAACATAATTTACACGGAGCACAATCCTAGGCTTACATCAACCGACCGACGACGGAGATTTTTGAAAGATCTTGCACACGAGTTATGCATGTCTTCTGTACTAACTCGAAGCAGTATTCCAAGAGTTTTGGCCAATCATTTTACATGTACATCACTAGAAATGGTTCTAGGACGCCAAATTACACAACCAGTCGTTAAAGCAGTCAGAGATCAATCATCTCGAGATACTTCTGGGCGTATTTTGGTAGTTGGAAAATGTTACATTTGCCGGGAATTGAATCACAGACAAAGAAAAACGCGAAAAGCATGCAATTCTTTTTCAAAACCAGTTTGTAATGACCATTCTGTTACTAAGGCCGTATGCGATACCTGTAACGAACAGGCAGTTTAATCCTATTATTATTTATTTTCGTTCTTTTTATACATCTTTTTTATAACATATATAAATAAAAAAATGTAAAAATGCTACTTTTGTTCTTTCACATCCATCCATATGTAATTTTAAATGGAGGTACCTGGGTACCCATACCGGTCTTAGAGGTTGTAATAATTTCGGATGCCATTTTTTCGTTAAAAATTAAATCTAAATAACGAAGTATATATAATAAAATGTAATATAAAACAAGTTTAGAGATGTCACAGAATTTCCAAGCTCAGCAAGTTAAAACACAAAAAATATTAATATTTAAATCTGAAAAAGGCACCCGGGTACCCTTCCAGTCACATAAAGGTTAAAAATATTAAAGTGTCATAGAGTCAGGAAACTCTTTGTAAGAAGAATATGCGTCTGCTGCTACTTTTGTAAAGACACATCCAAATGCGATAGGCACTTAGGTTGAAAAATATTCAATTATCCTTACAAAAAATCGCGGCCCAATATTCATTGATTTTTCTTTATTCAAGTCCTGCCCTATCGCAGTTAAATATATGCACAATACTGGCTTTCACATATAATTCATCAGTAATTATCTTTACCGACTATTATATTGTCCTATCGATATTTGTCAGTACCACACACGAATTTAAAGAAAAAAAAATACACCCATACCTCGCTATAAGGCCGCTCTTTATACGGCATTTGGCTATAACGGCCTTTTTAATTATAATACTTTTTCGATTTACGGCCTAAAATATTTATTTATAAGGCCAATAGCTTGGTTGCATTTGCTTTATTTTTGTATATATGTACATATTATTCGTAACTGACGTAGCGCGCACGACGGAAGAGACTAAACGTTCGTACACGTTTATAAAACGGGGAACCCCAAAATAACGTTGTGATAAAAAAAGCAAAAGCACACAAGAACGCACGCACTTGATGGAAATTACGCATAGTAGTGACCAGCATAGTTATAATTGCTGAATTAGAAACACAGTTGGTACGTTTTGTAATTAATTCAATAATTCTTTTACATATAATCGTTCCTTTTTTAGTAAAAACGCCACCGAAACGTTCATTCAATTTGGAAATTGATGCTGTTAATAATAAAAAGCCAAGCCGAAAATCTGTCACGCTAGAGACCAAATTAGAAGTTTTACGTCATTGAAGCTGGTGAGAAAATTGTTCAAACTTGTAATGCATTGGGACTGGCGAATTCTACCGTTCAAACTATTTGTGATAGAAAAAAAGAAATTGAAATACATTCTCTGGTCGCTACACCTTAAAGTGTTTCAAAATTAACTCGCCAAAAAAGCAGTGTTTTGGAAAAAATGGAAAAATTATTAGTTATGTGGATTGAAGACAATAATGAACGAAGGTTGCCAATGAGCCAGATGACTACCCAAGAAAAGGCCAAAGTATTTTCGAAAATTTAAGGAGAGAGGATAATGATTAATCTGCGAAAGATGAAAAATTCGAAGCAAGCCGAGGTTGGTTTGAAAAATTCAAAAATCGCCACAATTTGCATAATTTAAAAATGAAAGGCGAAAAACTAGTGCCGATGATAACGCAGGCAAAGAATATCACAACACTTTGAAAAAAATTATAGAAAGAGGTGGATACGAACCTGACCAAGTTTTTAATGTGGGCGAAACAGGATTCTATTGGAAGCGAATGCCTGAAAGAACTTTCATTTAAAAATGTGAAAAGTCTGCATCAGGATATAAGGTCTCTAAAGAACGAGTAATTTTGCTTCTTGGTGCAAATGCTGCAGGGGATTTTAAGCTAAAACTGCTGTTAGTGTATCATTCAGAAAATCCAAGGGGCTGAACAAGAAACAATTGCCTGTCATTTGGAAATCCAACAAGAAAAGTTGGATGACTAAGATTCTTTTCGAGGACTGGTTTAAAAATAACTTTTGGTCAGAAGTAAAAAAATATTTAAAGGAAAAGAACTTGAGCGATAATGCTCCTGGGCACCCGGTTAGTTTATCAGAATTATTATAAGATGTGTAGATTGAGTACCTTTCCAAAAAATACAACAGCTCTGATCCAAGCAATGGATCAGGGTGCTATAGCAACCTTTAAGGCTTATTATTTACGCACAACTTTTCGCAAATTTATTCAGCAAACCGATAGTGAATCTTCAATAAAACAATTTTGGAATTGGAATTTTGGATGCAGTGTACAACATTAGCGAATCATGGAAAGACTTTAAATCAACCACAATGAACCATGTTTGGAAACAAATATGGCCAGAATACATAAAATCTAATGAGTCTGAAGTTAATTCTCTTCTTGAAGTTCGACAAAACATATTGAGCTTAGCAAAAGATCTTGGTTTTGAAGATTTAGAAGAAGGTGATTTGATTGACTCGCTCGATGCTGACAGAGAACCTCTTTCAAACGAAGAGCTTATCCAGTTAGTAACCGAACAAACTCTTGATGAGAAACCTGCTATATCCAGGCAGCTAACAGCAAAAACCTTGACAAATGCTCTTTCATCCTTCATAAAAATGATCCCGACGAAGAACCCAGCGATAAAGTATCTCGAGAAGTAAACTCAGCCATTAGATGTTACAAAACGTTGCAAAAAGAAGCAGAAAGGAGGGCGAAGCAGACAAAATCGAACGAATATTTTAAGTTAAGTCATTCAACAACAACCGAAATTGACGACGGCAGCATTTTATCAGATTAAAAAAGCTTCCAAACATTTTATAATTTTTGCATGTGAATATGATCTCTTTTGTTTTTCTTTTGTGAACTATGTAATGTGTTCATTTTATGTATGTATTCTTATTTGTTGTGTTATATTATTTTTAAGTATGTATTTTTATAGAAAATGAAATGAATAAAATACCTGCTGAACTAAACCCTTTAAATATTACTTTTCTTTTTGTATGAAAATAATTGATTCGTTAAACGGCTTTTCGCTTTACGGCCAACATTTGCGGAATGTATCTAGGTCGCTAAGCGAGGTATGGGTGTATATGTAAATAATTCCCTTCAAATAATAAAAACCAGGTATATATCTCACTGAACACGACATAAACACGCTACATAAAGCTTCTTGTTTTATGACGATTTTGTTTTAGTATCAACATAATAATTTGACCGCTAAGAAATAAGTAATTAAACTTCTAGTTTCAAAAATTCTTTTATTATTGTAAATTCACTTCGCCATACAATGGCTTCATCAGGTGGATGAAATACGAAACAATATTGTAGTGTATTTACAATAGAAGAATCTTTGAAACTAGAAGTTTAATTACTTATTTCTTAGCGTTATAATGAAGTTTCAACAAGTATCTCCTTCGTCAATTAACTATTTAATAATTTTACTTTTAAAAGAAGTTTAAACGTTTAAAGTATTTAATCTTAATCACATTTTAATTAATGCGGCATAGGTTTGTCGACATATTCGACGTAAAAGTTATTATTGATATCCACAAAAAAGCATCGCCATATTTGCGGTCGAGTATGTTTATGTTTTGGTAAGAAAACAATAACATCCACTATCTATGAATAGGAACTTGTTAAATGTATCGTCGGGAATTTTATCGATTTTTGTTGCAGGTCAATTAACTTGAGTTACAGCTATTTTCGATAAATATAGAATAAACAAAGATTTGGATGGACTTTCCTACATTTTGGCCTTAAAAGTTTGGAAATTTTTGATGAATTACAAAGAAATTTCTTTTTTGATTTTCAGTTAGACATTTATACGTATTCTTCATATTCGCAAAGCTTGGGCGCTATTCAACCCTGTATAGGAAGCCCAACAATACTATAAGAGAATGAAGACTGTGTTTTTTATCAACGTTTTAAGACGCGAAGAGGATTATTTCGAAAAGAAGGAAGTTAAAGTTATGAGAATTACTCATTTTGAAGAGGTTTTTCATTATCAGATTATAATACCTAGAAATGCAAACAATATTTAAAAATATATATACAGGGTGTCACATAAAAAAACACCGAGTTGTAACTCCGTTATTTATATTTCGATTTTCATGAGATGGGTATCAAATGAAATGGCTTTATGAGTACTATGTTTAAGGCTACATTTACTTTTTTTCCAGGGCCATCTTCAATTCCTAGCGATTGTCAATTTTTTTTTCAAATTGCATGGTATATATTTTTTTGCATAATTGAACAGAGAGAGATTGTTTTCCTGAATCCATTGATGTGCAATACATCAATTTTAATTAAATTTAGAAGAAAAAAATTATTAAAACACTGTTCGCATATGCTCTTAGCCACTTTTATTATACTGTAGTGTGCGATAGAAAAATAACACATTACGAATATGTAACTTTTATCTTTGACTTTTTTGTACTAAGCAAGCGTATTTTGACAGTTTTGAAATAAATCATGAATTTCAATCAACTTACTGACATGCTACAAGTTTATTTTGAGTATAATACAAGTCACTTTAAGAGAATGTTTGGAAAGTGTTTTAATTTTTTTCTATTCTAAATTTACAATTAAAATAGATGCATTGTACACCGATGGATTCAGAAAAATATCTCTATTCAATTAGGCAAAAAATATATAACATGCAATTTGAAAAAAAAAATTGACAATCGCTAGGAATTGAAGATGGCGCTGGAGAAAAAGTAAATGTGGCTTCAAACATAGTACTCATAAAATCATTTCATTTGGTACCTATCTCATGAAAATAAAAATAAAAATAACAGAGTTACAGCTAGGGGCGTTTTTTGTGTGACAGCCTGTATATTCCAATCCCTAATATTTATAAAAATAATTTGGTTTTAATTTTTAATATACGATTTGGATCTAGGAGCTGTGGTTCTACCTGTACATTATTATTATATGCTGGGAGTTTAAAAAAGTTTTCTTTATTGCTGAAAATTCTGGCTTACTCGGTAACGTAGTAAGCACGCTACGAGAAAAAATAAAACAAACTAATTTACTCGTTTTATAACAGAATTTACAAGCAAATAACAAAAAAATGACGTTTTATTAAAAGTTTTGACGATGGAAGAAACATATCTTATCGTAGCTTTACCGTTATTTACAAATCATAAGGATTTCATTTAACTTGTGCATTGAAGAATTCTAAAATATACCGTTTCATTTCCTAGCTGCAAAGAACTACAATACTTGCTAAACGAAGCCAATTTGTATTCTTTAGCATGAAATTTGTTCTTGAATAATCGAAGAAACTTTATTTAAAAATTTTATTTATTTAAAATTATAACAATTTTATTATTTGGTACAATAATTATAATTTTCAATGATCTTATTCGTTTCAGTATGTGAGTACAACTACTATGATTTTAAAGTGTTTGTATAAAGTAAACTATTGTCGATAATAAATTGCTTGTGTTTGTTGTTTCTGCGGTCGGGTTGACCACTTGACGGACGTTGGTTTGTACATCAAAATTCCTTATACAGACTGTGACATAATTCATGTATAGATTTTTGCCGTTTCTATTGCTGTTCCAGACGAAATCCTAGTTATTTAATGTCTTCTGCTTGTGTTATCGTTACTCTATTAAACCTGAGACATAAATCTCACTTGATTTGTTGACATATATGTATGTAGACACTCCTAAATCCTTTATATATTTGTTTCTAGATTTAAAAAGCCATCAAGTAGCATATGAAGATCCTTGAAACTTGTATATTTTTCTATGGATACGCAAAGTAGATCACGTTTCGTGTGTAAAATACAAAACCAAACATACTTGCTCTCCACTAGCAAAACACCAATCAACTAGAATATATAAATTACATCGAAGAATATATATCTATTGAAGAATTAGTTACACTATAAGTGCATTATACCTCATGGTCAGTTATTAAGTATTTATCATGGATTTATTCTTGCTGTTGTGATAGAAACCTTAGTTGATCAGTGTCTTTCAATATGCCACTTTTATAAACTGGATTGCGGAATCTAAAAGACGCTGAGAGTTAAAGCGTTTCGACCAATTTGTGTAACCACCCTGGAAAACATTGATTCTGATCATGATATGATTGATATAAAATCTACGAATTTGAATCATGTATATTGCAGAGATACTGCACATTTCCTATGAATGTGTGTCCCACATAATTGATTACAATTTGTGTATGGGAAAGTTCTTTTCCATACAGAAGTTAGATGGTTATCGCGGGGGAAAGTGTTAACTCGGGTATTGGAATTGCGAGAGAGGAATTAATAATATTTTTACAGGATAAACAAACGCCATCCTCATTGCCTTTACAGAATAATGAGTGTATGTTGTTGTCGGCTTATTTACTTAATTTACTTTCGCTTTTAAACGACTTGAGTGTGAATTTACAAGGACGTTATAAAAACATATTTTTAATGATAGAAAAAGTTCATGCTTTCATTAAGAAGCTTAATATATTGATTATTTGACTTCAATGTAGAAATTTGAATATGTTTCCACTCACTTTGGATTATATTGAGAAAAATTTGAATGAACAAGATACTATTATTCACGACAGTTTGGATTGCATGAAGATGCATTTGCGTGAGCTAAAAACTCAGTTGACGAAGTATTTCCTGGAAGATGAGAATGACTTCTCGAAGAGATAGGTACTGAATCCGTTCAGTGAAAATGTTGTTCACGATCAGCTCATCAAAATGTCTGAAGATTTAAATACGTTTTGGCTTGCTCGACGAAATAAATATGGAAATTTAGTCACAGAAACATTGAACCTAAAAATTAAATATCTGTACAGTAAACGTAGTAGAATTAGTAGAATTAGAATTATATAATTTCCATTTAAAGTTAACTAAAATAAAAGTAAAACAGCACATCATAATAAGTCAGGTGTGTATAAAATAGCTTGTGGACATGTACCACTCCAACAATTTAATTGAAGAAAGCCATAGTTTTAATAATAATTTCAAGATCCTACATGAAGATAAGAAAAGTAAGAAACTCGATTTATTAGAAGCAATGGAAATTAATAAACAAAAATTTTCAAATAAATTATTAAATGACAAAACAGAGCTTAATTCCTCCCCTCTGTTGAACTTATTTCCTATTTTTGATTGAAATGTTTTGTTAGTTATGTGTCACTTATAATATAATTTATGTTATCTATGTATCCCTTATACTAAAAGAGGCGGGTAAAAATATTTCGGTTTCCAATTTCTAAGAATACCATTAAGTCATAAAATAAAAAATATATTCGTTTATGTAAAATGTTTTACAGTACCGCTTGTTATATCTGAAGAAACCGTTGTACGGTGAAACAGCTGTTATATATTATTAAATATTATTATATAAAGTGTAAATCTAATACAACATTGTGTGTGTTTTTATCATTTGATATGGATTTACATCAAGTAAAGGCAGAATCGATTCAATTAAAGTTAACTAAAAGCATGAAACTTGACATAATTTTAGTTTGTGATTGTATTTTAAAGTCAGTGTAAACGTTTTCGCCGTGTAAAGTTGTTCCCGTTTTACATACTGATGATGACAACTTAGTTGTCGAAATACGTATTTAGGATACGACTATTAATTGTGGTAAGGGGTTTTATATCATTTTTGAACCTATTTGTTTGTTGAATCGAACATATAAACATATAATCTATTTACGTATTTAGATTCAATCTGAATACAGGACCGTATTTGAAAAGTTTATGTTCTTAAATTTCCTCTAAAATTAAAGTAACGATAGAATAACATTTTTGGCTGATTTGAATGGTTGTCTTACGTATCTATAATATATTAGCGAGCAACGACGTACTTCATTTACACCCTGTATACGTGTTATAATCTTGGTAAAATAATCTTATGGTTATTAACAGAGAGCCAACTCGAGCGATTGATCGCAATAGGTTTGTTTCTGTAAACGATTCGTGAGTTTCGAATAATTTGATACGCGTGGCCTCCTGCATAAGTGGGACATACTTACATATGCAGTTAAATCATATCTGTCAATGCACAGCAGAGCGAATGTAATAAACGATTTGGTAACCGGCGGCAACTACTGCTGAAACAAAAGTAATACATACTGACAAGCGAATTGCGTCTTGAATTTTGAATATAAATAATTTACAACGAACAAAACTCAAAACTATGTATTTTCTGTAAAACATTGAAAGTATAAAACATTACTATGAACAACTAAAATTTGTTCAAAGTATTCCTGTCTTAAATTAGTTTTTTTTAGATGTTAAAACGTCTTTAAAAACAAAAAATTTCCGTTCCACATCGCAACTGGTGATGGGTGGGTGATTAAAATATTTGCAAAAGTGCACCATACTCTGAATGTATAGATTTTCAATCGGCTCTGTGCAGAATTTATATAATATATTCAAATCTGGATTTCTGCAAAATATGGCATCAACTTTTTGCCAAAGCTTCGAGAAATATATTTTTAAATGATGAAACTAACTTATCAACATTTGGAGAATGACCCCTGATGTATTCACATACTCTGTGTAGTGCATGTGCTGCACAGGTAACGTGTAGCATATTGGGATAAGATTGCTTTAATAACTTCCCTGTTTTTAACATATAAGCTGGCGCATCAGCCAAAAATAATAGCATATTTTCTTTATAGTTGTTATCAGATGACAGAATATTATGAATACATTGATCAATTACTTCTGCAGCTGTCTCACCATTTACGACTGGCAATATTTTAGTTGCAATTAAGTATGGTTGATATGAAGTTGTCGGATGAATACCAACAACCACATTTAACACATATGCGTTGTTTCGTCTGCACTTACCCAAAGATAATGACCAGATAGGTTGGTTTGTATTTTTGCAATAGATCTCAAATAACATTTTGGTAACTGGTATTTACGTAAAGTAGATTCATCTGGTATATGACGATCAATATATTTTGTAAGGAACCTCTTGAGGACTGGAGTGTTAAGCTTTTTAAATGGGATATTGGCCGCCGTGAAAGCTTCACACAGTTCTTCGTTAAAAATGTCGGCTGCAGATGGATATATGTGATGTTGGTGAGTTTTCGAAAAAACATCTATCTGCACATTACATTTTTGTGGACGCCTTAAACTTAATGAACACGCACTGCAATATATCTCGGTATCATTACGAATATGCAACTAATCTATATGGCCTCTAATCCATCCTACAATGGTTGCCCTACGAGAATTCTCCATAGTTAATTAAAATAAAGGGAAATACTAAGAACAGAAGGTAATGGACTAAAAAGAAGAAACGAAAACTACTCCAAAAATAAGGTAGTAAATTAAAGTTAATATTTATAAAAAATTATAGGATAAATATTCAATATAACAATATAAAACGGATTTTTTAAATTACTAAGTGTTGTAACCAAATAACACTGAAAGAAACGAAACCAGAAACAATCCTTTATAGAAGAGAATAGAAAATATACTATCTCAAGAACAATAAATACATATATATATATGCATGTATATCAGCATGTAAACACGAGAATACACTTTGGAAATTGGCGGATATAATTTTTTAAGCGATTATTTCAACCAAGTCTAATGAAATAATTTATAAATATATATTCCGTCTTACACGCCACTGTTGAATTAAAATTATGACGGAATACACAAAATGTGCTATTCATAACGACTAAAATAACAACATCTGCTCGACGAATGCAATCGAGCAAGCTGTTATACTATACCTGATACTGCCACAACGTTTTATCGGGGCAATTGGTCATTCAATCGCTTCAGTCCGCTCTCTGGTTATTAATCAAATACACATTGTTTTTCACATATAAATTTCAAAAACAAACCGCTAAGAATAACTTCCTGTCCATTTAGCAATAATACGCATTTGAAGACGCCACTCGATTTAAGGAATTCTTCATTCTCTCCTGAAATAAAAGCAAATTGTAAGAAAACAGGTTCACTTATCTCAAAGACTCAGAAACGACACGAGGATTTATTGTTATTTCTTCCAATGGCGTTTTAAGAGCAGATCAAACAACCATGACTTGTAAAAATGCGGTCAGTGAGACGAAAATCTAGAAAAAAGAGAGGGTGCCGTGAACTTTTACGATTCTACTCTCAATTTTGCCACCCTTAAACAGGACGCAGTAACGTTCTCACTTCGCTTGAAACGCATTACATACACGAGCAACCTTTTATCGTAAATTCTGCATATGAATATAAACACGAGCGGTTCTATGTAATACCGAAAATTCTGGAAAATTTTACACCTTAATCTTATTTTGGAATATATTTTAAATTTTCAGTATAGAGGATTACGGCGTTATTATATTTTGTAGTAGCTGTGATCATTACAGACATTGTATCATTTTATCACTTTTGTGAATCACATGACATGATTAAATCAGTTATACTTGATATTTAAATATACATAACATAGTTTTCATTAAGGCACGTAATTTGTTGGTAAAACGAAACACAGACATCGCGACGAATTTTACAAACGTATAGAAATTTTATGTGTTTTGCATGGAATAGTACATAAAAAGTATTAATCCGTTAGTTATTTGTTAATCCCTTTGAATATTTAATCATTTATTATTGGATACACCATTGTGCACATATATAAATAATACAAAGGTATGAATTTACTTCTACGCTCGGTCTGGATAATTTCTATGATATGGCGATGTGGTTTTTTTTTTGTGAATGTGTCTGAAGATATCCTTTCTCCAGCGGGGGCGTACCGATGAGAATGTAGAAAGACGAAATACGTATCTGCGTCTCTGGGGAGGGATATGTTCGGACACGTTCACAAAAAATATTAATAGTGAACCTGTATTTGTGGTCTTCACACCAGATTTTTAATAATATTTTATATTATTAAAAATACCTTTTTATTATACAAAACTGGTGGGGTTTTACCCACTCATGTATGTTTATTCTTATTATTATATTTATTATTATTTTTTGACTTTAGTATGTTATGGTAGATTCAATTAGTTGGCGATTTAAGGTCTAGTTTTACTTCAATATGTATATATTTAAAATAATCTTACATGTTTCGGCATATGATGCCTTTTTCGAAGAAATTTAAAAAATAAATTTAATATTTATTATTAATTTTGTATAAATATTGTTAAGTTTGGCCTATGTAGTAACTATCGCAATCGCAATATGGTATTTTATAGATGATATGAGTTTCTCGATTTTTATCTATTTCAGGCTTTAGTTTTGAAAATAGATGTTTATTAGTATTACTAAGTTTACATGTTGTATATATATATCATATTTTTTTAAAGTGTATTTAATTTTTTCTTATAATTGTGGAACATATGGAATCGTGATATATACAGGGGTCGGCATAAGTCAGGCAACAAATTTGCATTAAAAGAAAAATGCAGCGTCAAAATGAATTTATTCAAAGAAATTACAAAAGGGATTCGAAAAAGGGTTACTGTAAGTGTTCAAATTGATGGCCATCTTGATCAATGCATTTACTGCAACGTTTCTCAACGGTGAGGCAGGTCCGGCGAAGCACGTCAAGCTGTCCGCGAAGATTTTCTAATTCTTCTTCAATTGCAGTTCGGAGGTCGGGAAGGGTACGTGGTCCTCTCGTGGTCCGGCGAGTTCGGAAATTGTTAAATTGTTGTTGAAATTCTGTAAACATAGTTTCGTAATCCGCGTTCGTACGAAGATACGACGTAACAAAAAAAACTCTTTCTTGAAGCGTGAACTTGTATCGGTTATTCATTCTGAAAGCGCGTCTACTCGACGAGCACGTGTTATCATGACACCGAGACAACTGTCTGAAGCACGAACATGCTTCGTTTTAATCTT
Organism: Melolontha melolontha; assembly: GCA_935421215.2. Classification (NCBI taxonomy): domain Eukaryota; kingdom Metazoa; phylum Arthropoda; class Insecta; order Coleoptera; family Scarabaeidae; genus Melolontha; species Melolontha melolontha. The sequence goes on along the minus strand of OW285236.1, from coordinate 18,683,636 downwards.
TTTCGACAGCGTTGCCAGACTTATGAGCGTTGCCGGACTTATGCCGATTTTTCGAGAGCGTTGCCTGTCTTATGCCGACCTTTGTATTATATCGGGTGTATTATGAAAACCTTTCGTGCTGTAACTTTTTTATTTTTTATCTCAAAGAACTACTAATTCTTCCCACACACCCTCAGATTCTACAAGTGAGAACTTTAGTATACCAGACAGCTTTTTGAACACAAAAACTTCATGAAAACGAAAATGTGACAATATGAGGGCATTAAAAAGTGCAAGACAGCGAGTTGATAATATTGAAGAAAGAAGGGTGGCTGCTATCGAAAAGCTGTCTGAAGAACGCGCAGAACATAATAGAATTTAGCGGGAAGGGAATGAACTAATCAAACAAATTTACAAAATAAATTGAACTTTTTTTACAAAATAAATAATTATACACTCAAATACTGTGTTTATTTTTATTATATAATTTTATATTACAGTCATATGTTGCAAATATTGACCAATTCTTGTCTTTTTTCTTCAGCAGGCCCTCTGTCATGTTGAACAGCATCCGCAACGATGCCATTATGATTTTCTATATCTATATCAATAGCATAATCATCAGCTGGATTGCCCTGCTGCAATATAAAATTGTGCAAAACAGTTGCGGTAGCAACTATTTTAATGGCTACTTCTGGATGCTTCACATCCAAATATATTAGTCTTCGAAATTTTATTTTTAATAATCCAAAAGCTCTTTCTATTGTAGAACGAACGCTTGATAATTTCCTATTAAACGTGTATTGTGCTTCTGTTAGATGGCCATTATCCTGATAAGGTTTCATCAAATTTATTAGTAATGGATAAGCAGAATCTCCAATTATATGTTTATCTACAGGTAATAGTGGATTATCATTTGTAAGTCTCTCATATAATGGGCTTAACCGGAAAACTCTAGCATCATGCATTCTATCAGGTTGTCCAACATTTGCGTCTATAAATTTTGCTGTGTCATCACATACCCCCTATAATTTAATTTTTCATATAATTCGTTTCAAAAATATTACTTGTTATAACAAACCTTGTAGAATTATGGAATGGTGCTGCTTTCTATTATAATAATCGATGGCATTCCCTTCTGGTTGCTTTATTGGTATGTGACAACCATCAATCACACCAACAATACCAGGAATTTCTCGAGAGCTGTTTTGAAAAACCTTAAAAGAAAGTTTAGCAACATTCTAATAAATGTCATGTTGAACTTACATTAATGGTATGGATATGATTCTGAGGCCATCGGATGTATTCACCCATCAATTGACAAATCAAATTGACGATCTCATAAAAGATTTTGTGCCCTGAACTTTTTGGTAGGCCAAATCGGTCACTGGCCGCTAAAAAACTTTCAAGCTTGCTTAGTAACCAAATAGAAAACAACATTTTCTTTTCTAAAGGTATAATTCTGTGATTTTCTTCATCGATATTTCCTATTTGGTTGAGCAGTATCTAAAAACGAAATACATAAATGAAGTCTTTAATCATTAAGGCCTGGAATTTAAGAACTAATGATTTCAGACTCTATATAACAACATAGTTACCTCAAATGTTTGACGAGACATTCTAAAATGTTCGCTAAATTGGAAATCTGTATAATTTAGCACCGTCACTTCATAATAGTTTTGGTTTCTTATAATCTCATTTTGGTCACGTTCTCGGATGTCTCCATTATACGGGTCGACCAAATCTAGCGCCATATGGACACTACCGTCAATATTCAAGTCGTTTTCATTTAATATAAAATCCATCAACATATTATTTTCCATTTTACTTTTTGAATTTTGAATGTTCGTAGCTTTTGACAGTACAAGTAAACACAAATGAAAATAACCAATCAACAACGAAGACGTAACGCCAATGTTTAGTTGTAAAGCAGAGCGTTCACTATCTAACGCAAGCTGATTGCGCTAGCAAGTATAAGCGGCTATTTTATAGGACTTAGTCCCATTACAGGCCATCCCATTACAGGCCGCGGAGCAATGGAGTAGCATTACAGGCCGCGAAATTGTTATGCCGTAAATGTAGGATTGAACGGTGCCATTACAGGCCGCGACGAGAAATTGGCAATAAAAACTATCAATTATGATTAATTATTTATTATAAAGTTTATTATAACATACATACATAATTATTTATATTTACAACATATACAACATTTTACAATTTTGATTAATTAATTAAACTAATTACGTTTGCTAAATATAGCAAAAATGCAAATATTAAAAATTAATTAAACTTGCTAATTTGGGAAGTGCTTGCTCTACATCTTGACTTTCTTGTATTTGCGACACTATTCCATTTATCCTCCTATCCATTTGAATATATTTTGCAGCACGCTTTTTTGGGGATATATTGTGGTCAATCCTTTGTTGAATAATGTCGTAGTGCCTTGAATCGTTTTTTAAAGATATAATTAATTCCATTAGATTTGGCTTCGACTTCCCAATATGCCTGTTTAGACGACTATGCCAAGATTCGCATACATTCGTCGTTCTATGACGTTCTTCATAGCATATCCACATGTCTTGCACTATAGAATTTTCTAACCATTGTGTCACAAAATAATCATTAAAGTCCATTATTTCTCTAAAATTGGGGGAGCTTTCCATTATATACAGCCAGCCATCGTCAATATATTGGGAAGGTAAATGAGCTAATGCAGCTGTAAGCTTTATATGCTTCCTGATGTCTTTGTCTTCCCTGTATCTTTTAGCCAATCCCAATTCTTGCACTTTTCGCCATATGCTTTGGTTAAAGTGAAAATTGCAACCTTTGAGTTTGCAATCAGGGAACATTTCTCTGCACGCTAATATTGTTGACGTTTCAAAATCTATCTTCATGCTCCTTGGGTTGAAATTTGGAATATGTTCTTTCATTAACGTGAACAACTTTATGTAGGTGTCTTTTTTTCTGTTAGGTAGTAACGCGTACAACGCTGGTCGTACACTAGTCGTTTCTTCGGTACTTTTTAAATCCACGTGGAATGTATATAGTTGATCAAATAATGAGTTGCAACATTTAAATGTACCATCCCCAAAAATTGTATTTTTTGACGATAATCCCTGTATACCCAGCTTACTTCCAAAGCCGATAATTCGATCTGTCGTACCTTGATCAAAAATTGTGAAATTCTCTCCATCTTCAGTTTTATTTATATAATCGGGAACTATAAATTCTGCTCTAGTTTTTGGTAACGCAGGTACCCCTAGAGCTTTATTTCTGTGACGGTACAAGGATGATTTTACAGACTCATATGCTGGCATTTTTGTAACAAATTCCAATCCACTATCTTTAATTTGATGAAATTCTTCTTCATACACTTTTGGTATGCATGTCATTTCCTGTCTGGCACGTTTTCTACAAATTGATTTGCACTTCTCAACATCGGTATATGCAACGTTAGGTATTACTAAACAATTGTGTTGACTGGTGCGGATAACCTTATTTTCATTGTTCGTTGTAATTCTGCCGCTGCATTCTAACTTTGAATTGCTATTTACACATCTCCAGTTTTTGGTAAAATTTTTGTTAGTCCTCTTCAAACAATATTTAAATCCTTGATATAGAACTTGCGGATTTCCCCTTGCACTCTCAATAATTTCAACACAATCCATTGCAACTTTAATTTTCACACTGTGTTAACCGTATTGAAGTTCACTACGTACTAATAATTATACTAATAACTAGAGCTGAGGATGTTTGCGGTATAACCATGGTTATATCATGTAACCATAGTAAATTACTATGGTTACATGATATAACCATGGTTATACCGCAAACATCCTCAGCTCTACTAATAACTACTTAACCATGACAACTTAGAAAATACACCTATTGGTCGGAATGTCGTCATTTTGTAATTATTAAGTACAGGTAATAGATATGACTAATGACCTATTTCTGAGAAATATAAATATATTCCGATTATCTAATTCCAGATTTTGCATTTTCTAATCGCAAATACATCAATACACACAAATGGATAAGGCATTAGGATTAGGATTATAGGATAATAGGTTATTAAGAGTTTCTGGATGTTACGCACATTAAAATATTGTTGAATGTGAAAGTAACTTGATTATCTAGGGTTTTTCCTATTCCGCATATTGTTAAATCTATGGGAATTAATGAATCATCGCGGCGGCCTGTAATGAGACTCGGTTTTTGGTCAAAAAGGGATGCGGCCTGTATTGGCACTGTTTCAGGTAGTTTTCAAACGCGGCCCGTAATGGGACGGCCTGTATTGGGACTACACGATTTTATAGTGACGGCGGCCAAAGACCTTACCTAGATTATGTTAAGGGCACTTATTACATAAAGACAAAAAATCAACCTTAGGTACTCCGTACGATAGAAGAACTACACAGGTACAGCCCAAATAATATGTAACTTAGAAGGGACTTCCCCGCCCGGCATACATCAATACATTACTGTTAAAGTAATTCCCCAACAGGCCAACAGGGGAATTACCCGATCACCTCATATGATATATCATAATATTGTTGCAAGGGATTCCCCGCCGGGGATTCCCTGTACGAAAGTATAAATACGCTTATTAGGATTTACTTTTTTCATTTATTATTCTACCAGGAGTATCTGGGTTAAAAGACTTTTTTATTAGTATAAAAAGGAGAACACAGGTTTACAAACACTACTTATAAAAAAATATTTAAACATAAACAGCTTGGATACACAACATTTATTTCATAAAGCAAAGCTATATAAGTAATACTGGATTATTTCGAATATCATCAGAGAAAAGCCAATTTTACTCGCTCGTAAATTATTGAAATATGTTTTTGTGGGATAGATTTCCGGCATAATTTATCCGAAATTATTTCTCATTATGTCTCCCAACAATAATGGGTAAAAGCTGCTTATTTCGTATTTTATGGTCCTTTAAAAACGAGTTTCTTAAAAACCGAGTACTTCCTTGAATGACGTATTTCAGCTAAATTGTGGTACCTCGTGTCTCGCTTGTTGTCGTTCTTCTCTCCTGTCTGCTCTAATTGACGGCGGATCATTAATTCAATTCAGGTTACCACTGTATTATATATCTAGGGATTACGTCTGCTTTTTCGAGTTGCATCGTTCATTTTATCGTTAGGATCAATTACGTTTAGCTTTATAATTTACTAAGAGAGTGAGTCCATTCTTAGGCGATCTATATTACGCCCTGTTGCATGTGGAAAGGCACGTAATATAAAACTCTAGAGGATTTTAAAGCGGGTGTTTCGTTTTGAATTTAATATTTCCTTAATATAATAGATAGAAATATGTAGACTGATATAAAATATGAGCAAAGTAACTACAATTTTGTTATTACAATGAGACCCAGGCTCTGTCAGAACCTGTGTTTATCTACATGTATATGAATATATATTTGAAAATTTGTGATAAAATAGGTTTTTCGCATATCATTCTTTCTATTTGTACTGAAATATGAACAATAAAAGTACGTTTGTACTACGAAAATATTTATTACAGAAATTCAACCTATTATATCGTACGATCAAAAAGTCTCTGGATCGCTATTGCCGTGGAATTTACGAGATATCTATGAAATTATTTATTTCAATTAGTTTTGACATTTACTTGACAACTTTCAAGTCAGCTGGTTATAATTCAAAATGTTTCAAACAGAACATCAAATTTTTATTGTTAAATCATACTACAGCAATGGAAATCTTGATGAAAATGGTAATTGGGTTTATTCGCCTCGTTTATGTTTGAATGAGTTCTATGAGAAATTTCCCAGCTTCGCCATAATCGAACGAGATTTTTTTCGGCAACTTCAACGAACTGTGGCCAAATTTGAAGAAACTGGTAATATCAGTGACAGTGTTCGATCTGGAAGAAGACGGGTTAGAAATTATGATGTTATTGATCAGGTTAGGCAACGCATGCAGGAAGAACCTACCTTATCCTTGCGTAGATTGAAACCAAGAAGCCAATTTAAGTTATTAGATGTGTCAAACCATTATTAAACATGACTTGGACATGTTTCCTTATGAAATGCAGTCGTATCAAGAGTTACTGTCACCAGATTATCAGAAGAGAGTATCGTACTGTACCTGGTTTAATGACTATATGGATAACGATATCCTTGACTTAATATTTTTTACAAACGAATCTTATTTTTACCTATCTGGATACGTTAATAAACAAGTTATGCGCATGTGGAGCGAGAACAATCCTAACTTTCAACGTGAGGCTTCTTTACATAGTCTTAAGTTTGGTGTTTGGGTTCCAATGTCCCGTAGACGAATAATAAGGCCAATATTTCTTTAACAAACCATAACCGCTGAAAGATATATGGATAAAATACTTGAGCTTTTCATTAATTAACAATGCCCGATGATGAGCTACATAATGGATACTTTCAGCAAGATAATGCGAGACCACATGTTGCTCGAGTAACCCTGGAATAGTTACGTCAATTTTATGACGAAAGGTTAATATCTGACGGTTGTTACTAGAGAATAAAATCCCTTGATCTCGGGATCCCGGCCGGGTTTTGATTCCGTAAATCCCGGGACTGTACTTGGCTAATCTCGGGTTTTTCGGGATTGCCAGTTTGCATTCCGTAATCCGTTGCACCTTGACAATGACCTTACCTAGATTATATTAAGTGCAATTATTACATAAAGTCAGAAAATCAACATTAGGTACGCCGTACGATAAAAGAACTACACAGGTACAGCCCAAATAATATGTAACATAGAAGGGACTTCCCCGCCCCGCTTACTTCAATACAATATTGTTAAAGTAATTTCCCAACGGGTCAACAGGGGAATCACCCGATCACCTCATATGATATATCATAATATTGTTGCTAGGGATTCCCCATCGGGGATTCCCTGTACGAAAGTATAATTAGGCTTATTAGGATTTACTTTTTTCATTTATTATTCTACCAGCGACAAGGTTATCCAGGTTACGTCATTTAAATTTAAAAGTCAATTATCTGAAAAAGTTATTTTAAATGGCGGGAGACTTTGTTCAACATATGAAAAACAGTGATACGTCGTCAGCGTGGTTTTTGGTTGCGAAATACTGGAATAGTCCTAAATGTAAGCGATGCCCTGCCATTCTCAAGACTTTGGGTGGATCGACTAAGAGATTACATACACATTTGTCATCAAAACATAAGATTAAGATTTTAGCTGACGTTAATCGTTTATCAGCTTCAACAAGTCAATATTCTGAAAATCTGAACACAGCACCGCCGCCGGCTAAACGAAAGTTAGAAGATTATTTTACTAAAAGTGCCGACGATCGCCTGGATGATGTTTTGGCAGGGATGATTGCATTAGATGGATTTCCATTCAGTGTATTCATAACTTCAGATGATTTGAGAAAATTGCGTGTTACAAACTACAGTGAAAAAATCAGAAAGCAAGTAACTGCAGAATTAAAACATTTGAAAAGTGCAGGTGAGAGATTCAATCTATCTTTCGATGAGTGGACATCAACGTCCAATAAACGATACATGGCTGTCAACGTTCATTCATATAAAAAAATTTGGAGCTTAGGACTCGTTCGTATTCATGGAAGTATGACGTCTGAAAATTGTCTTCGTATATTGAAAGAGCGTCTAAGTAAATTTTATATTTCCCTGGAAACTGATGTCGTGTCTACTGTAACCGATGGACCGAACGTTATGATAAAGGTGGGGCAGCTTGTTTGCACTGAACACCATCTGTGTCTCGCACATGGTATCAATTTGGCAGTCTGTGATGTGCTTTATGAAATAAAGAATTATTTTTAAGGCAGGCAAATCAGCCCTACAGACTCAGATGATACTATAAATGAACCAGCTGTGACTACTGATTATATGAACGAAAGCGACGATGATGACAATATAGAAGACTTAGACTGTCCAGAATCAGGTATAATCTTAATGTCACAAAATAAACTTGCGCGAGAACACATACCAGAATTAACGAAAGATGAAAACATTAATGAGCTGATAAAGAAAATCCGCAAAGTTGTAGTGTATTTCAAAAGATCACCATTGAGGAATGAAACAGTGCTTCAAAAATATGTGAAGATTGAACATGAAAAAGAGCTGTCACTTCTTTTGGACTGTAAAACCAGGTGGAATAGTCTTTTAACCATGCTCGAACGATTTTCTCGTTTCAAGACCTGTATTCAAAAAGCTCTTATAGATCTCAATCATCCGTTTAGAAGATGCTGATTTTGACTTGGTAAATAAAATTTTTGATCTGCTGACTCCAATTAAATTAACAGTAGAAGCAATCTGTCGACGAAATGCTAATTTATGCACAGCTGATGCCGCTTTGAAATTTCTTATAAAACAAAGCACTCGCCAATAAAATGAAAACATCCTTAGTGGAACGTATAAAGCAACGACAAAATGATGATTGTTGAATAATTTACAAAATCCACGAAAAGATGATGAAAATCAGTTATTATCGGATTTGGAATGGCTTGAATTATTTCCAGTTCCTACACAGGCTTTAGTGAGGGCGCAAATAAAAAGTATTGTTAACAGACTAAATAGTCGAGATGACACGGAAGAGGAAGAAAGGTCAGGATAACAAACAGATGGTAAGCCAAGGCAACAAACCTCCCAAACCCAATTGACACTAAAGGAAAAGTTACAGCTGGAAATTAATAAGAGCATGGAATCCCCAGATCCTGAAGTACAAAATGAATCGGGGTTGGTAAATAGTATTAGACACAAAATGAGCCTGTTCGAGAATGGAGAAGTTCGTGGAAATCACTTAGAATTAGCATATAAATATCTATTGTCTATTCCTCCAACCAGTGTAGAACCTGAGCGAGCGTTTTCAGCTGCTGCTTATGTTGGCAATAAACTACGAAGTAGGCTTGGAAGTCAAACATTGGATGCTTTGATATTTCTGCGATTGTATTTTCGAAATTCTAAATAGTTTTTTGTATTGTCTTTTTTGTTCCTTATTTTAGTATATTATGTATTGTGTTGTGCAACAATATTAATAAATAATTTTTGTACAAAAATGTTTTAAATATGTCTATACGTTATATGCACGTATAAAGCTTTTGTTTCATTATGAAACAGACATGTAAATAAATTTACATATCTGTAACTGTATACTTGGACAATACCTCGTATTTCGGCATTTACTTCTGCTTAAGACATATGTTTCTGCCATTTTATAGGCGTCGTCAGCTAAGCTACTGAAGCAAATGTAATACAAATGATATAAATCTTAATACATAAAATCTGTATCTGTATATGACATTAAGCCGAACCGCTCATTAGATATAACAAGTTTCATTCTATAAGGTGGCACTTATTTACGAGTGACATCTTACGGACGAAAGGGACTATACCAAAGAAAGCGATCTTTCGATTGACAAGATATGCTCATTACAAGCTTGCTATATCTAATGAGCGGTTCGGCTTAATGTCATATACAGATACAGATTTTATTTATTAAGATTTGTATCATTTGTATTACATTTGCTTCAGTAGCTTAGCTGACGACGCCTATAAAATGACAGAAACATATGCCTTAAGCAGAAGTAAATGCCGAAATACGAGGTATTGTCCAAGTATACAGTTACAGATATGTAAATTTATTTACATGTCTGTTTCATAATGAAACAAAAGCTTTATACGTGCATAAAACGTATAGACATATTTAAAACATTTTTGTATATCTACCGCCACCTGGCGCGTTTTAGGACTAACCCGTATTCCTTTCGGTTCGTATGAGCATAGCTTGTCAATCGAAAGATCGCTTTCTTTGGTATAGTCCCTTTCGTCCGTAAGATGTCACTCGTAAATAAGTGCCACCTTATAGAATGAAACTTGCTATATCTAATGAGCGGTTCGGCTTAATGTCATATACAGATACAGATTTTATTTATTAAGATTTGTAACATTTGTATTACATTTGATTCAGTAGCTTATCTGACGACGCCTATAAAATGGCAGAAACATATGTCTTAAGCAGAAGTAAATGCCGAAATACGAGGTATTGTCCAAGTATACAGTTACAGATATGTAAATTTATTTACATGTCTGTTTCATAATGAAATAATTTTTAGTAAATTACATAAGTTTTTTTCCCTTTGAGCCCAATTAGAAACTACATAGCCTAATCCCGGGATCCCGAGATTACGCTTCAAAAATCCCGTAACCCCGGGATTGAAAAACATGCTCGGAATTGTATTCTCTAGTTGTTACCCACCTAGGTCTTGTGATTTGAGTCCTTTAGACTATTTCTTGTTCCCTTTTCTTAAGAATAATACCATTTTTACAACTCCAGTTCATACTTTAGACGAATTACAATAACCTATTGTAGAAAGCTGTCGCTTAGTAACACCTGATCTTTTAATTAAAGTTTTTAATAACATTAGCCGACGTGTTAACCTGTGTATTCAGGAACAAGGAAGACATTTTCAACTTTTCTTATAATTTGTTATTGTAAAAGTGTATCTGCCAGAATGTTATAGTTTCATTGTTAGAGTTATTTTCTTACCTGTAATGAACCTGATTATTGTATTAGTTATTAAAGCGTTGTTTATTCATAAATGCATTCTGTATTCTCTATAAATGTTATAAAATATACATAAAATGCAACTAATTACCATAACCTAAAACCTATTTTATTTGTGACTTATGTGTACTTCAAAGTAAAGAAGTACAAAAGTAAAAATAACTCTATAGATGGTTTTTACACTTAATGGCAATCGCGATCCAAAGACTTTTTGATCAAACGTTACATATTTAGTTAACAATGGGTGGTCGAATTAAATATCGTGTCTTGAATGTGTTCACTAATAACCCTAAGCAATAAAAGAACCGGTTTAAATTATAAAGTAGGAAAGAAAGAAATTTGCAAATACAAAGCATTCTTAGAACGTAAAGAATGCTTTTATAAAGTCATCCCCGGCTATGGTTTTCATTAGAAAAAACACAAGTTTGTGGCATAACTCAAAAATTATACCAAAAATTATACAAAAATTATTATATTATTAAATGAAAAATTCGGTTATACAGTCTTATTAAGCACGTAATTACTTATAACTTTCTCCTTTATACATTTTTCTAAAGTCAATGATAACTAGACTGCGGAACAGACGCTATCCTCTAATGAGTCATGCAGGGGCGGAGACAGAGTCGGTTTCGCTTAATAATAAAATTGATGCAATATTCGCTCGTAGCCCTGATTTTAATGTCCTGAAAGGCTTTTGCAGTAATGTTCAAAATACTGAAATCGGTAGATATATTAAACTTAAAGATGATTATTTCTATGCGCCACTCACAAGCTCTGATGCTGTGCGAAATTATTCTATATTTAAAGACTTACTGTCCAATAAAAGAACGCACTTTACAGAACAAAGTTTAGAATATATTGTAATAATTAATGTGAATAAAAAATGTTTACTGTGGTGTGACAAAGCATTCACTTTAATTATAGGTGATTAATTAATTTCGAGTTTATACTTTTTCAACATTTGGAATATTTTCACTGTATAAAGTAAATGCATTTTGTGTATGTATATATATATATATATATATATATATATATATATATATATATATATATATATTGTTGTGATGCAAGACATACACTTTGAGCTGCATTTAAAATGGGAAAAATAAGATATTCAAATTAAAAAAGTAATAAAAGGTTATATAAGCGGTGTTATTAAGTTTTAATAGGGTCGAAGTGTATACGAATTTATATAACGATAATATAACATTCTTAAAATTTCTATATTTATATTTCTTTCATCAATTTCTTTTTTATTATTTCTAATTCAAATTTCAAATATTAGCGCGAAATCACCAACATTTAAATTCATATGCATCTTTATTTTATATCGACGCTAGTAAGACACGCCCACTAATTGACATCTTTCAAATGTAAATATTTATCGTGCTCAGTACACAATTTGTAGCATTAAGATTCACCTTAACCTTACTTGATAATTTGTTAAATAATTTTTTAAATCCGTGAGAATATTAAAATTAGTTAAATTAAATCTATTAAAATATTTTAATAAGGTAAAACATCGAGACTTTTTTGGCATTATTAGATAGCTAAGTTTTGTAAAAAACAGACGCTATCGGCATCATCTTTTGAAATTTATAAAAAAGTAATATCCGCATTTTTCGACCGAATCTTAGAAATCTCAAAATATTAATAATTCAAAACGCTAATTCAGTGAAAAAGTTATCAAAAGTATCCTGCCTTAATATTAATACAATCAACAAGTGAAATTCTACAAGATATTTAGACTTTTACGTATAAACGTAAAACAAAGCGTCATTGACATAGTATCATCCATAATTACAAGGAATACTGGAGATATATTATCAAGAAAGAACCACAGACCATCTACTGAACTGATTATCGTCAATCTACGTCAATACCTTATGTTCAGCAGCCAAACAAGAACGCAGGGAGATATTAGGCATTAGGAACCAAGTCCGAAGAAAAACTTCGATAGCGTCATCAAGAACGGCTACCCACACCGCCAACAATTTGATCAGCGATCGGACTATTTTCGAACGCCGAGACTTACCCACTTTGAAGCGTGCAATCTACAAATCAAACAACAGGTTTACTATAAACACTGGCTAAAGACATAGCGTATTTATTATTCAATTTTTCAATTCTTTTAATTATACACAAATAAAATTCTCGATTTTGTTTACCTTAACCTATAACGTCCTATACTAATATTAATATTAAATAAAAACCAATTTTAACGTAGCAACATTAATTTAAAAGCTACTCACCTATTTATTTAAAAGATCATTTGTATTGTAATCCATATTTTTATAATTTCGTAACACACATAACCTTTTTTCCTTGTTAACACCTTGTTGTCACTTATATATAGTTCATAAATTTAACCCTTTCCTATATATGTTATTTTTATTACCGTTTTCTTCTTTTAAATGCAATAAATATTATATTTTTATATCTATATCAATCTTTTATTTGTTTAGATTTAGTTGTAGGAGTTGTTTCTTTAGACATTATAAATTTACAATTAAAGAAGCAGCTACTTATCACTCACGAGGAGCCTGAGATATCGTATTTAATTAATCTCATTATATAGTTTTCATGCAATCTGAGACTAGTTGGCAATATTGTACAGAGATAGCGTATTTTGAAGAATTATCTCGTGTTAAAAGGCGCCCAATTATTAATTTCAAAGTTATTTTTACTATATCATTTAATACCTGTCTCTGGCTTGATTACCTTTGGCACCGAACGTGGAAGCGACATATCGGTATCGTATCATTTGACGAACCAACGTGAGGCTTATATTTTATATACAGCCACAGCGGTATCTTATCAATATATATATATATACAGATTGTCTCACTAAGTTGGAACCTTATGGAAAACTTTTTTATTATTAATTTTAGGAAAAAAAATTATTCTTCATAAAAAGTTGTGCATGTTCTAAAATCTAAAATACAATCATCAGATATTAAATTTTTCAGTCGTATACGCGGTTTGTCATAAAATATGAATTTTACTCAAGAGTAAAGTACCTTTATATTTGACAATATCGAAAATTGTTATAAATAAAGTTGATCAGAACTAAAACTACGTTAAAATATGCAATTACATCCATTTACATTGAAAAATTAGGTTTTGTTATTTTTTACAAATCTTTTTATTTTCAATGAACATTTATTTCTTGTGATTATGAAACACATGACAACCTTTTCGTTTCTAAATGCTTTCTAACAATTTTGCAATTTAAACACGTAATTAATGCATGTATATTTATTTTGCAAATAAGAAAATACATACAAATACTAAGTGGTGTTTAATACTAGAAATAAATAGAAATTTATTTTTCACTCATTTCACTAATGTCTCGACATATCCACCCTCTCGTTTTAAACATTTAGTCATTCTATTAGTAAATTCACGTAATACATTCCTTATCATTTGTGGAGAAATTTGTGACATGTTTCTAAAACTATCCTCTCCAAATAATTAACATCTTGAAATGGTCCTTTCTGGTAAACTTGTTGTTTCAAGTAACCCCATGAGAAGTAATCAAGGAGAGTCAAGTTAGGAGATCTAGTAGGCCAAAAAAGATCAGAATATCTGTGAATAACTTTTCCATGGAAAATATATTCAAGATATTCCCTAACATTCAATGTACTGTGGCATGTGGCACCGTCATGTTGGAACCGAATACATTGACGTTCTTGTATGGGTAGTTCGTCCATGAAGTCAATGACGTGAGTTTGTAAGAACTGTAAATAACCTTCGGCATTCATAGATTGTCGAAAAAATAGGTCCTCTTAATCTGTTCTTATAAATGCCACACCACACGTCCGTCTTAAATGAATATTGGTCGTGAGGCTTTATTGTAAAATTTTAATTAATGTCAGATCACCAGCGACAATGTTGTGACGAGACAGTTCCATTTTATGAAAATGTTGCTTCTTCGGAAAAAATTATATGCCTCGTAAAAACGGGTCCTCTTCTAACTCTCCTTGGATGAAAGAATGGTTTGTATTTATTTATTTAAAATTCTTGCCACTGTATCTTAACTTACATTTTGTTGCATCGATGATTTTCTTTTGCGAAATGACAGTTTTGAATTTTCTACCACAGACAGCATTACTTCAAACTGCGTATTCTCATGGGCAACCAGCTTTTGGTGTTTTCCATTAAAATTATTTTTAATACTTCCAGTACTACTCTTAAATTTATTTACTATTTTCGTAACTGTTGAATGATTAATATTTTTATTGGGATGTCCACTATTAAAAATAATAGATGCTTCTCTATGTGTTTTATAATTTTCTCCCACAATCAAAACAATTTCTATTTTCTCTTGACAAGTTAATAAGGCTACCATTTTTATGTGTCATAAATTTTAACGTGTTTTGAAACTCACTGTCAAATATCTCCCGCCATCAACAAATCATTTGTATGTCAGTGCATTCTAAATTACATATAACTACAGTTAAATTTGCATTGATGTTATAGACAAAAAAGAAAAAATAATTTTTTCAATGTAAATGGATGTAATTCCATATTTGAACGTAGTTTTTAATTCTGATCAACTTTTATTTATAATAATTTTGAATATTGTCAAATATAAAGGTACTTTACTCTTGAGTAAAATTCCTTTTTTTCCTAAAATTAATAATAAAAAAGTTTTCCATATGGTTCCAACTTAATGAGACAATCTGTATATGTACATATATCTTGAATTAATTTCAATTCAAATTAATTTAAATTCATTTAACATCAGTGTTTTATTTATTTTCCTAAAAATAAATTTCCGTATATACATTGCATTGCTCTTATTATGACTTTGGCGAAACATATTTCTCAACTCCGTCTGTTTGCATTCAAAGACGTGCAAACAGACAATTTTTATCAATACCATCGCGCTATAACATTCATATATACTGTTAAGTTGATCGGTTGTACATTGTCGGCACCGATGAATCACACCCGATACGGGATAGCGCCGGTTCCGCAGTCTAATAATAACAGAGATATAGGCGCCGGACAAAATAACAAAAAAATAATTTTTGCGATATAATTAGTTAGCCATGCATTTTTTCCAAAAAACAAAATGCTCATAAAATAGACCTTTATTTTCCTAAAAATAAATTTCCGTATATACATTTCATTGCTCTTATTATGACTTTGGCAAAACATATTTCTCAACTCCGTCTGTTTGCATTCAAAGACGTGCAAACAGACAATTTTTATCAATACCATCGCGCTATAGCATTCATATATACTGTTAAGTTGATCGATTGTACATTGTCGGCACCGATGAATCACACCCGATACGGGATAGCGCCGGTTCCGGAATCTAATAATAACAGAGAAATAGGCGCCGGACAAAATAACAAAAAAAAAATTTTTGCGATATAACTAGTTAGCCATGCATTTTCTCCAAAAAACAAAATGCTCATAAAATTGACCTCGTAAAAGTGCAATTCTTTTTCCCCATTTAATCGTCTCTATCTCCGCTAGTTTCCGATATCACCATGCTAAACATCGGAAAAAACTCCTGTATACAAATGTCTAAGACACACTGTTCACCACACCGTTAGCGCTTAATTGACTTTATCTGCAGATAAACTAATTTTTTAGTCTAAATGAAATGTGGTAAAGTATTTTTTCCCAATATTAATACCCTCCTTACGAACATTATTTTATGAAATATTACTTTACACTGACATACTTTTATAATGACAACTGTAAGTAAAAAAGTTTATCGTAATTCTGACGAAATTTTCTGCAATCTAGATAAACCCGCGTTTTTATTTTAGTACCTTCTTCTTGATTCGTCTTTTTTTTCTTAATACAAAATAAAATAGAACGATGTATGTCCTTTTTTGTGCCGCTTTTTCCACTGTTTCGTCGTCCTGTTATACGGGCAGGAAAGAAAAAAAAAATTGAACAATCACCAGGATTGATTTACAACCGTCGAAATGAAATACTCGCCCCTGATGTCCGTCTTATTTGCTACCGACATTCATTCGAAATAACGCCTTTCATTTTATCAGCTTCCACTGAATTCCATACATTCGTTCAATGGGGCCGAATGTGTACGGCCTGCTGTCGATATTAAGACCTCATAATTCTTCCACTATGTGAGGTAGTTGGATGTTCTGTAGAGCCAGTGATCCGCGTTCAATAACTGTCCATTTGCCGGTTGGAAATCTTAAGGCGATTATCGTATACCCACGCGCAAATGGATGTATTTATGTGTTAGAATGGAATCCTGTATTTCTACAGGGGGGTTAAGTAGATGTAATTTCGGTGAAGTATTCCATTTGGAATCGAATTAAACTTGCTACTGGCAATATATATTTTAAGTGAAATCTAACTGTGGATCTAACCCATTACTCATCAAGAATTAAAAAATAATTATAAATACCTTTATTACCACATATACATACTTTAATATTGTAATGATACAATATTTAAAATTGATAATTTTACATTTATGCCAGGGTAGCTGAGAAAATTTCTGAAGTCTATTGGTTTTGATCTAAGTAAATACATTAATACAAGAAATTTACAGAACATATCTACATTTGTATGCATGAACATACACTACGCATTTAAAGAATGGTCATTTCAACGTACGGACTCATACAGGCCGGGTTTATGTAAATGCACAATAGTGATGACAAAAAATTATGTTTGAATTTAAGAAAATAAATAAAAATTATCTGACCTAATAAACAGTTGAATGAATAGGCACCTCTTTGGATCATACCAAAAGTCTGTATTAATTTAGAATATTTAATACAAATTATGACTAATCAAATATTACTATGGGCCCAATAGACTCAGTTTATGTATCTTAGGGTAAAATATAAGAAATTCTGTGTATACACGATAACATGGATAGCTTTTCTATAAGGAGCAGGTAATTTTTGGTTCTAACGTTATATTCATGTTAAATGTTATACAGGCTTTTTCACGTAACCTGCTTGTTAGAAGTTTTCTATGTTAACGCTTTAGGACACTTTTAAAAATTGGTTGCACCTAATCTTATATAATACTACATGTGTTGAAATAAAATATTTACACTCACGGACTACTTCCGGTTATACCGGAAGTCAGAGCCAACTTAGATATTTTAAATGGAATGTTATATTTTTATTACCATTTCAGATTCCTTGTAAAGTGCTATAAAACTTTAATGATTAAATTTAACTATTAAAGATTTTTGTGGAATTTTTTCTTTTTTCAAAACAGTTTATAAAATCACATATCCAAGTCGTATTTGAACTGAACTACGTCATATTTATACTGGAGACAGCGAAAGGTATAAGATTCTATGTAATGTCTAAGCGTTTAGTAAATCTCTTACAGGCTGTTCGAAATTTATTGATTATTTAAGTATTTTTTAATTAAAGAAAAAACCTATAGTGTACGATGCAAAATATTTATCTATCTACTATGACGTGCTATTCTACAGCCTGTTTGTTTTAAAAAAATAATAATAATTTAATATCTTTAATTAAATAAAAAATCCTTATAACAAGTGTTCATTTGAAAAGTCAATCTAGGTTACTTTGAAATTTTGATTTATTAATACCTCTGTCACTCTGTCCGATATAAATGCCAGAATTGTGAAGCGATTTATATCGGACAGAGTGGCAGAGGTATTAATAAACGGTTAACTGAACATATTAGAGATATAAAATATAGTGTTAAACACACAGGGTTTGCGGAACATTGTATAGACCAAAACCACTTACCCGATATAAAGAGCTGTAACTTCATTCATAATGTAGCAAAAAGTAAAAAGTTAAATATATTAGAGATTCTTGAAATTAAAAAAGCCCAAAAACAAAATCGAGTGATCACAAACACGCAACTAGAATTCATAAATACCCCCTATATCGATACAATCTTAAATATCAATTACCCAAATGCTCCCACCCATAAGGAACACAGGTATATATGATAACCTAAGTAGAGTAAGTTTTAGTTTGAGATAGCTCTTTGATAATGGCCTAATAGCCGAAACAATTGTTAGTGTATCTAATAAAGAAGTTGTGAAACTAAGCCAAGTGTTTTATTTTCGAATAATTAATCAAGTTAATGAAGAATCGCTACATCCAGAGAAAATTGGTGTTTGGGCAGCGATAAGCCAAAGGCGAATCATTGGACCAATATATTTTCAGGGAACGTTAACTGCTCAAAGGTACCGTACGGAAATTTTACAACCTTTTGTCAATCAGTTGCATGATGATGAACTTCAAAATGCATATTTCCGATAAGACAGAGCACCTTGTCACTGTACTGCAGAATCTTTGAATTATTTAAGAGAATTTTTGTTTAGCATATAGTTAATCGAAATACTGAAATTGCCTGGCCTGCACGTTCATGCGATTTAACACCTTGCGACTTCTTTTTGTGGCCTTATGTAAAAAATAACATATTTCGAACACCTATATTGAATTTGAATGATATGCTACAGAGAATCGAACAGAAATGCATGGAAATTAATAACAATCAAGTAATGTTGCAAAATATCATCAGAAATTTTGAACGGTGAATTTTAAAGTGCATTGATCTTGAAGTACAACATTTTCAAACATTTGTTATAGTTTTCAATATATACTTATTATTTATTTATTTGTATGTATGAAACTGTCAAAACATACGACTTCGGAGGTTAAGTAGTAAATTTTAATTTACGACATACTTCAAAATGTTCTCAGTAAATCACATGCTACTAGATTGACTTTTCAAATAAACACTTGTTATAATAATATATAAATAATCAATAAATTTCGAAAACCCTGTAAGAGATTTATTAAATTTTTAGACATTATTCAGAATCTTATATCTTTCGCTATTGATGCCGGATTGGAAGAAATTTTAAACAATTTATCTTATGAGAGTGACTATGAGGGACCCGTGGAGAATCTAATTCAAGAAAGTGACAGTGACTTGAGTCATGCAGAATAGAACATTATGAGTTAGATACCGAATCGGAGAATAGTTAGTTTTTAGTTCGTAGTACCTTTGGCGTTTATTTTGTCATAAATGTATTTTATACTCTCTTTGACTAGCTTTTAAGGTTTACTAAGTGTTAGTTATTTTTATTAATGAAAAGTGTGTTGGGCCAATTGTTTTTATATTTGTTGGAGCAACTGCACTCTTACGTGGACTTGATTCTCCTGCGTATTGTTTCACCGCGCACGGGTTGTAAAATATAACACCTTTATTTACAAAATTTACACTATTTGATACATAAGAATTGTTGATTTGATGATAAAGCAAGATTTATTGATAAAAATGAGACTGGTATCTCTTAATATTAAATGTAGACTGTTGTCTTGAGCATTGTTCTTTTGACTGTTGTCTAGAACGCTGTTATGTTGAGAGACTTGCCTGGAACACTGTTGTGTTGACACTTGCGATTGTTATCGCGCACACTGATCAATTGAGACTGTTTAAGAATTGTAGGCAAAATTTACCGCTGGCTTCAGTAAACTTTGGAACAATTAACAAAATGGGCCGCATGAGAATGCGGCCAGATGACGAACAAAGGTCGGCAAAATTTCCAAGACCGCCTTGTTTGTAAACTGTGCCTACTAAAATAGCAAACGTTGCATATGGTTTTTAACTCTATAACAAAAATTCCCAGTTCATGATGCTTGCATTCTTCATTCTGATATTTTGTGGTACAAAATTTAATGAACGTGCGTTTGATAAAGCCTTTGAAAGTTTCAAACTGTGTACATGGCACGTTCACTTATTAAATAAGGTAAATTGAAAAGTGTCTAAAGAGTCCAGCAATAAAATAAGTACCGAATTGAATAAAGGTTGATAAATATGAAAGATGAGGCATCTTAAATTCAGGAAAACGTTTGCATTTTAATACGGTAATAAAATATAGTTATACAAAGGTTTCAATTTTGTACCTGACCCTTAGGTTCAAATTCTATATTCTACGATTTCTTATATTTGATATATACAACATGAATAATACTTATATTTAATATACAGGGTGGCCCAAAATGACCGAAGGGGTTTTAATTCCTTATAACTTTTTTATTATAATTTTTTTTTTTTTCAGTATTTTGTAAAGAAGACTTGGGGAATTTAAAATGGAACAGTACACAATTGAACAACGTGCCAAAAGCGTTGAACTTTATTTCTCAAATCAACGATCCATTGTTTTGACTCAGCGTGCAGATCGTCGTTATTTTAATGTGCGGGTTGGACCCTCAGAGTCAACAATAAACCATTTGGTTGCAAATTTTCGTGAACAAGTGGCAGTAATGAACCTTTCTGGTGCCGGCAGACGACGAACGGTGCACACGGAAGACAATATTGAACGGGTACAGGAGAGTATTCGGGAAGATGGAGAAACATCAACTAGGAGACGTTCGACACAACTTGGCCTCTCAAGAGGGTCGCTGCAGAGAATTTTGCATACAATAAGAATGTTTCCATACAAAGTTCAGTTTGTCCAACAATTAAAACCGACAGATTACCAGCAACGACTTGATTATGCAATTTATTTTCGTCAAAAAGCAGTAGAAAATCATGGTTTTATTCATAATTTAATTATGAGCGACGAAGCCCATTTCCAATTAAATGGGTTCGTTAATAGGCAAAACTTCAGGATATGGGCTACGGAAAATCCAAGAGTAGTTCAACAGCGAGAATTACGTCCACTTAAGTGTACCGTTTGGTGCGGTGTTTCGTCGGAAAGGATAATTGGCTCATATTTTTTTGAAAATGAACACGGTGTCGCCGTTTCCATCACAAGTGTTAGATATCGGACAATGTTTGAAAATTTTTTAAGGCCAGCCGTGGAAAACCATCCGCAAGTATGGTTCCAATAGGATGGAGCCACAGCGCACACTGCGAGGGACACAATGGCTCTTTTACGCGACATCTTTGGTGAACGAATTATTTCCCGTACAAGCGATTTTAATTGGCCTCCGCGTTCACCGGATTTAACCGCTTCAGCTGTTTCCGTTGGGGTTACTTGAAAGGAAAAGTCTATATTAATAAGCCTCGAACCATACAGCAATTAAAAAATAATATACGCGACGAAATCAACAACATAACACCTGAAGTTTTGCGAAAGGTTATGGAAAATGTTTTGGAGAGCACGAATATGCGAAGCAGAAAATGGCCACCACTTGCGAGATATAATTTTTCATAATTAAATTAAAAATATACTCCATTAATATACTGTATTTAAAATTAATAAAATTTAATAATTATGTCCTAAATAAGAAGTTATAATGAACTCAAACACCTTCGGTCATTTTGGGCCAGCCTGTATAATATAAATTAATTTCGTTTATATGACGAACAATATTCTTTCCTTTTGATATTTGCATTTTTGAGTTATAAATAAACGATTGTTACCCTTCTGTTATGTTTTTTATTTTGACCTAGACAAATCAACCTTTACATTTAAGTGAATTAATAAATTCCCTCTCCTCTTAAAATGTGACAGGATAATTTCTGACCCAGCGATACTAGTTGTGTGGCCCGGAAGTCATCATACCAGTTGGGGGATATTGATATTAAAAATGTTTTAGTTAAAACTTACTATTAATTACTTAATACATGCGAAAAATAATACCGAGAATAATAAATAATTTGTCAGGCATCGATTCCTTAGTTTGTGGTAAGTATTGAACTGTTCATAGAAGAACACTCGACCTGAAGCGAAATTTCTAGTGTGGAGAATGTGCTCGACTCTACCAGTAACTGGCGGGCGTCGCGATTTGAAGTACAGAACAGCACATTATTTCAACTGACGATCAAAACACCTACTCGTATACGATGTACTAGGTCAAGTGCGTTTAACGTGCCTAAGCGAAAACTATGTCGGAAAACAATGTTGAAGCTTCTTTTGTTATGATTTAATGTTACGTAGGCGGATAAGTATATTATTATTATGATTTAGTGTGGGTACGTTCGAATGAAGAGGTAAAAAAAGTGTTATCATTTCGCTGAAATGTTCATATAATTAATTTTTTTATAGCAATGTAGAGGCAATGTTAAATTTTTTTAATTTATTAAAAATTTAATTAGAATTATTGCTTTTCTGCAAATTGTTACACAACTATAAATAAGTTTAGTGAAAATATACCTACTGTTAGAACTATCCTGAAAATGTTTACATACTTTAGTCTATTTCTTGACGTTACCGAAAGCACAGAATAGCCACTGTATCTAGAAACTTTATTAATTATTGTAGAGTGTTATTCATTATAAATAAAGACGTCAGACTATGTGCCCCAGCAGTGGCGTTGCGTGGAGAGTTTAGCAGAATAACAGTGCGCTTACTTAAAAATAAATATATCGAATCCCTATACAAAACGTTAAGAAAAAACATAAATAACTTACCCAACATGTTTACATTGTTGCAAAAAAATGCGGATGTGCGCGATGAAAAAACTGCACCATAATATATGTTTCTGTATTAGTCTCGGAAAGGTTCGTACGTAGCGACGTATACCGTGTGCACAACGTCGAGCGATCGATGGATATATAAGTAATGACTGGCCAACTGCAAGTGGGAGGGGCTACATACGTTAATAAACTCCTACAGGGCGTATTTAATTGTGGTGAACTAAGAAAACGTTATGGTTGTTTATTAATAAATGATGTATCAAAATAAATATTCCAAATTAATAACTAATTGTTTAACAAACTACAAAAATATTTGTTGTATATTATTTATGGTCAATGTACGAATTTGGATATTTTATCCGACTACACCGTTGCTTTTCGCACTATTAGTCATATGCCGGCTGTCAACGTCCCTACAATAACGGATACTTTTGTTTATGTTTCTTCGGCCATAATACTTTAAATTTAACATTTAAATATAAATAAAATGATATAATATAGTTGAAAGTATCATAAAATACAATCCGCCGTAAAGTGCAGAGTTTTTGTTTACTGCATAATAATAATTCTTACCGGCGAAGCATCAGATATTTTCATCGCTAAATATTCAATGATAAGTTTCATCATAGCTTCGTGGCTTGAACTTCAAAAATTCTTATTCAAATGAAAACACATAAATAATATAAAATTATGAAACAAAACCTCTTATTGAAAATTGAACTCTTATTGAAAAAAATTAAAATAAAAAGTATTCTGTAATAGCATAAAATTTCAAAACAATAACGATTCTTGCAAGAATATAAATAAAGTGTTTACCAGTATAAATAAATGGTTTCCTTAAATAAACTACCTATAAAATATTAAATTTAACTAAAATACCTTTATTGGTAATAAATATTAATTATTAAATAAAAGAACATTCTAAAAAGAAAAACTAATTATTTAGTAAATGCTCAAATAAAACACCCTCTTGAGCCGAGCAGTAACCCAATCGGTTATAAAAATTACGACGGACATTTGTTAACATTTCTATACGTACTCTACCTACGGATGACAAGGAGCAACTGCAACTGAATAACCAGTCGCAAGCTTGTTTTCCGATTCAATATATTCGTCTTGCTTGAACACCATGAGTCACTGATAGGAATATTCAATGTGTTAGAGAGAGATTATTTGATTCGTACTTAGATCCTAAGTAGAATGTGTTGGATAAAGAAATGTCGCGTATGGAACGCCCGTACAGTTAGACAGTAGAACAGATTGAATATACTCTCTCAACCCTAACCACATAAACTCGCTATTCGTCTTCGTCTTACTGCATTGTGGTAGATCAATCACTCGCCGGCGTTCATACGGTATATATGTTTATATACAGAGAAGGATTGTTCGACGTTGAGAGATGTTATATTTGCATAGTTAAAGCGCTCTTTGTATCTGTACAACGGATCTTCAGTATTGGTAAAAAGTTGCCCTAATTTTGTAAAATCTACATTTTTATCTAATACACTGTTAAATTTTTCACGGACAATCACTTTTTTCATCTTCAAGGATATGCAGCACTAGTTTTACGTGGTCAATAATTGCTAATGAGTTCGATAAGGACAGCGCAGTGTTCTGTAAATTTTTTATTGCGTCCAGTATTTAAACGTAACTGTCGTAAATAATTTTTAAATTTGCTGCAACTTGAGGATTGTTTGAGGAATGTTTATAAATTATAAACATTTTGAAAAAATTAAATCAGTGATTTTACAACTAGATGCCAAAGAAGCAGCTGCAATACGGCTCAACCAGGTTCAATTTAACAATCCTCAAGTTGCAGCAAATTTAAAAATTATTTACGACAGTTACGTTCCAATACTGGACGCAATAAAAAATTTACAGAATACTGCGCTGTCCTTATCGGACTCTTTATCAATTATTGACCACGTAAAACTAGTGCTGCATATCCTTGAAGATGAAAAAAGTGTTAGTGTCCGTGAAAAATTTAACAGTGTATTAGATAAAAATGTAGATTTTACAAAATTAGGGCAACTTTTTACCAATACTGAAGATCCGTTGTACAGATACAAAGAGCGCTTTAACTATGCAAATATAACATCTCTCAACGTCGAACAATCCTTCTCTGTATATAAACATATATATACGTCGCTACGTGCGAACCTTTCCGAGACTAATACAGAAACATATATTATGGTGCAGTTTTTTCATTGCGCACATCCGCATTTTTTTGCAACAATGTAAACATGTTGGGTAAGTTATTTATGTTTTTTCCTAAGGTTTTGTATAGGGATTCGATATATTTATTTTTAAGTAAGCGCACTGTTATTCTGCTAAACTCTCCACGCAACGCCACTGCTGGGGCACATAGTCTGGCGTCTTTAATTATAAATCATCCACCTTACCATCGTCATTGTTCGGTTAATATATATTTAATTTGTATTTTTAGTTTTACTTAAATATAATCAAATATATTTAGTTAATATTGTTTTTTAAGATTGATTTTTCCTTTGCATATAACCTTTTACATTCTTATACAATTCTATACATTTCTAAAGTTAAACAATTTTACTTGCCCAATTGACTTTTGGAATACTTATAGTAAATTCATATACCTTTTTAAAAAAATAAACTCAACACTCTATTATTAAGATCGAATGTAAAAAGTTTTTCTTTGGAGACTGTGTTTAAGTAAAAACTTAAAAAAGGTATATAACCCCTTACAACAATTATTACTCGTATCCTAAACACGTATTTCGACAACTAAGTCGTCATCATCAGTAGATAAAACCACTAATAAAGGTGTCGCATATGGGCTCAGTAAAGCTAGCACAACTGACCACGCAACAACTTTGCGCGGCGTCCACGTATACACTGACTTAAAAATACAAATATATCGACTGAAAAGTGCGACAAAATTACCTCTCTTAAGGAAACGACACCCACATGTGTTTAAATTCCTTATTGTTCATGCTTTTAGTTAACTTTAAATGCAAATTATATAATCCTAATTCTAATTTACTACGTTTACTGTACAAATATTTCAATTCTAGGTTTAACCATTTCATTTTTGCATATGAAATGACTTTATCTACAATCATTTCATAGGTTATAGGTGCATACTGGAAATATTCTTTTATTTCCGCGTATTTTGCAGTTAGATGTAGTGGCATTGTCCCCATACACAATTGCCGCAATGTTATTAAATCTGGATTTCTTTTGAACACAGCGTCTAACTCTTGCCGAAGGCCACATCCGAAGTCACTTGAAATATTTTTAAATTATTAATAGCCGCATCTAATGTCGTTAAAACATCATTTAATTTGAGATTTCGATTTTGAAAATATGTGATTTGTTTTGGCAAATTTCTAATGTGTTCCCGAAGAAAGTACAATTGATATTTTAAATGTGGAATTTGTGTTAGTTCCTTGCACTCAGAAATACTCTGAGCATCGTCATTTAAACAGGCAACGAAATTTGGTAAACTATCGAAATTCTCAGCATAAAAACTAGTAGCAACCCAACCATGTACCTCATCTACTTATTACTAGAGAGGGAGGCAGTGATAAAGATGGCAGCTTTTTCCTGTAAAGAGCTACTCTCAATGGTGTTTTTCTAAAAAATTTTTAAAAGCGGATACAAGTCCGTCAACTTCTGGAAAGGTGTCTCTGATATATTCAAAAATTCTGTGGAGAGCATGTGCTACACAAGTAATATGCAGCATATTAGGATATGTTTCCTTTAATAGTCTGCCTGTTTTTAACATATATGCAGCACTGTCACTTACAAATAAAATTACTCATTCTTTGTACCTGTCGTCGAAATGAAGAATTTTTTGAATACTCTCGTTAATGGTTTTAGAAGTGTTTCCGCACCAACTGTAGCTATAACTTTTGTTGCTATTACATATGCGTTATATGGAATAGTTGGATGTAGTACACTAGCTACAACATTTACCACACAGCGTCCTAATATATCGACAGTTTCGTCGGCACTTATCCGGAGGTACAGATTTGAAACATGACTTCTAATGCGTTCTACTGCTTTTGTGTAGCCCTTAGAAACATAATATTTGCGTAAGGTGAATTTATCAGGCATATTTCGACCAGTATATTTTTGGAGAGATATTTTTAGTGGGATTGTTAAGTTTATTTAATGGAATATTGGTCGTTAAAATTGTCAGATTCCGATTTCTATGCATGTGTTTGCGATGCTAAGTGACGTACGTGCGATTTCATGGATTTTTTTAACGATATTTTACTGATTTTGTAATAAATTTCGGAATCACTGACAATGGACATACAATCAGTATGACCGCCAATCCAACTCGCCATTGTTTTACGATGCCATTCTCGACGTTCTTCCATATCATATCTGGAAAAGTAACTTAAACAATGCTCTAGATCTAAATAAATGAAAACTAAAAATGTATGCGTAAGTTATTGAAACTAAATGAAATTCAATGCACAGTTACGTCGAAATAATTGGGAGAAGTAGATTCAATTAAACGATATTAAACAGGATCTATTACAAAAATTACTATGTAATTAAAAGTTAAAACTATGAAAACAATAAACTAACTCACAGCACTTTATTTATCTTACGAAATATAATCTAAATAGATTAAATTATTAAAACTCCACACGCTTCTATCTGCGCCCATGAAAACAGAAATTCAACTGTAAATATCCAACAAAAAACGTCGCAATTCTCGATGAAAACAGATATGCGCGCTAGCCAGATCAATGGTGCATTCAATAACTGCGTGATGTACTTACAGATGTTGTAGACTATTTATATCGTCCGTCGTAATGACGACGTTATTTCAACCCGATGTGTCCGGTCTCTAGAAATAAGGAATATAATTTACTTAATATAGCATATCAACATTCTATTTCTGTTAAGCCTAATTGCTTTAGACGCCAGATATTTGTCTCACAGGGAAATTCAGGGGATTTGTTAAAGGCTAGAAATTAAAAGAGGACACCGATTGATTCGTTAATGAGACGCTTTAAGATAAGAGACCGTAAGGTTTCATGTCATTTTTCCACCCCATAAATATGATACACGTGAAAATATAGACGCTGCTATATATTCTTGGTATAGTTCCAAGGAGACTATCCTTTGATTTCATATACTTTTTCCATGTCTAGGAGCACAATATATACGTTATCGGCGCGAGACGTACACGTCTATACAAAGAACATCGTGAGCAAGTGAGAAACACGTGTATAACCCGACGTCTTAAAATGGACACATCGCATCCGCAGTGACTGTAAATCTTGTTAGTGATAAACGAGCGTCCCTCATCACTCATTCTGACAAATTACATCTGTGCTTCTGTTTTACCTTAAATTGAAAAGGACTCTGGAAGAAGTACATTTGAGACCGTACGGTGCGGATTTTTTCCTCTCCCTCATGCAGGACTGACTATTCCCTTTTTCCTCCCTCATTTTCTTTCTTTACCTCACCATCCGTTTTCTTTCTTTGGGTTCCCTCTTCGGTTTTTTCCCCATCTTTTCCATCGAAGCGATTCGTGTGCGTGCGGCTTTTCTAATTGAAAAAACGAATCCCGTACTCATCGATACAAAATAACGCACACAAGCGCGATGTGAGAGGCAGAAGAAAGCACGCGAGCGAGCCAACGGCAACGTCTTTCGATGGGAAACAAACTTATTTTCTTTTCGTCGATAATGTCGTTAGTTTGTTTTTTTACGCCTTCTCCCCTTTTTTCCGCAACTTCGAATACAAAAGGAAATAAATCATTGACTGAAAATTCGTAATGCAATTGTCTCGCGTATATTTGAGATTCATTCACGTAATAGGGTGCGCGAATTCGTTAAAAGCAATTACTTTTCAGAATTACGTTTCATATTAATCATCATAAATTTATGTTACTTAGATGTTATTTGACAAACCTTTTATAAGATTGTCTTGGCCTCAAAAATGATCAAAATAATAATAATATGTAAAGACCGGAGAGCGGATGTAAACTGGGCACCAAGTATATGGATTTACCTGTCCTGCAAAAAGGTTTGCTTAATCCTAAAGGTAATCTAGGCACCAGTACCGTTCGGGTAATGATCGCTTTCAAGCTTAAAGTAAGAAATTAGACGTTAATAAACTAAGGAATTTCCTAATGACCAAATAGATTATTTCAAATGTATTTTTATTTATACATCTATTGTGGGCGGGCCTCTATTCTATTATGCTATAATATATTCTATATATAAGGAAACATTTAGTTTATGTATTTAGTTATTTCTATCTTGTTTGCGGCGTTTGCTTAAAGTAAGAAATTATATCCGCTTCTCAGTCTCGAGTTTTGTTGCACACTATTAAGAATTATGGAGGTCTCTTTCGTGGACAGTAACAACGGAAAATGTTTGCTAGTGGTTAACAGGTACACCTTTTCAAAACAGAAAGTGTTGAAGAGTGGCGAAGTGTTTTGGCGTTGTACAAAAAAATCCTTAAATTGTCCCGCAAAAGTGTTTACGCTTGGTGCAGAAAATTTAGTGAGCAGAAGCCAGCTAGAACATAATCATGAACAGAATCAGAGTAAATTAAACCGAAAAGTAATTTCAAATGCGTGTAAACGTAAAGCCGTTGATGATATTTCCGAGAAACCAGCGAAAATTATTCGTCGTGAACTAGCTAAGGAACTGCCGGAAACAATTACGATAACAGATTTCGCTTATATCCGAAGAAATTTGTACAATGCAAGGAGAAAATTTCTTCCTGGGCCGTTACCACAAAATAAGACAGAAGTCCATGATATAGTGGAAGCTGCTAATGTTAAAACAAGCAAGGATGAAAGTTTCGTCTTTATAAACTGTCCAGTGAGCAATATCATAGTGTTTTCTTGTGAAACGAATGTTAGAAGTTTATGTGGAATGTGTAAAGTGTACATGGACGGTACATTTTCCTATTGTACAAAATATTTTTTACAATTATTTACAATCCACGGACTTAATAATGGACATTATATTCCACTGATGTTTTGTTTGTTGCCTGATAAGCGCAGTGAAACGTATGAAACATTATTTGAAATGCTAACAAAAGATATCTTTCGACGTCACTCTACAATATTACGACCAGCTGAAGATTTTGTAGATTTTGAGAAAAGCATTCACACAGCGGTTCGCGCTATTTGGCCATCAGCACAAATCTATGGTTGTCGTTTCCAATTGCACCAATCGTGGTTCAGGAAAATCCAAAGTTTGGGTTTAACAGCGGAATTTAGGAACAAAGATTCCGAAGTAGGAAAATGGCTGCGATATACATTTGGATTAACGTATTTGAATTCCGACGAAGTAGGCGATTGTTTCGCCTTAGATTTGTTTGCCGAAAAACCTGCTCATGCACAGGCTGACGAATACGCCGATTATTTATTGGAGACATACATTGAAGAAGATGCTTCTTTTCCTCCACATATGTGGGCTACTGCAACTCCATCGATCACTAACACCACAAACGCATGCGAAGCGTTTCATTCCAAACTAAATGAGTCATTTTATTCAACACATCCATCTATTTATATTTTTATCGAAATGCTTGAGGAATTTCAAATAGACACTTATGTTAAAATTCAAAGTGTACACACACCAGCAAGAGTTAAAGACACACGCGCAAAACAAAAATTAAGAACTCTAAATGAACTGTGTGAACAACTAAATAATGGAACAATATCACGATTACACTTTGTGAAGTGTATATCATTTTATTCATCAGTATGACTTCAAATACACTATTTTTTTATTATAGTTTTTATATAATAATAATTATATAATTAAGTATTTGCTTTTATTATGAGTACATATTTTTTATTTTCTATCTTTTTGCTGTACTTCAACTTGAAATACACTATTTCTATATTATTGTTTTTGTTTGCTTTATACGGTCCCAAGTTTACATAGACCCTCTGCGAGTACATTTTTAGCTAGTGCCCGAATTACCAACGAGATTAAAATTTCAGGTAGGTTAGTGCCCAATTTACATCCAGCCAGACCGGATTTATAGAAAATATATCTAGGCTCAAAGTTTTTTGTAATTTTAATAATTGTCAATTTTATTGTGGAACAGTAAACTTTTAATCTTGTTCTTCCCGGAATAGTTTCAATTGCTCGTTCAAGCCTGTGAAAATTTCGGAGAAAGCCATCTACGTATCTCACTTCTAGTGTTTTCTCTCTCTTTCTCCCCTCCTTCTCATTCATATGGTGTTGTTTTGTCCTTTGCTTTCCCTCGTATGTCCCTTGTACATCCACGTTATCGTCATTGAGCATGCGTCAGCTTTTGTTTACATCATAATATGCCTGCATAAATTGCTTTTATGTGTATTTTACAATGTTTGTTTGCTTCTTGTTATTGGTATTCTTGTTGTTTTTAAGATTTTACTCGTCCAGATTTTCCTTTTCTATTTCTTACACAAGCTGTCCCGTAACGTTATGTTCAAATTTTAGGAGTGTAAAGTAGACTACATTTCATGTAACAAAAATGCAAAACTTGTATATTAATTTTTGTTTGTTCCAAAGTTACAGATCTATGAATGTGATTGTCAGATCATGAAAAAAAGTAAACTTAAAGTAAATATAAACTGATTTTATTTAAAAAAAGTTATACGATTCAATAACAGGCCTGTTATTGTTAACGTCTCATAATAAAATGTTATCCTAAAATAAATAAACACGTGTAGTAGTGCATACAGTAATTTCTTGAAGATCTACAAAAAAGAGTACTGGAAATTGATTTATTGTAAAGAAGGTTCTTACTTATTTCGTAAGTGCTGAACAATGAACATCATACAATAAACGAAAGTTCACAAAACTGTTAACGTTACATTTTTTTAATAAAGGATTACATTACGTTTCAGTTCATACAGCAGGTTATTAGTGAGTGGACACGTTTTCTTTATTCAAAATGCCTTACCGATTTTCTTATCAAGAGTACGCGGACATGCATTTTGTGTACGGCTACTGTAACGGCAGTGCACGTCAAGCAGTTATTGAATGCCGACATCGGTTTCCCGATAGGCGCATTCTTCATTACAGAACGTTTCTGGAAGTACACAGACAATTTCGGGAATGCGGAATGCGTGATTATCTTTTCGACCGAGGAGTAAATTTGCCAGCGGACTTAGAGGAAGAAGCAGTAGCTATTGTTACAAGGAATCCAACTCTCAGTGTACGTCGAATCGCTAGACTACTAGGAGTGCCACGAACGACAGTTTGGCACATTTTACTTATATCCATATCACTATCGCAGGGGCCACGGTTTGCTTGAGGCAGACCACCATGCTCATCTAGTTTATTCTATATGGATATTAAGACAGTCACGGATTCATTTTAATTTCTGCAGAACAGTCTTCTGGACAGATGAATCTACGTTCACTTTCAAATCTGAGAAACCTCCACAAGTGGTCATCAGAAAATCCTAAAGCTATACGCCCATCCAAATTTCAACATGAATTTTCTAACATGTGGGCGGCGCTAATCGATGACTTATTGATTGGTCCTGTCGTTCTTCCTGGGAGATTAAATGTGGCCAATTACCTTCAATTTCTTATTGACAAACTGCCAGATCTTTTAGAAGATGTCCTACTGAATGTTCGACGAAACATGTTGTTTCACATGGATGGGGCACCACCACATTTCGGAATTGCTGTCCGAAATTGGGTTAACGTCAATTATCCAAGATGTATTGATCGAGGTGGTCGTTTTGCATCTTAATCCCCTTGACTTTTATTTATGGGGGTACATGAAAAATTTAGTCTACGCGCAAGTTTCGAACATAAGAGAAGAGTTGTTGGATCGTATTCACCTGGCTGCCGAGCAAAATCGAAAAAGCAAGTATGAAATTCGGAACTTCAATTATCCAAGATGTATTGGTCGAGGTGGTCGTGTTGCATGGCCACCCACATCACCCGATCTTAATCCCCTTGACTCTTATTTATGGGGGTACATGAAAAAATAAGTCTACGCGCAAGTTTCTAACATAAGAGAAGAGTTGTTGGATCGTATTCACCTGGTTGCCGAACAAATCCGAAAAACAATTATGAAATTCGGATAAGTACTTCTTGCCGCATTCAACAAGGAGGTGGACATTTCGAAAATATTATTTATTGAACTTTTTTAAATAAAATCACTTTTTATTGATGTTAGGGTTACTTTTTTCATGATCTGACAATCACATTCATTGATCTGTAACTTTGAAACAAATAAAAATGGATATACAAGTTTTGCGTTTTTGTTACTTGAAATGAAGTCTACATTACACTCCTAAAATTTGAACGAAACGATACGGGACACATTGTATATTTAAAAATCTGTACGAATTAGATAAAAGGCAATAAAAATAATAAAGTTTTTAGGCCTTTTTTGAATTTGATTGCCTATTTAGAACTTTTTTCTGACTTTTTAACGTGCTTTTTCGAAATTTATTTAATTGCGGAAAGAAATCTTCGCTGTGCCACTGCACATTTGTTCCGTTAATCAATTTGTACTTTGTAATTTCACATTGTGCCATCTGACGCGGGATTTTCTATGTTTACTGTGATTCGATTTACGTCCAGGCATCAATTCATTTAGTTGTGTTGAAGTTGTTCGTGGAAAGTGCATTCATAGTAAAATGGTGAAACAAAAGCCTATCGTTGAGAAATAAATTAAAAATTACAAGGAATTGAAATATGAACATAATCAGTTATTTTGCCAGACGTGTTCAAAAATCGTTTTATTTGCACTTAACCTTTAAGTGCTCGCGTCATATGTACATACAAATGTGCCCACGTGTAACCTATTAAGCGCCAACGGCTGTTATACATATTTTTATACTCCAGTTAAAATCTTTTAGCAAATAATGGTCGTAAATTGTGAATCAGAATAATTGAAACATACATGAGTAGGTAAACCCCACCAGTTTTGTATAATACAAAGGTATTTTTAATCGTATAAAATATTATTAAAAATCTGGTGTGAAGAACACAAATACAGGTTCACTATTAATATTTTTGTGAACGTGTCGGAACATATCCCTCCCCAGAGACGTAGATACGTATTTCGCCTTTCTACAGGCTCATCGGTACGCCCATGCTGGAGAAAGGATATTCTCAGACACATTCACAAAAAAGAACCACATCACAGAAATTATCCAGACCGGGCGTAGAAGTAAATTCAGCGCTGCCTGTTGTCAGACAGCCGAAGTACCTCACCCCGTCTACATAACCAATGTGAAGTAACGACGCCCTTCCAAAGGTGGCACAGCCAATCTCTCTAGAAACTGCATTTTGTTTGTGTCTTCACTCATGAGTGAAGACACTGGAGAGAGTCTGGATAATTTCTGGGATATGGCGATGCGGTTCTTTTTTGTGAATGTGTCTGAAAATATCCTTTCTCCAGCAGGGGCGTACCGATGAGCCTGTAGAAAGGCGAAATACGTACCTACGTCTCTGTGGAGGGATATATTCGGACACGTTCACAAAAATATTAATAGTGAACCTGTATTTGTGTTCTTCACACCAGATTTTTAATAATACGAGTATTTTATATTATTAAAAATACCTTTGTAAATTGTGAAACCTAAGTTTATATGAAGACACTCAAGTATATTTTATATATTTTATTTGGTAACTTCTGTAACAAACTATACATTGTAGCATTCATTGCACAAGTTTTTAGTGTGCTCAGAACAAATATTTATTTTGCAATGTGTTTACGTCGACCCTGGCGGTAGTTATAGCTGTTTTTTTTTTCAGTAGACAGAAGGTTAATATGTGTTTAGCAACACTGAACCTAAACTTTTTAATACATAATCGATTTATTTGTATATAATTTACATGAATTTTAAAAAATTTAAAAAACGAAACGAATTGTTTGCTTTAAATTATTACTTTATATTAAAATTTAGATTGGCATGCCACAATTGCAATTTCATACTTTATTGAAAGCAAACAATTATTTACATAAAATTACAATACAGGATGAACTGAGGACATGGAAAATTAATTCGGCTAAATTTATTCCTTACTTGTGCAAATATTCCTTTGTGACTAATGATAATAATATTTTTTGATAGAATAACGATTGTACCATCGGGAGCATGGAAGTATTTATACACAGTTTATGAGTTATTTTAATCTTGTGATACTGACTTTATATGCACTCCAATAAAATATAGCACATGTTTAGTAACAAGTGTTCATTTGAAAAGTCAATCTAGGTTACTTTGAAATTTTGATAGAATAAGATGCAAATATATTAATATGTGTTTGTTGTTCCGTAAACGTAAATCCAAATGACATTTGATAATTTCAATCACAAATATCAGTTAGTGCATAAAATAATCGTACGTCGATTCTGGTTTAAATAAATTACTTCTCAGTTTTATAATGGCTTTCACTTTAGAACATAAATTTTTTTTAGTCCAGGCTTATTTTCGAAGTGGTAATAAAATTGATGGTTTATGAGTTTATTCAGTTCAAGATTGCATGGTAGAATTTCAAGTTGAGTTTCCACATTTTGTAATAGATTATATACAATTTAAGAATACTTTGGATAGAACTTTAAAACTTTTTTCTGAAACTGGTAGTCTCTTAAGAAAATCAGGCAGCGTAGCAGTTAAGAAACGTACACCTCAAGTTGTCAATCTTGTTGATGAAATAATGGGAAATGAACCACAAACATCTGTTCGACATTTGAGTCAACAATTAAACCTTTCTGTTGGTACAACTCGCAAGTTATTAAAAAAAGATATGCAACTTTATCCATACCGTGTCACAGCAGTACAAGAATTGTTAGAAATTGATTACCCACGTAGACTACAGTTTTGTAATTGGTTTGTTAATATGAACAATAATGGAGAACTTTCGCAAAGAGTCATCTTTACTGATGAAGCATTGTTTTATAAAACGGGATACCTAAATTCACAAAATACAATAATTTGGAGTAGTGAAAATCCACATGTAATTTATAATTAATGAAGAATCGCTACATCCAGAGAAAATTGGTGTTTTGGCAGCGATAAGCCAAAGGCGAATCATTGGACCAATATTTTTCAGGGAACGTTAACTGCTCAAAGGTAACGTACGGAAATTTTACAACCATTTGCCAATCAGTTGCATGATGATGAACTACAAAATGCATATTTCCAACAAGACGGAGCACCTTGTCACTGTACTGCAGAATCTTTGGATTATTTAAGAGAATTTTTCGATGAGCGTATAATTAGTCGAAATACTGAAATTGCCTGGCCTACACGTTCATGCGATTTAACACCTTACGACTTCTTTTTGTGGCCTTATCTAAAAAATAACATATTTCGAACACCTATATTGAATTTGAAATATATGCTACAGAGAATCGAACAGAAATGAATGGAAATTAATAACAATCCAATAATGTTGCAGAATATCATGAGAAATTTTGAACGGAGGATTTTAAAGTGCATTGATCTTGAAGGGCAACATTTTCAACATTTGTTATAGTTTTCAATAAATACCTATTATTTGTTATTTATTTGTATGTATGAAACTGTTAAAATATATATAGTAGTAAATTTTGACACTAAATCGACCACTATTTTTACAATTTCTTGTATAGCGTTCGAGATATTTGGAATTTCATGGTCGATAGACGCGTATTGGCCCATTATGGCAGGACTGGAGAACCTTTTCATCGGAGAACACGACTGAATTCCAGAACTCATTACGTCTATCAACATAATTATGCGCTAAAGTTTCCCTAGCTTGCTTATACTCTTCAGCGATAGCACACATTGAATATCCACTTTGCAACATACTAACAATTTTTTGCATAACCGTAAGATGCACCATTTTTGCACTTGTAAATTTGACCAGGACGTGACAGTTTAATTGCATGTTATTAGTATGTCAACTGTATCAATACCAATCACGACTATATAAAAGTGTAGTATACAATAGAAAACTGTTGTCGTTTAAATTTATTTACTCCCGATGATACCATATCGTCAGAATTACGTAAAATAACATAATACTGCTTCAAAGGAAAGAGAAGCAACATGTAATGGGTGATCCAATTCGAGTTTTCTATATTGCTTCGATTTATATTGTTAGCTATTTCATCCACAGCCTATTTATTAAACAGATTTTTATAAAGTTGCAGTAAATATAATAGTTAATACCATTTCTAAATAAAATTCAATATTTTTGGTACAAAGACATTCTTGAATATCAGATTTTTTCCAAGCAGGAGTTGGTATTCAGTGGAGGTTCCATTTCTTCTACTGCAGTCGATTCCTCGATTCCCTTACTTTCAAGATGTTTTTTAGCATGACATGGATTCTTGAAATTTAGCATCTTCTGTTTCTACTTTTTTCTATTGTCCTGACTGTTGAAACAACTTGTTCGGTATACTTTTGCGTTTCTTCTATTGCAGTTGATTCCTCGGCGCCTGTACTTTCTGGTTGTTCCTTAGCAGAAGACATTGATTCTTGAAATTCAGCCTCTTCTGTTCGCAGGCCTTGCTCTATTGTAGCAACTGTTGAAACGCCGTGTTCGATAGACTTTTTCATTTCTTCTACTACAGTAAATTCCTAGACACTTAGTTGTTCTTTAGCAGAAGACGCGGATTTCTGAACTCCAATTTTTCCTGTTTGCACGCCATACTCTATCATCTCAACTTTTAAAACGATGTTTTCGATAAACTTTTCCATTTCTTCCTGCTGTAGTTGATTCCTTTACTACCATGCTTTTGGTTTGTTCTTTGGCAGAAGACGTGGATTCCTGAAGTTCAGTCTGTTCTGGGTGCAGACTTTACTCTATGAATTCAGCTATTGAAACGTATTCGGTAGATTTTTTAGTTTCTTCTACTGCAGTTATTTTTCGCACAAGCTATTCTTGAATATCAGATTTTCTCCCAGCAGAAGATGGTATTTTTTTCTGTTTTTCGTGAACAATATGATGCATTGTACTTAACAATGACAGGATTTTCAGGTAAATTAAGTATCACGTTTTCAAACCACCCTTCGAAAACAGTACTGTTTATGTCTTTTGTTTTTCCGCCTTCAAATATCAACAATCTATTGCTGAGAAATCACATATTCTACAGGGTTATTCACGCTGTACGGCACGGAATATTGTAGCCAAAATACTTGACTTTCAAAAAGTTTCACTTTCGGGATATATGGGGGTCTATTATGGCTACTTTTTAAAAAATTTTTCATATTATACAGGGTGTAGCAAAAGCCCTAAAAGTATCAAAGTTGTGTTTTTTCAAATGGAATCCCGGTATTTTATTGCATTTTTGAATTCTTCGATCAAAATAAGCGTCTGTTTTAATTAGGTGTATAATACCTAAACTTTAAGGTTTTGTGTTATAAACCTAACTAAAACAGATACTTATTTTGATAGGAGAATCAAAAAAATGCAATAAAATGCAAATATCACTAGATCTGGTGTCACCTGATACGACAAAATTTGCTACTTACCTTTAAGGCGAGCCACCAAACTTTACTTTAGTGTCTATTGCGACAGAAACACGGGTCTTTGGGTGAAATGAACGTTGGAAAATACGAAGTGTATGTTCATGTGTACAGGTACAGATGTGCGTAATACACGTCTGTTTGCTGCTTAAGGGCGAATTTTTTTCTATTAAAAAAATTCGAATATTTAGCGTTGCAAAGTCTTAGAAAACATATTTACTGTAATAGATCACACCCAGAGATGTAAAATTACCGTAATATATATTTTTGGTAAATTACCGTGGTAAATTACAGCTCTTTTTTTACCAAGATTTATTCTTGCGTAATTTACCATTTTTTGAGTAAATTACCATGGTAATTTACCACACTTTTTTATTGTTTAAATAAAACCCCCACAACAAAAAAAGTCTTATACATTTTATTAAAGGAAAAAAAATAAAGAGTACAATATTAACATATTTTAAAATTAAACATTATTCTGAAAATAGAACTAAACAATGATTTTTCATTATTACCATTATGTAATATTTAATGTTATTTACATAACTATTCCAGATCACTCTCAGTCTCAGTATTGCAATTCGAATCAGAACATTCCAACTCTTCTGTTGGGAGTTCTTTCAGTGCCGGATTTTCTTTCAGTTTTAAATTTAAATTCATATATATCAACTTAGCAGCTATTTCATTAGTTAATCTATTTCGTTTTTTACTGTGTATAATACTAAACATTGAAAAAATTCTCTCCGTCGCACATGTTGTTGGTGGGCTGTTCAAAATTTCTATTGCGACTTTACTTAAAGCTGTAGTACAACAAAGTGATTTCCACCATAATACAGAATTCAATTTGCCTGTCTCTAATGCTTGCCATATAAAATCTTTTGAAAACAATTGTTCTTTCGATTTGTAATAAGCAAGCTCAGTCATAATTTCTGCTATATCAGATCCACTAACTAGATGCGTTGATAGTTTGTTAATATATGTCAGTGCTGTGATATATCCCTCGTTATTGAGATTTTTGCCTATAAATTTTGAATCTAGTAAATTGGCAGCCAAATGTAAAGGTGTTATAGACATTTCTCTCCGTGATTTTAAATGCGATAGGACAGCATTTAGTTCTGAAACTGGGCATGCAGCAATCAGTTGATCTTTCAGGGCTTGAAAATATTCAACAACATGAGATATGAAAGGTTGAGAGGTTTGTATGTTCTTTAAAATTACGGAGACTGGGTGTAAAATTGTATGTAATGTATCAACTCTTTCCCAAAACAGATCATCTAAAATATTATTTTTTATTCTTTTGTCTAAAGTATTAGCTATAGTTTCTGTTATAGCCAATTCTTTTAAATTTTTTTTATTTATCCTTAAGCTTTCTAAACAGAAAATATTAGAGCACCATCTAGTTTGGCCAGGTAGTTTAAGAGATTTTAGTGTGTTTGATTTTTGTAGTGCTCGCTGTTCATCTTGTATATTTTTAAATGTAGCATTCAAAATATGCGATTTTTTAATAGTTTTTACTATGACTTTACAATCAGTAATTAAACATGCAAATACTTCCAATTTCAAAATATCTTGTGCGAATAAATTCAAAATATGAGCACTACATCCATAACAAGAAAAATAATTAGACGGGTACATATCACTAATTAATTTCCAAGCTGATTTCATATTGCTAGCATTATCAGTCACTATGCTTATAACTTTATTAATACCTAAGTCGTCAATAACAGAACTAAGTAAAGAACAAAGATATGCAGCATCGTGGCGATTTTCCTTGCAGTCAATTACTTTAAATAAAACTGGTTCTGGACATGTAATTATTATATTTATAATGGATTCGTTTCTAATATTACTCCACCCATTAACTTGAATTCCAATTGTTTTAGCCTTTGCTATGTTTTCATTAACTAACTGATTTATTTGAGAGTACTGTTAATCTAAAAGCGCATTGGATAACTGATATCTAGTCGGCAATCGTAAAGATGGTTTAATTTTTTTAAACAATTTTTGCTAATGAACATTTTCCGTAAAATTTAAAGAGGTATTACCAGCAAAGCATGCTCTTGCTAAGAGATCCCAAATTTCCTCATCTTCTGATTTATTCATTACATCCACGATAAAAATCCAAATTTTTACTGTAAGCGGATTTAGTGGTGCTTGCAGCAGATTGTGGGCGAGAATCACTTGAAATCGTCTCTCCATCGTCGTTTTCTAAATCTGTTTGCGAAGAACTTTTTCTTTCCGGAAAGTATCGGAAATACTTTTCGATAAAACCCAATAGGAATCAACCAAATTTACTCACCTTTATTTATTGCTTTAATTTTCTTAACACTTAATGCTCTTGATTTTGATTGTATTTCATTCTTTATTTTACGAGGACAACGAATGAACTTATTCTGTAAGTGACTGGACATATTGGTTACATTTAAAATATAACTTTGCGAAGAGAAGTTACACGAATATAATTTCGAATGTTCTTGGGATTTTGAAAATGCTGTTAAAATAACTTTTTTTATTTTATCTTTTCGCCCCATCCCAGCGCACTGCACTACGAGTAGTATATTCACAAACTTTATATAGTTCAACTTATACACCGAAATCTTTTGAAAGACTACTTCATTCGTTATGTAAACGGATGATTCACGAGCATTTACATCTGCTAGAAAGGGACTTCCCCAATCACCGAGTGTGCAATGTCATACGTGTACATAGATGATGTTTTACTTTGTTTGTAATTCACGGAAATTTTATGTAGTAATTTACCGTAAATGACGGTAATTAATTCGGTAATATACGGGCTAATTTACCGACTTACATCACTGATCACACCCCACCTTGGCTCGACGATAATGTACAAACACAATGCCCAATACTCAATTTTGTATTATATTTATCGTCACTTAAATTGTGTTATTTATATTTAATTTATTCACTTAAAAAACTGTTTTTGTATTGTTAAATTTTTTTAATAAAACGTCTTTTTGACAGCTCATTAATTTTATTTTTCTATTCAAGTTAGTTATCTAATATCCTATAAGATGTCGCTATTTAAGTTCGATAAATTAATTAAATTTTGAAATATGTTTCTAAATGAAGAAATAATTATTCTTTAAATTTTACAATTTTAGAACTACCACATTACATTTACATTACTTCGCAAAAATGTAGTAAATTTGCACACATCTGTTTCATTTGCAACAAATGCCTAATGCGTACTTATGTTATTGGTGTACTCAAATTTCTTGGAAAATTAGCATTGCTAGATTTAATTAAATTTCGCTGTCATTGTTAAACAAGGGGTGGCAAATCTTATTATTTCTGAACATCCAAAGCATAGTTTTATTGAAATTTGTAAAAATATACATGGTGTTTCATTTAAAGTAAAAAAGTTGACATCGTTTTCGGCTAAACGGCTTAATAACTAAGTAGCCATATCAAAGATATTCTAATGGATCAATACTTTTGACTAATCCTGTATATTAAATTAACGAAATATTTATGTTTTGACAGGTTGGATCTTGAATAAATATATTAGAGGTTATGGGATCATGACAACTTCCGCTACAGTCGTTTATAGTTTGTAATAAGGGTTGTTTATAAGGCAAACAAAATGCATATTTTTTTTGGCGGTTAATTTAAATCACTTCTCCTACTTTTGAAAAGAACTATAGTCGGAACAAGGAATACCAGTGATGACAGTCTATTGTGCTACATTATTCACTATCACACTAGGAAAATTGCGAAAATTATAGTTGATTCTTCATCGAATTTATTCTTCTAATATGACTTTACTCTCCTTTCTCTTCTTCTTCTTGTTCCTGAACTTAAAAATTTAGTAAAACGGTAAAGAATTCGCGCAACTTACTACGAGAGTGGATCCAGAAATAACGTTCCCAAAGAGCTCCAGCTGCACGGGAAGGTGCGAGGCGAAATCTGGCAACACCGCTGTGCGCGGCTGTTGCCCCGCTCTCGATTGCCCCGGCCGCGCTTCGCTTCGCCGCTCAGTCTTGTCTCAGCAGCCGTCCGAGATGGAGGTTCCAATTGTTGATCTCGCCAAGTGCGAGATTCGTTCCGTAATTCCACCCGTGGATATTCACCGTCAGTTGACAAAGGTGTATGGCGACAAGTGTATGGCTGTTCAACACGTCAAGTGGTGCAGGGCGTTTAGTACCGGTCGGAAGGAAGTCCACGATGAAGAACGAAGTGGAAGACCATCAGTTTCGGAGGCAGTTATCGAGATGGTCCAACGACAAGTGCTTCAAAACAGGAGGATCACCGTCCATGAACGCTTCCGGAGCGACGATGAAATCAAAGAGGGGGTGAAACGCTTCCTCAACGGGTTGACGGCGGAGTTCTACGACATTGGAATACAGAAATTGAAGTACCGTCTACAAAGATGGCGATTATATAGAAAAATAGTGCAAAATTTCTTCTTTCCAACGATGTAAATTTCTATGAGAATAAAAAATGTTTTCTTTTTGTAAAATTTATGGGAACCTTATTTCTGGATCCACCCTCGTATATTATCGCTGCTATTCATGCATATTTTACAGACTTTGAGAAAAACTAACCTTCCAACGAAATGAAAAATATTAGGAAGTCCTCAATGGAGACTATGCTAAAAGATAAAATAATTTTTCCTTGTTTAAATTATTTTTTGCCAAACTTTTAAAACCACTCAATTAATAGCCAATGGTAGCTAAAAAAAATCGTCTAGAAAATTTGTAATTATATATTTCTTGTTTCAAAATTATACTTAGCTATAAAGTTCCATCTAACAGCAATTTAATGCGTCATTATAAATTCATTTGTATAATGTGGTCAAAAACGGACCTGCTCTTCATTTGAATTAGTTGCAGTTGTTTGTACAGCCCTAATATACGTACGTAAGTGAATTTAAACAGCGTACGTATGGCAATTTTAACGTTATATTATTCACACACATGTTACTTCCAGCAGTCGATGCATACAAATACGATATATTTAATTACAATATATTATATATTTGGCTTGCATTTAGCGGCATATTTGAATAAATTTAAATTTAGAAAATTAA
This sequence comes from Melolontha melolontha, assembly GCA_935421215.2. Taxonomy (NCBI): domain Eukaryota; kingdom Metazoa; phylum Arthropoda; class Insecta; order Coleoptera; family Scarabaeidae; genus Melolontha; species Melolontha melolontha. Next base: position 18,640,211 of record OW285236.1, on the reverse strand, counting down.
TTAATTTTGAATTTACATAAATTTGGATATACAAATAAATGCAAAATAAAATAAATTTTCAACGATTTCAAGAGGGAATGATTAATTACATGATAAAAAGACGTAATGGATTAAATTGCGAATATATTAATCATAATAACAGTAATGATAGTATTAATATAAATATTATATAAACATTGCATCATTATTAGAGCAGATCAATTTCCGAAAATACACACGAAAAATAAGAATAGTACATATTATAGCAGCGTTGTATGTACCGTGCTCGGTAATGTTTGATTCGCGTATTTATTCCAAAATGATATAAATGAATCATTACTTAACAAGGTAAACGGCAGTGTACACACAATCATAGTTACACATAGTTCATGTATAAACTGTTGTCGATTAATTTTGCTATTATTGTGCTTCGAACTGCTTACGTGTTCCTTACAATGTGTTTTTGACCAACACATTAGATATGTATTGCACACTAAACATTTAATTTTTGAGCCATCGTATATTAAGTTCGGAAAATCCATAATAAACTTATTCACTTCTTCTGACAACGATCGTTTTCTCGATTTATGTGTCAACGATATTTTATTACGTATGCTTACACATACATGCAGTCTAAGCAAGTACCAAACACATACTGAATGCTTTTTATTTTCATCTACACATCGGCGAACATGGCGCGCACAGAAATTGGCCTGCTCTAATCATTATTGCCTCTACCAGAAAAAAGTACACCTAGAGAAAAACTAGTTAAAGTATATTATTTCTTATGCCATCTCTATCTGCAGTACTTTCGGAATTCTTCTACCTTTCTTTTTGAATATACAAGAGCGGTCTGAAAACTAAGATAAGTAGTAGAGAAGGAGATACTTTATTCCAGTTTTTTACATTTATTTTTCGACATAGTCCCCTTCTAATTCGATGGACTTTCAACGATCTTCAAGTTGCTTAAGGCCTTCACTATAATAATATAATCATTTGTTACTGCAATCACTTCCTCATTGGATGAAAATCGCTTTCCACCTAGCCATTTTTTCAAGTTGTAAAACAAGAAAAAGTCAGATGGAGCTAAATCTGGACTGTAAGGTGCATGATGGATATTTCGTATGGCAATTCAAATAATTTCGTAGCGACAATCTTCGAAGTATGAGCCGATGCGTTGTCGTGATGAAAAAATCGTGCCAAATGCGGTCGTCTTTTCTTTAATTTTTCACTCAGTTGGTCCAATAACGACACGTAGTACTAGCCTGTAATTGTTTTGCCCTTTTACATCTAAAAGATAACACCACGAGCATCCCAAAATACAGTGGCCATAACCTTGTTAGCTAATTGAACCACTGTTGCTTTCTTCGGTGCACTGCAACAGGCTTTTGCCCATTGCTTTGACTAAACCTTTGTTTCGGGGGTATAGTGGTGTATCCACGTTTCGTCAACGGTAATATATCGGCGCAAAAATTCCGAGGGATTATGCTTAAAACGGTCAAAGAGTACGCAGAAATTGTTTCGCGCAGTCGTTTCTGATCCATACTTAGCAGACACGACATCCACCTTGCTGAGAGCTTTTTCATACCCAAGTGTTGATGTAAGATATGACCAACACTTTCTTTAGATATACCTAACCTTTAATCGACGATCATTTAAAACAGATAATGAACTTTGGTGATCATTTCATCATAGCCTCTTCAGACGTCCTTCTCGTGGTTCATCTTCGGTGCTCCTACGGCCACGTTAAATTCATTCACCCAGAAACAAACTGTCTTAAATGATGACGTAGATTCGCCGCGAACATTATCCAACACTTCCTTAACTTTTTTCCATTTTTTCCAGGCGATATTGAAGTTTTTAATCACAGCGTGAAATTCTCTTTTGTCCATATTTACAAAACAGCGTAATACCAAACTTTTACAGTTGTCTTCTAACATATGATAGATTTAACATGTGACATGCATACGTAGATTATCGCGCCATCTCTGCGTTAGTTACCTCAATTGTTAGACCCCCCGTACATTTTCTGTTGTTTCATTTCACATACTGTAGTGATTTCATCTACATCGCATATGACATTGCGTTCAGCATATATTTTTCTTTCATTTAATGTACTTTATTGCGCCCTGCATATATATTAACCCATTAACCTCCAAATTTTTATTATCGACATTTTTTGTAAATTTAAATTAAAAATAGGATTATATTAAAGGTAATAGGTCAATTTATTCGTTGGCAAAAAATATACGTCATTTAAAAAAAAAAATTTAAGTCCCATTTGAGACCCATGGCACTTGCCGTTACAAAAATTTAAAAAAAACTGAACCAACATTTCAAACTAAAGAAAAATATTTATAATTTATGCCAATTAGGAAAACATTCCATATGCAGTCCAATATTGCATTTTTTACACCGTTTGCGAACGTTTGTGTGACATGGCACATTTTCTTTGTTTTCCATCAATCGTTCGCTCCAAAACATGTCCAATGGGATCAAATCTAACATCGTCAGGCACGCGGCTTTTCCTCACCTTACTAGAACTTGGTCTTCCGGCAAATTTAGGATCGGATAATGATTCTTTCTTCAGATAAGTTCTGGCAATAATGCGTCTAAAATCCAATAATGGGATGCTCCCATTTACTGCAGTATAAAGAGCGTGGGCGTTAACAACCGCAACGTCAATCGTATTTGTGAAAAGAGGGAAATACCATTTCTTACCTCAAAATTTGATTCGATACTTTTGCACATTCCAGTCTAACTTGTCGACCCCTCCCATATGATTGTATTGTCCGACAATGTTTGGTCTATCGACATAGCATTCTTTTTTTTCTTTCTTACAATATCTTTTCACTTTTTCTATAGGTTGCGATCCTAAGTAATTCGATAGCTTTTTGACACAGCTATTGTCATTCCAAATCAACGCAAATATTTAATTTTTTTCATCATAACGATAATCATATGCCCCGCGTTCCTCTTTTTTTATGATATTATCAGATTTCATAGGACGCTTGTTCATTCTATTATAGCGTACTGTTCCAGCCGCCTTTGTATTTAGTTCTCTCAACTTCAACAATAAATCAAAGCTGGTGAAAAAGTTATCGAAAAATATTTCATATTCTGACGGATATTGCAAAAAAGAGGTCATCTTCATTATCACAGAAACTCCAACACCACTTACAAGTTGTACTTCTTGGCTCTTTCCTTCATAAATATCCATATGAAAACAATAGCCAGATTTAGAGCAGCACATAGCACATTGTTTGTATCCAAATCTTATTGGTTTTCCCCTAATAAACTGTTTCAGGTAATGGTGGCCATAGTAACGTACCATTTGCTCATCTATTGAAAGTTTTTGTGCAAATATACCGAACTTTTTGAAATTTGTGTTCAATTTGTTTATCAAAGGGCGAATTTTAAATAGTTTGTCTTGTTTATCGCTGGTGGATATGAGACTATTGTCGTTAAAATGCAGGTTTTTTTTATTTCCAAAAGCCTGTGCTTAGGCATGCAGTTTCTAACGCATGTAAGAATTATATCTTCATCCTCCGACCAATATAACTGCTCTTCGGGCAACGAATAGTACCCCGATAGCAAAAAAATTCCAATAAACTTTTTAAGACAATTTGTGGAAAGTTCAAAGTTATGTCTGTTGTTTTGTCTAGCGTAATTTACACTTTGGATAGCTATATGGTTTAGTAAATCTTCGTCGAAAAGTTCTTCAAATATCTGAACCGGTGATTTACCTTTCAAGTTTTGAATAATCTGTGATTACCATTCAGATACATTGTTGCTTTCAAATGATGTATTAGTAAAATTTATGTCCTGCTTTTTCCACTCACTTTTTGGCAAGAATTTAACTTTTGATTTTACTATAGATGCTTGATTTTGATCAACATTCAGAGCGCTGGAATGAATTTCTAGTTGTCCAGGAACGTCTTGTGGAACAGTTTTTGGCAAGAATTTACCTTTTGATTTTACTATAGATGCTTGATTTTGATCAACATTTAGTGCGCTGGAATGGATTTCTAGGTGTCCAGGAACGTCTTGTGGAACAGTTTTTGGCAAGAATTTACCATTTGATTTTACTGTAGATGCTTGATCTTGATCATCATTCAGAGCCCTGGAATGTATTTCTAGTCGTCCAGGAACGTCTTGTGGAACAGTGTCTTCTAAAATATTATCGTCAAATTCTTCACAATCTGATATAACATCGATATTATCGGGCGGCAGTTCGACTATATCAATGACAGATCAGCAAAAAATTCACCATATTCCAATATTTCTTCAAGTTCTGCGATAGTAAGGAATTTACTAGAACCCATACTGAATTGGAAACAAAAAAAAACAGCAACTGTGAATAAAACTAACATAACGCCCTCCATATGATTTTTTTACATAGTAAATTCCATGATCCCCAAATGGGGATGAAGGTGTTTTGTACTATATTTTTTATAATAAATATTATATTTGCTCACCTGTTATTCTATTATCAACTAAAGGAATGTATTATTACTTGAATTCACAAAACTGGCACAAAATTAATCAAATAAGCACAAAAAATATTATTAGAAATAATGTAAATATTCGACCATCAACTTTTGTGTATAGGTTACAAAATAACGCGCATAACATACAGGTTACCAACACTAAAATATAAAATTTTTCTAGAAAGTACAGAGTATTCATGTTCAGTTAGTATACATTACACTAAAGATAATAACATTTTAAAATATGTTAAAAAATAAAATTCGCGAATCCCCATTTGGAGATCAGGGAAGCTAATGGGTTAAAAGAACGCTATTTGAGGTGTATGTTGTATCTGTATTTGAGCACGTTTGAGCGCCAAATTGTTACAAGATGGACGCTTGTGCATCGTGTTGATTCTCTCCGGGCTAGTTGGCGCGTCCTAATAATACTGCAAATGTTTAAATAATAAATAGTGGTAAAGTTGCATCAAAAATCCAGAACGTGTGTAATAATGCTGAAATAAACATATTACAACTTATTAAATAAAATAAAACACATCAACGTTGTCCTTAATGTTTTTATTTAATATTTACATAAGAAATTTGGCTATTTAAAACGTATTAATTGAAGTAAAAGTGGCAATATGTACAAGTACGATGAACAAGTAACTGAAAATTAATATAAAGAAATGTGGACTGGAAAGAAAGTTAAATTATGCAGTAAAATAAATGTGAATTACGTAAAACAATAATATATATTGAACAACACAGATTACCTTTGAGTGGCGAGCATGTCGCAATCGGACATGAGAAAAGCAAGGCCGAACGGCGCTTTGATGCTGGAGCAGCGCGTGTCGAGTTATAGCGATGTGTATCTTACAAGAGTTGGAAACCTAAGAAGGATGAGTTCGGTGTGAAAAAATACTGGATGCTGGAAAATATTCGTGGTATACGGCCCAGTGGAGAGGGGGATGAAGCCGACGATGTTTTGAATTAAAAACTAATTAAAAGCGCGAGTTAAGAGTTGCGATATCAATGAAACATATATCATTAAAATATTTCTTGTGAAGAAAGTTTTAAAATAATATGCGATATAACATAATTATGAGCAAGTATTGTACGTAATTAAATTAAATAACTTAGTTAAAATGAAATGTATTTGTAGGAATTGTAACCGAACGTTAGATACTCACCGTTCTCAGTCAGGTAGATGTCGAACTGTCGGTCGGCTAGTACGATAACAATAGACTTTCTATTTGCAAATACGAAATATACACAGAAAAATTACTAAGAATGAATTAATATTTTAAATTCAAAGAAATATAATTTAACATTAAATTAAAACATTCTTTTATATACGAAGTGTAACGCCTTATTGCCAAATTGTAAGTATAGTTTCTGTTGCAGTTCTAAAGGACCAAATTATGACGGGAATGTTCCGTGTAGTCCCAATACAGGCCGTCCCATTACGGGCCGCGTTTGAAAACTACCTGAAACAGTGCCAATACAGGCCGCATCCCTTTTTGACCAAAAACCGAGTCTCATTACAGGCCGCCGCGATGATTCATTAATTCCCATAGATTTGACAATATGCGGAATAGGAAAAACCCTAGATAATCAAGTTACTTTCACATTCAACAATATTTTAATGTGCGTAACATCCAGAAATTAATAACCTATTATCCTATAATCCTAATCCTAATGCCTTATCCATTTGTGTGTATTGATGTATTTGCGATTACAAAATGCAAAATCTGGAATTAGATAATCGGAATATATTTATATTTCTCAGAAATAGGTCATTAGTCATATCTATTACCTGTACTTAATAATTACAAAATGACGACATTCCGACCAATAGGTGTATTTTCTAAGTTGTCATGGTTAAGTAGTTATTAGTATAATTATTAGTACGTAGTGAACTTCAATACGGTTAACACAGTGTGAAAATTAAAGTTGCAATGGATTGTGTTGAAATTATTGAGAGTGCAAGGGGAAATCCGCAAGTTCTCTATCAAGGATTTAAATATTGTTTGAAGAGGACTAACAAAAATTTTACCAAAAACTGGAGATGTGTAAATAGCAATTCAAAGTTAGAATGCAGCGGCAGAACTACAACGAACAATGAAAATAAGGTTATCCGCACCAGTCAACACAATTGTTTAGTAATACCTAACGTTGCATATACCGATGTTGAGAAGTGCAAATCAATTTGTAGAAAACGTGCCAGACAGGAAATGACATGCATACCAAAAGTGTATGAAGAAGAATTTCATCAAATTAAAGATAGTGGATTGGAATTTGTTACAAAAATGCCAGCATATGAGTCTGTAAAATCATCCTTGTACCGACACAGAAATAAAGCTCTAGGGGTACCTGCGTTACCAAAAACTAGAGCAGAATTTATAGTTCCCGATTATATAAATAAAACTGAAGATGGAGAGAATTTCACAATTTTTGATCAAGGTACGACAGATCGAATTATCGGCTTTGGAAGTAAGCTGGGTATACAGGGATTATCGTCAAAAAATACAATTTTTGGGGATGGTACATTTAAATGTTGCAACTCATTATTTGATCAACTATATACATTCCACGTGGATTTAAAAAGTACCGAAGAAACGACTAGTGTACGACCAGCGTTGTACGCGTTACTACCTAACAGAAAAAAAGACACCTACATAAAGTTGTTCACGTTAATGAAAGAACATATTCCAAATTTCAACCCAAGGAGCATGAAGATAGATTTTGAAACGTCAACAATATTAGCGTGCAGAGAAATGTTCCCTGATTGCAAACTCAAAGGTTGCAATTTTCACTTTAACCAAAGCATATGGCGAAAAGTGCAAGAATTGGGATTGGCTAAAAGATACAGGGAAGACAAAGACATCAGGAAGCATATAAAGCTTACAGCTGCATTAGCTCATTTACCTTCCCAATATATTGACGATGGCTGGCTGTATATAATGTAAAGCTCCCCCAATTTTAGAGAAATAATGGACTTTAATGATTATTTTGTGACACAATGGTTAGAAAATTCTATAGTGCAAGACATGTGGATATGCTATGAAGAACGTCATAGAACGACGAATGTATGCGAATCTTGGCATAGTCGTCTAAACAGGCATATTGGGAAGTCGAAGCCAAATCTAATGGAATTAATTATATCTTTAAAAAACGATTCAAGGCACTACGACATTATTCAACAAAGGATTGACCACAATATATCCCCAAAAAAGCGTGCTGCAAAATATATTCAAATGGATAGGAGGATAAATGGAATAGTGTCGCAAATACAAGAAAGTCAAGATGTAGAGCAAGCACTTCCCAAATTAGCAAGTTTAATTAATTTTTAATATTTGCATTTTTGCTATATTTAGCAAACGTAATTAGTTTAATTAATTAATCAAAATTGTAAAATGTTGTATATGTTGTAAATATAAATAATTATGTATGTATGTTATAATAAACTTTATAATAAATAATTAATCATAATTGATAGTTTTTATTGCCAATTTCTCGTCGCGGCCTGTAATGGCACCGTTCAATCCTACATTTACGGCATAACAATTTCGCGGCTTGTAATGCTACTCCATTGCTCCGCGGCCTGTAATGGGATGGCCTGTAATGGGACTAAGTCGGAATGTTCGACTCGTGGTACCAATTTTTAAATCTCCGGTGACTGTAAATGAATAAATGTACTTTCATCTGAATATTGTAATGGTACACTTAGATACCACCACAATACTTTATTAATTTATACTTTAAATAAATGCATATACAATAAACAGAATCCATGAAATGTCCAACATCGGTTTTAGATATACAAAAAAGGTTTTAAATATATCTATACTTTAATATGCACGTATAACGCTTTTGGTTCATTCCAAGTTTGTTTGTCCAAGTATACAGTTACAGATATGTAAATTTTTTACATGTCTGTTTCATAATGAAATCGGTTTTAGAATTACATTAAAAGTTATTTATTATTTTAACCTTAAAATATAAGAATACGTTTGCAATCTTTTAAAATAATTTATTTATATATATATGACAAAGTCGTACTATATATTAAAATTGTTATCTGAAATTAGCAACAATGATATACTATGAAAATATGTGAAAACGCGTAAATATGAATAATAATTTACGAAAAACTTTTTTTTTCTATTTAAAATTTTTCCTTAAAAAATATAATTAATTTCCTTATTAGCATTTCACTATTTTAATTTTCATTTTATTTAAACTATTTCAAATATTACATAACCATTCGTTCACGGGTGACAAGCAAGTTTTCAAGAACAGAAGAGGATCGCGATTAGATTCCTTGTGATACGAGGTACACGAAACGCGACTGCGAGAAGACGCCTTCGTTTATATAATATTAAATACAAATCAAAAGTGATTTTCATTGCGCGATAACAGTATTATTGTAAAGAAGTCTAAATCTTGACACACCTTTAGAAAGTTATCGCGCGGTTGTAGCACATATTCCAGCCGAGATATATAGTTTTACATTCTACAGCTGACTAAACCGATTAAAAATGGATATTACATCGCAAAAGCGACGAAATCGACGAGGAATGATTGTCCAGTTCCAAAAGATGTCCCAGGGGCAATTCCTGTCGAAAATTTGGCCGTATTAAGTTTTGGAGGGAAACACCGAAATACCGCCGACTTGGAGCTGAAAACGACGGTCATTTTAAAAGGACCAACCAGGTGACTTCCTCCCAAACCAATAGGATTGCAGCTTGAAAAGCGCCAATCAGCACACGGCAATTAGTTGTCATGTATTTGGAAAATGAAGTAAAAGTTTAATTTAAATTATCATTGAAATCATTTATAAATTCATCTATTGGAATTTATATTCATTCTAAATGATTTATACCAAATAATTTATTTATTAATAATCACATTTGTAATACATTGCATACTTACAAAAAATAATATCGTGAGTTTCTTAACCTCAAACTTTCGCAGGTTGACAGTTATCGCATAACCTCTTCTTCAACACTTGACGATAATGCTAATATATGCCGATGTTTATGCATTTATTCCTAAAATACAACCTGTAAAGGTTTCGTTTATTAATTTATGGCATTTGACTATATTTATATAAACATAACTTGATCATATTTTCGAATTTGTTTCAATCCATTTATCATTCTTAAATATTCAGACGTATGTGCATTTATTTAATTGGTATTTATGTTTAAAATTACCAATATAAAATCATAATTTAAAGCTTACCTGTATTTTGATTTCTACCTGAACTACAATCTGTTTGAAACGAACTTAGATATAAACAACTTATAGTACCTGAAGTATATTAATAATACGATAAGTTACCTAAGTTTTTGGTATTGTGTTTGACCTAATTACCCAAGAAGCTCCCTCCTGCAGACAGTGTAATCTCGTGATAAGTCCAGTGAATTAAATAAAACTAATTTATGCACAAACCAATGACTTTTTCTTTAAGAATCCTGGAAGAGTATAACTTCTAAAAGATTGTCAGTAGCGCCATTTGGATAGAGGCTTAACATTACCTATATACATAACGCATGGTATTCATTATATAATTAAAACGTGCATCTACCTACATCTATATTATTATCTACAACCTATTATTATAATAATATATTTTTTTACACTATATATATATATATATATATATATTTATTTTTGGAATTAGAACGACTTGTAATGACATAAAACTGCTATTGAGACTGCTGGCTCTTGTTAAAGGTTGATTGTTATGTTGATGTTTAAAGTAAGACTGTGTGTCTTGATGTACGACTGTTCTGTTCTATTGTTAAGTTCATACTATTTTGTGTTGTTTTTGCTAGCTTTGATGTTAGGAATGAGACCATTTTACATAAGACAATGAGGTAGGGGCTGCAGAAGATAATTCTTTATGAACGGAATGAAGAAATGAATTAAGCGTTTGGAGAAATGTGTTGCTCTAAATGGCAATTATGTGGAAAGTAACCATACATTGGTAGTATTATTATTTTGCCATTTCTTATTTTTATTTTATATAGATGGAGACCTTATATATCAATCAGCCCTCCAATGTTGAACAATAAAATTATTCTTAGTCAAAAGATTAGTGTTAACTTATTAATTACGGAACCGCCCTCGTAACATAAAGGTTTCAGATATCCAAAGTAATCCAACTACACAAGAACTTTTTTCTTTAACGCCTTATAAATAAATTACGCCTTTCAAAACTCAATATTAAAACTTATATTATATTTCGAACCAAATTATGTTTTATTTACAAGGTTTTTTCTTCACGAATTATTAGAAACAAAAATAATGGACGGAGAGAATATTCAAATATTCACCAAAAAAAAGCTATTCATGAATAAAACAGGTTGTGAATAATTCGTCTCTTCAAGACATCAGTTTTTTTTTTAACGAAATTACTTTTTTGTGTTTAAGGCGAGACCATTTTTCGCATGCAACCTGAGTAATTTCAAATTGCTTTAATTATAAACTCTTTTACGTCCGTTAATTACTTACTCGCTACCTCGCTCGCCCATGGCAACGTATTTTTGATTTTTAAATCCAGAAACAAAGCTATTTGTACAACGTTCTCTCCAGACATCAACTTCGCTTTTATCTTACGTATTTATCTGAAAATTTGGAATTGGTAATTAAACGAAATTGTAAAATTTCTGGAAATGAAATATCCTACTTATACCTGTTAGTTTTCAAAATAAATTAATTTATTTATTATTTTTTTATTATTAATTTATTTATTTGTTTCAATTAAACCAATAGAATATCCCATATAGGTCAAACAAATATCAGCTACTAAGCTAGTATACTATTGTGGGATAGCTTAAGGCCATTATTAACCCTTAACTACAGATAAGTTGTTGCCGAGACGCAAGCACAGACACCCGGTAAATTCTACCGGCTTTTTTCTACCGCTATTAACAAGTTAAAAAAAAAGAAATTATATAAAAAAACCTCTAGAAAATATATTTTTTTGGTGTATCTAAATTTGGAATTTGGGTATTTCAAATGACTTTTAATCATACAACAAAGAACGTTTATAAAAAATATATTTCACCTCAAATTTTAACATGGAATGAGGTGTATATACAACATATATACAATTTCTCAAAAAAAAATTAAACTCAACTCTTTTTTATAAAGGAAACTGTAATAACGAAAATAAAAGTAATTTCAAGTTAAAAAGTTCATATCGAAAAAATCCAACAGGAGGTAATGTAGCAACAAAATTTTATGTGGTACAATCTTTGCAAATCCTCTCGGTGCACTGTAAACATATAGGTGTCTTACATATCAAACATATGTGGGTGGTTTTTCTTTCTTTCTTGGCCGGGCATTTTCTGCACGTATTTCGTTTAGGAGGTTGACCAATTTCAAATGGTATTCTTCATCCAATTTTAGAATCCGTCTTATACATAGTTTAACTTCTCGGCATATACGTATATTATAGAATCTACGTTTCATTTGCGGAGTTACCAACAACATTCCTAATTGTTTTCCAAACTCGTAACGAAGCATTGTTTTATTGTCCCTGTAAGCTTGGTGAGCAATATATGAATTAACAGATGCTATATCAAATAATCTAAAAAATATAGCTAGAGGCCAGCGGCGAGTCCTGCGACTACAACAGTAAACGCTGCATTTTTGGTCGAGACTATCGACCCCTCCTTTTGTTTGATTATAATAATTTATAATTTCTGGCTTACCAGTTTCAGCATCATTATATTCGTTGTGATGCATGGAGGAGATCAATAATACGGACTTATTCTTTTTTGGTATGTATGATAATAATGTCATGTCACTAGTATATCCATATAAACTAGTACCGACACCTTTTTTTCTGTTGGGCAAAAATGCAGGAGGTATTTCACCTTTATTTTTTTTAAGAGTTCCCACATAAGTAAGCTTTTTACTCTTCAGAACATTTACTAGTTCTATTGAAGAGAACCAATTGTCGGCTGTTACATTCCTATTTGTATTTGAGATTGGCTGGGTAAGCCTTAATACGGCTTGTGTGGGTTTTGAATATTTATTTTCCTCTTCACTCAAAACATTACCGTCAGAGTTCTTTCCACAATATATATAGGAATTGTATAAATATCCTGTTCTAGCATCTGTCAGAGCCATAAGTTTGAGACCATACTTAGCTGGTTTGTTTGGCATAAACATCTTGAACTTGCCACTGCCGCGAAAAGCAATTAGCATCTCATCCACACAAGCATTACTTCCAATGCTGTACCTAGATTGACAATTTACTATAAATGCATTAAAAATTTCATTAATAGCTGCTAGTTGATCGATTTTTTTCCGTTCATTTCTAGATTCAGCATCATCAAATCTTAGACACGTAACAATGATGGTGAATCGATTTACATTCATTACAGATCGAAAGATATCTCGACCAGATCCATCAGTGGCAAAAATGGATCGTATATCCTCGTTATTGGATTTAAAAATTGAGGATAGAATTAGTAATCCTAGAAAAGCTCGTAGTTCTATTATATCTAAATCACGCAGATCAGAATTATTTTCATATTTTTTGTATTTCAGTCTCATCTTTGCAAGACAAGCATTAGATGAAAGTAGAATCACATTTAAAATATGATCATCAAAGAAAAGATTCCACACTTCTTCAGGATTAGCCGTGTAGATATTGTTAGTCTTTACATATGGGCATTTTACAAAAATATTCTGTTGTAAGGTACGCGTATTCCTAGGCACTGGTGAAGTTTTTGACAATTTAAAACGATTCTTACCATAATAATAATTATTGTTAGCATCTGTATTGGACGCCTCAGATAAACTTACATTTTCTTCCTCCTCCTCTTGGTTTAGTTCAACCTCCGATTCACTTTCATGATCCGACGGAATGTACTCTTCATCTGATTCTATATCGCTATCGTCAGAATTCACTTCTGCCGCCCATTTCAACAAGGTCTCTTCAAAATTCACATCTCCGTACCTTACTCTCTTTAAGGGTCCTGGATTTTCTAGTGTAGACTTTTAGCGACTAAAATATTACACAAAATCAGTAAATTAAAATATAAGCATAATAACATAAATACATACCTCCGGTAATTTTTACCGGTTACAATCTTCAAACTAAGACTATTACTATATTTAGAATCAAATGACGCGCTCACCTCGGCAGTCTACTCAAAACTGACCACTAGGAAGGTACATAGACGCATAGATCTGTAAGTGACGGAAATCGCCGAAACTTGACGAATCGGAAACGCTCGAAGGTAATATTTACCGGGGATCTGTAGTTAAGGGTTAAAATAAATTATCAACGCACATATACAGTGTGTATAAGCCAAATGGAATAAATTCATTATTTCGGTTACTGTACATATTTATAAAAAATCCCGAAACATGTCATATTTAATTTATAAATTAACATTCTTCAACGTGAAAATGCGATCCCTACCTTCAACCCCCTTGGAATGACAGGTACAACCCCCATTTTTTTAAATGGGAAGTATAGGCTTGTGATATATCGTTGTAAAGGTCTCGTTATTCTCTATTCAAAAATATTATAAATTTCATGTTTGTTGCAACAATTAAGATAGAATAAAATAAAATCATGTTGTTATCGAAATTCGCTACAATATACTCAAAAAATAATATTTAATGCAAAATGTAAAGAAAAATTTAAAACGCCAGAAAAAAATATGAATGTCAATGAAGTAGATGCTCATTTGCGTTTATAAAGATTTAATACATACATCAAAGGCATCATTGCATTACTTACTTCCCGTTTAGGTCTTCATAATAAGAAAGTGAGTAAAAACCATACCAATGTGCTTTTTAGATGGTATCCATTAAAAATACTTTAAAAAGTTTCCGTGGCAACATTAGTTTGTTTAAAACGCCTTAGTAAATTGTTTTGTATTTAAAAGTTGACAGTTTGATAGTTTTAGTTTGAATTTCGTAAAATACAATTCTGGGAAATGGTTAGATTAACGGAAATGCATAAAATAACAGTCATACAAATGATTGGTTACGGAGATAGAACCCGAACACAACAAGAAGTAACCCGCCTATTTCATGAGAAATTTCCTGATTTACCGCCTATAGCTCAAGGAACAATAAGTAAGATAGAGAAGCAGTTTCGAGAGTTTGGTCATGTAAGGCAGATAAAAAAACCAGCTGCCAATGCACTGAGTGATGAAATCAAAATAGATGTGATGCTTGAGTTTATGGAAAACCCACATACATCGAGTAGACATGCACCCACTACATTAAATGTTAGCCATACATCGATAGTAAACATATTAAAAGAAAATAAAATGCATCCCTATAAAATGATATCTACTCAGGAGCTTATGGAAGACGATTTTGATAGAAGAACTTATTTTTGTGAGGGAATGATGGACATGCTGGATAACAATATTATCAATTTAGAAGACGTTATGTTTTCTGATGAGTGCACTTTTTCTCTTAGCGGTTATCCTAATCGGCAAAATTGCCGCTACTGGTCTACGGAAAATCCTCACTGGATGAGGGAAGAACACACACAATACCCAGTAAAAGTTAATGTTTGGGGCAGGTATTGTTGGAAACCATATCATTGGTCCCTTTTTCATTGAGGGCAATTTGAATGGCGATCGTTATTTGGCACTACTTCAAAATGATGTCATTCCAACTTTGGCAAACTTATATCCTGATCCAGGAAACCCTCAAGTTCCAATGAATACGATATGGTTTTAGCAGGATGGAGCACCACCACATTACCAACGCAATGTCCGGCAGTACCTCGATGCAATATTTCCCAATCGGTGGATAGGAAGGCGAGGATCGATAGAATGGCCAGCGCGATCACCTGATCAGACCTTACTTGATTCTTTTTTATGGGGATATTTGAAGAGCATTGTGTACAAAACTAAACCTTTGGATTTAATTGACTTAAGAGAACGAATAACGCTTGCGATTAGGTAGATCACGCCTGATATGTTAAATAATGTTAGAAGACAGTTTTATTTAAGATTAGGATGTTGCCAAGACGTTCATGGTGAACATTTTGAACATCTACTTCATTGACATTCATATTTTCTTTTGGCGTTTTAAATTTTTCTTTACATTTTGCATTAAATTTTATTTTTTGAGTATATTGTAGCGAATTTCGATAACAACATGATTTCATTTTATTCTATCTTAATTGTTGCAACAAACATGAAAATTATAACATTTTTGAATAGAGAATAAAGAGACCTTTACACCGATATATCACAAGCTTATACTTCCCATTTAAAAAAATGGGGGTTGTACCTGTCATTCGAAGGGGGTTGAAGGTAGGGATCGCATTTTCACGTTGAAGAATGTTAATTTATAAATTAAATATGACATGTTTCGGGATTTTTTATAAATATGTATAGTAACCGAAATAATGAATTTATTCCATTTGGCTTATACACACTGTATGTCATGATTAATGTAACCCAAATATGCAAAGTGCATTTTATATGCATTTTTTAAATATTTGCATATATCTTTAATGTGCATAATAATTGAAAGAATTTTGAATGATGTAGATCTTTGGCAGGCGTTTAAAGAGTTTCAGATAAACAATTTTATAAATCTTACATTATGAAATAATTAATTTTTTTTATGTTTGCAGTTCTCAAGAAAAAAAAATTATGAGGTACCAGAGTATGGGTATTCCCAGTCTTAAATTCCGAGAATTCAAAATAGGTCATTTTAAACTTTTAACAGGGGTTTTATTATACCTATATTTACATAAGTAGGTAAATAAAAAATCGATTTCTGAATTCTATTTCTGATTGTGCTTTTAAAGAGATAACATCTATTTGTGTTTTCTAGTGCTGTAGTATTTTACTTATTTTTATTAGTAAAATGCCCAAAGTTAGTACAGCGTCACTGTGGGTTAAGCAATACACAGAACTACGTATAGATATGGAAAAAGTATACTGTTCTGCGTGCGTTAAAATTGTAAGTATAATTGTTAAATATTCAATACAAAGGTGGTGCAAAATCGGTCAATATCTGTTATTTTTTGAGATACAAAAAAAATTAAAAGCAAGATACATTCTTTTTGAGGGACATACACAATGAAAATACAGAGAAATATACAGGGCGTTTTAGTTTTGCACTGTCAGTATTAACTTAATTTTTTATAAGGAACCCTAGGTATATCGACAGATTTCGCACCATTTGGACACTCAGGGCTTTCGCTTAATATATTGAATTTATTTGTTAGGGATTTAGATATAAGTATTAATATTATTGTTTTTCAATTTGATATTTCAATTTCTGTTTTTTTCTCATTGCAAATACCATGCGATAAAAAATGTCAAATTGAACAAAACGTGAAAACTTCTGTTCATATTACTAAATGGGTAATATAAAATCTGGAGACGTGTCACTACCCACATTAACGCAGTTTCCAACCAATGTCCAAAAAGCTAAACGAACAAGACATCTTTAACCGAGACCTATATCATGCAATGATGACGTCAAATATTGCTCTGCTCAAAACTTCATTTCTTTCCTCCAGAAGTGTTGCAAACTCAATGTCCCAGATGAAACAACACTACGAAGAAACGACGTAAGTTCCTTGTATTCAGAGGTAATTGAGGAAATTAAAGTTAAAATTCGGAACAAACATATTTACATATTGTTGTGGATTTTTCATTAGAGAAATACTGAAAATTACGCGATATATTTGAATGTTTAAAAATGTACATTTATTTGTGACATGACTGTATATAATAAATTTTGCGAGGGGTAACTAGAGGGAAAACTGGTTATCCGGCGAGGATTTCATAGAGAGGTCGAAGTCAATCGGGGAGACGAATTCTACCTATCGAAGGAAAAGGCTGCTTGCTTCGTAAGATATATTTTATATATTTAATTAGTTCGGGTTTTGATTGATTGAAAGTGTTTTATAGTTGATGTTTAGAGATATAAATTCCCTATATTTATTGAGTTAAATTCTCGTTTTATTGATGTTTAATTTGATTAAGCGCCTTTTCGTGAGAGTCTCCATATTAATCTTGTAAGTAAAATAAAATTTTTATGACGTCATAATTGTCAGAATTATAGTTCTATTGTATTAAAACAAGTAGATAAGAGATTTAAATTTTAAGCACACAGATAATACAGTTTAGTATTAAAAATTCTTTGTTAAAATTATAAATGAAAAGTTTGTCCGAGTGGAGTCAGGTTTTTGTGCATGGCAAAGCACATGCGTAGTTTTTGTTCGCGGTTCAGAATCTGAATATACAGTGTGGTTTTCTGGGGAGAATTTAATGTTAAACTTGATTATTTTAGATAAGTTTGATCGGAGTCATTTGGAGGACGTTTTCCATTCTTTTGCGGATATTTTTCAATGAATGTTTTTACCTCCAGTATCTTTGTTATATGATACAGCATCTTTATACTTTGTAAAGATATATTTTTTTATTTTTTTTTATTTTTGTTTTAATATATAAAATTTTTATTTCACCTTTTAACCTGCGTTTGTTTTATTTACTCACTCCAATTTTGTATATTATACCTATATAAAAGAATATATTTAAAAGAAACTTAAAAAGAGATTAGTTCAAACTTAACTTATATAAAAGAGATAAATAAATTTCTGTGTACAAGTGTACTGGCGCTCAACTCATATTTTAGACACGTCTTTCCTAAGTGGAACCCGAGAAGTTAGAGGTCTCAGATTTGAAAATTCACCGGCTGAGAAAACCTAGTTGGGAAAACTAGTTGTGGATGGTGGCGCGCTAAATTATCAACCCACTATTCATAGCAATATGTATTCATGAAACCACCGATTCAAGAGGACGTTGTATTTTGCTCATTTATTGAGTGGTGTTCTTAGCGACGAGATTCTGCCAAATCACACCTCATTGCTTCTAAGGAATTAGAAAAAACAAATGCACTCAGATATTTTTTTCTTTTTGTCAGATGCAGCACCGTACATGATAAAGGCCGAGAGAAATTTTAAAATATTTTATCCGAACTTGATACATGTAACATGTCTTCTCATGTTTTAAATAGGGTTGCTGACGAGACTAGGCAACATTTTCCTATTGCAAATGCTTTAATTTTCAACATGAAGAACCTTCCTTAAAGCGTCTATAAGGGTTTGGCCAGTTCGTCGGCTATCTCATTGCCTTTAATATCCTCATGTCCTGGCACCCATATCAGCGACACAGTATTGTCTTGTGCCAGTTTATTGAGGACCTGACAATATTTCACCAGTTTAGACCCGGTAGATGAATTTATAATAGCTTGAATAGCTGCTTGACTATCAGTCACTATGCTGATTTTTTTTGTTTGCGCAGCCGGCTTCACGAATTTTCTCGGCGCAGGCTGCGACTGCACACAAGTCGGCCTGGAAAACCGTCGTATGTTTTCCCAAACATATTGATATCTTCCTTCTAGGACACATTCCGCATATGCCAGCACCTGCCACCTGACTAGATTGTGATCCATCAGTGTACTAGATGCCGGCACCACAATCGTTCGAGCGATTCTTTTCCTGTTCCCTGGTCGGTATAAATATGTTCAGCTTAGCAGTAAACATAATTTCAGATGCTATACTGTCCGTCGACACCTTGTTAGGACACTTATATGTCATTGGCCTTCAGCCTCAGTATCGCAGCTATTACCTCCGCCTTTACAAATAGTTAAAGCAGAGGACACACACGATAGCCTAAATGAAGGCAATTCCCGTGCTGTTCATAACTCCCATGATATCCAACAGAACCTGTCGCTAGAAAATCGTGAGAAGCCCCACCGACGATGTCCTCTCCGTCCTCCTCCACCAGACAACTGCTCCATAGATAATCGGTGGTCTTACTACTGCTGTGTACAACCAGTGTACCACATTTGGTTTTAGTCCCCAGGTCTTGCCAACAGCTCTTCTGCATCTCCAGAAGAGCCGCGTCGTCCTATCTACCACTTTAACTGGGTGTCTGCTCCAATTCAGTTTCGCATCAAGTGTTATGCCTAGATACTTCACTCATTGGTTAGTTCAAACTCTTGTCCAAACAGCGTTACGCTGCCCAGATCATTTAGTTTTCTCATGTTGGTAAAGGCTACCAACTTGTTTTTTTGAGGTTTGACAGTTAATCCCTTCTCAAGGCACCATCTTTCCACAATTCGTAGAGAAGTGATGCTCGGCACTGTTCCACTCACTATTCCCTGGTCATTTAATGTCCTGATGAGATTATCCACTACTAGACTCCATAGTATCGGTGACAATACACCTCCTTGAGGGCACTCCTTTGTTGTCCTCATGGAGATCGCTTTGTTTTCCACTTGGGCATGAACTACTCTGCTATGCAGCATGTTATAAACCCAATATAATTAAATATATCATTTTTCCATAGTATACAATATAAAAGAGGTAAGAGAAATTGGTCGAAATTATTTAGGGTGGGTATATGTTCCTTTTCCTGGTTTTGGAATAAATACTGCTCTAGTTTCTCTCCATGCCCTAGGGATATTACCCATGGCACGGTTAGACATGAATATTTCCAATAGAGGATCTATAATTTCCCTAATTCCATCTTGAAGGAGCTTGGGAAACACTCCGTTCTGGTCCTGCAGATTTATAAGGGACTTGAAGATCTTCTTTGATATTTCTCAATCATTCCTAGTCGCCCTCCAAGAGGTGACAAGTTGATTGGTATCACATTCATCCATACGCTCCGAACCTGGAAAGTGTACCCCCAGAAGATGGTCTAAAGTCTCTTCTGGTGTACTGTACCAGTACCTTCCGTCCGATTCTTGTATAGATCTAATTGCATTGGAAGGATATTTTCTGAGGATTCTGTTAATTCTGGCCATGTCAAGGACACCTTTGATGTCTTCACATAATTTTCTCTAGGCCTTCTTTTTGCTATCTTTGAATTTAACATTGTTTTTATTGAGGAGAGTCTTATAGACTTCCCAATTACCTCTTTTCTTCCGCTTATTAATTGACCAGCGAGTTTCTTTCCTTAGATTGGTTAACTCTGTATTCCACCGGGGAGCCCACCTAGCTATTATGACCGCACTGTAATATGTGTGGTCATAAAGTTTGGAACCAAGCTTATAACCGCATTATTTTACATTTTTAGGAAAAACGCTCGGACAGGTAAATTTTCTTTTTTAAAACGCCATCTTTTGACATACAATTTTTTTTCTATGACGTCATTGGTTTTCGAGCGATGACGTTATCAACATTTTCTTTAAAAGGCAACCACATTATTTTTTTCTCGTTTTTGGTACATCTTTATATCCACCAAATAGTGATATAAAACAATTGGTATTTTGCATCACAATTTTTTTGAAAAAATTATATAAATTTAGAAAAAAATACGAAAATTTTATTTTTGTACAAAATTAAAATTAAATTAAAAAAAATACATCTGAACTTAAATTTATTGTAACAGTTAACGTAAATATTCAAAATGGACCCCACCAACCAACTGACACTGTCCCAGCCGAGTGTAAGCACTTCGTATACTCGCCTCAATTATGTCTGGGGATATTTGGGTAACTTCTACGCGAATTCGTTCTTTTAAATCTTCTAAATTGTTCGGTTTGTTAAAATACACTTTCGATTTCAAATAACCCCACAAAAAAAGTCTAACGGAGTCAGGTCAGGAGAACGAGGTGGCCATTCTATGGCGCCTCTCCGTCCAATCCATTTATTAGGAAATATTTCGTCAAGATAGTGGCGAACCTCTACACCATAATGGGGAGGCGCCCCATCTTGTTGAAACCAAATATTTGGATGGGGTACATCACCATCCTTGTGATTTGGGAAAATAACAGCGAGCGCTGGAACCAGATCAAATCTTAAAAATTCTAAATATTGCACAGCAGTCAAATTTCCTTCAAAAAAATATGGTCCTAAAATGCGTCGTCCAATCAATCCAACCCATACGTTAACTTTTCCTCTGCGCTGAGTATGACACGCTTGAGTCCAATGCGGATTGTTCTGCGACCAATATCTGCAATTATGGCGGTGAACAGATCCATTTAGGCAGAACGTAGCTTCATCTGAGAAGAAGATGTTTTCCAAGAAATTTGGATTTTGGTCACAACGTAACATTACGTCTTCACAGAACTGTAGTCGACGATCTTCGTCATCCTCATGTAATTCCTGTACAAGTTGAACTTTGTAAGGACGATAGTGTTCTTTTTTAAATAAGTTGACGACAAATGAGTGAGCCACCTGATTGGCTAACGCAAGTTGTCTGGTGGAAACATGATGCCTTTCTTCTTCTAGAAGCACATTTAATTTCACATCTTCTCCTACTTGAGGTCTACCTTGCCGTGGTCGATCTTTTACGGATCCAGTTTCGGTAAACTTTCCAACTAGTTTTGTCACCGTAGACCTGGTAATTGGAGGTCTATCAGGGTGTTCATTGTAAAACAATTCGCATGCTTCTGCATGCGTTCTTTGTCTGTCCCCATACCCAACCATAATTAAAATTTCGATTCTTTCTCGCTCAGATAAATGTGCCATTTTTTATATTAGCGAAAATGAAAAATTTTTAAGCAATATCTCAAAAATTTAACGTCAAAAATAGAAGTAAATAATTCAACAATGTTGTCGCCATAGAAACAATTTCAAACTAAAATTTTTGTACATAAATTGTATAAAAAGAAGCAAGAATGTCATAAAGAAATATCTTGCAAAAAAGTGCGTGTTTTTGTTTTTGTAATTTTTTTGCATAGTAACATGAGTACATGTGCTTTTGACGATCCGGTTTGTTCAAGAAGAATATTCAAGTCCTCACACAAGACAGAAGTGTGAAAAAAACTTACTTACATATTTCAGTAAATTTTGTAAGTTTAATTAGTTTTTGAAATCTTCAATTTTTGGGCGATAATTTTAATTAAGAAATGGTCTCCCACATCATGTCAATTTTTTAAATAAATTAAACTTCTTTGGCCCTTTTTTTTGAAACTATTTAATGTTAAATTATATTTTTTAATAAGTAATTGGCCGATTGGGAAGACGAATTTCTTTTGACCTGGAGCGAATAACGCAGATTACTATTGATCGCAAAGCATTTACACTCGGCTGGGACAGTGTCAGTTGGTTGGTGGGGTCCATTTTGAAAATTTACGTTAACTGTTACAATAAATTTAAGTTCAGATGTATTTTTTTTAATTTAATTTTAATTTTGTACAAAAATAAAATTTTCGTATTTTTTTCTAAATTTATATTTTTTTTTCAAAAAAGTTGTGATGCAACATACCAATTGTTTTATATCACTATTTGGTGGATATAAAGATCTACCAAAAACGAGAAAAAAATAATATGGTTGCCATTTAAAGAAAGTGTTGATAACGTCATCACTCGAAAACCAATGACGTTATAGAAAAAAAATTGTATGTCAAAAGATATAAAAAAGAAAATTTACCTGTCCGAGCGTTTTTTCTAAAAATGTAAAATAATCCGGTTATAAGCTTGGTTCCAAACTTTATGACCAGACTGTATAATATATTATTTATACTGAAAATTAGTAAAAAGTGTGCTTTACTTCAATCCCATATATATTAGTAATAGTTAGGCTCACTGTTATTATTCCTGAGGAGTGGGGGGAGAAATATTAATTTTATTATTTTATTTTATTTACATTCACTATTTGCAAGGTCACGAAGCTAAGAAGGCTGAGAATCGCTGCTTTATTGCATAGTATAGGTAACAAGTATAACATAGTATAGGTAACAAAAGAAGTAGTGATTTCGATGCAGTAAATTAGCTTCTTAACATCTATTATCTTACCCAATAAAAGGAACGATTAAAATATAATCTGACCAAAGTGCACTGGAGTGTATTCAACATGTCCTATGCAGCGGACCTTAACGTGTACATAATCCGTGGAACATAATTTTAGCTGACAAACAAGCATAGAAGAGACGGTGCTTTGAAAGTCAAGCAACCGGGCCAGTCAGAGTCACGCAGTCTAACTAAACGCTATTGTCCTGGAAGTGGGTGCTTGATGCGATTTAGACCAAAGACACACTCAGGGAATTAACTAAACATTTCGAACTATTGTCGTGAAAGTCTTTTTGGTGTAATACGCGAAGTAAATTTTACACCACCGTCGAGTTTATTTCGCGTTGCATAAATTCCCTGGTAAATAACACGGTCACTAAAATTCGCGCAGCTCGAGAAGCGCGGCAATATAAACTATTACCGTTGGAGTACAAACTACAAAGAGCATCTATTATTCGCCACCCCTTACTAAAGAGTATATGCAAGTTTAAATGTCTGGTAATGGTATTACGTGTTTCCAGTTAGCTTTTACGTCTACGGTTAACGGGCGTTACTTGTAAATTTGATATGTACGACCGCTGAAGAAGCATGTATGAATAAGTATTGTTCGGTGCAGGTGTGTATTATGATATGACGCGTGTGTTTATTTCCTTCCGAATGGCATTGCGTGAACATTAGAAACAGCGAAAGTCATTCTCTGTAAACTGTTATTATGGAACGTTTAAAATTTTCTTATTGCCACTACGACAATAAGCTGCAGAAAACTTAAAAGACAATATCCTTTAAACGATAAAATAAATGAAACAATATGGTTTTATGGAAAGAAATCCTTCGATTATCCTGCGTTTATTTGCAATACAACATGTTTTTACTCTACGTACCGCTACTTTCAAAATTCGATTTCAGCATTCAATTCTAACTGAATTGATTTGGCTTTTACTTGATGAATATCCATAATTTAAAATAGAAATAAAACTACGGTTCAAATCTTCACTTTTTAATACTTAATCGTAACACGACAATTGTTTCGCCAGCACAGTGGCTTCCTCAGGTACTTACAGTTACAGAGTACGTTACAAACTAAATTTAATATATATATATATATATATATATATATATATATATATATATTGTAATAACGCTGACAGATGATTACATACGCCCTGACGTTGGGCTGCATAACATGTTCTACGGCTTGTATAGAGTCATAAAGACAAAATACTGATAATGATGTTAAAAATACTTAATAAAATACATATCTTATAAATGGCTAGCTCTTAATCTTCAGGGTTTAAAAGTCGGTGCAAATCTATCCAATCCAGTTAACTTATATATCTAACTAATCAAATTGAACAACACTTCAAGTAATAAAAAGGCAAAAATAAAGCAGTAAAAAAAATTAACTTTCTTGTTTAGGTTAGTTTAAAACTCAAATTTCGTATTTCGTGGCACAACACTCAATTAAATTGATGACTAAAATTGGTACTAATATAAATCAGTTTCAATATGGTGAATACACATGTGGTTAAATATTATCGATATATTAAATTATTTTGTAAGTGCAAAATTTAATTAAGTTTTTTTTTATATTCTAAATAGTGCAAAGTGATATTAAACAAGTTTTATAAAGGATTACATTGTTTGAAGAACAGTTAACCAAATGTAAGTACTAATATATTGAAAAACAACAAGTTTTCTGTGTGTTCATGAATATTCTTAATGGCGTAGATAAATTTGTTAAATAACCTGAATATTTTATTATTATTATAATCAATAAAACTTGAAATTACCCTACGGGTGTCAAGGTATGCACTTAATTTTCACTATGAAACTTAATTCTATTTTTTATTATAAATGAATTTTTCCCATTCCTTCTTATTTTTTGCCGCAACTTCTGCTTCTCTCCATGTCATTCCACGTTTTTGCAGGTTTTCCGCTACTGTATTTTCCCATGTATTCTTTGGTCTACCTCTCTTCCTTTTCTGTATTGTCTTAGCTTTCCATACTCTCTTTGTCTGCCTTGTTTCTTCCATACGAACGACGTGTCCGAACCATTTCAATTTCTCTCTCTCTATACTTTCGAGGATCGGTTCTGTATTCAGATCTTGCCTTATCACTTCATTTCTTATTCTGTCTTTACTTGTTACTCCTTTGACTGCTCTTAAATACCTCATCTCCATCGCTTGTATTTTGGATTTTGTTTTGTTATTTAGTATCCAGCTTTCACACCCATATGATAGTATTGGTCTATATACGGTTTTAAACACAGTCATTTTTGTCTTCGTTGAAATTTCTCTATTTCTGATGAAAGTGTTGTTGAGTGTATAGTACAACTTTGTAGTGCTTTCAATTCTGCCATTAATCTCTGTGTCTTCTTTCCCTTCTCTATGAATGTTTACTCCTAAGTATTTAAATGTATCAACTTGTTCGATGTCCTTTCCTCCTACTTTAATTGTTAACTGTTTATGGTTTTTCCCTATCGCCATCACTTTAGTTTTGTCTGCGTTAATTTTCATGTTTCTCTTTTTCAGTGCTGTTTCCCAAATTATCAAGTTTGTTTGCAGGTCCTTTTCGGTATTTGCGTATACCACCAAATCATGAGCAAACGCGTTCTCCGCTACCTCCACCAGCCCCATATTTCTATATCCTATTTGTATCTTTTTTGTGTTGTTTTTAATATCTTTCAGTACGTCATCAAGTATTATATTAAATAGTATAGGACTAAGTACTCCTTCTTGCCGCAATCCTTTCCTTGTTTCAAACTCTTCTGATTGCCTATTACACGCTCTCACCCAGATGACGGAAAAGAGTGCAAACAGCACGATATACATAGGTTTTATAGACATAGAAAAGGCTTTCGATTGCATACCTCGAAACTCGAAACCTCGAAAGCAATAGCAAGCATATACAAGTGTACAAGAAACGTATCTACACAGATAGGTTTCATAGTTTAAATCATACGAAATATATAATAAGTATTGTACACCAAGTTATCGATTTCACAAGTCGCAGACCAGTCTGATGGAGCTAGCCACGTTGAACAGCACTAATTACACACACCTGGTTGCCGTTGAAGCAGACTACCAGATTAATATACCTAATAATATAATTAACAAGAAAGTTTGAAACCTGAGGATCAAACATCTATCCTCTTCGATTAAAATTATATGCCTTGCTCACTCTCTATGTTCTATGATCAAAATAGATATCGAGACTCAGAGTAGAGAACAGAAGTTGTATGGTAAAGAAATACAAAGTAAATCAGGTTTCAAACTAAAGCTGGTACTTACAAATTAACATACCCCCAAGAATCTAACCCGTTTGCACGATCAGGTTCTAAGTTACTAACAAATAAGGAGAGTTTACAATACAACGTCTGTTCCGAAAAATTATACGGCTTCGCAAGAGCCTTTCTAATGTGTTGGCAAATTAATATCTAAATAAATCTGATAAGATTGCACCGGTTTTATTATTGACTAAATGCAAATCATAGACTAACCACACCTACTGTTGTTGCCCCGAATAACGTTCTCGATTCAATCTAACCTGGGCAAGTCTTCCAAGGGATTGCTCAGGACTTCCGTTATTGAAGAAAATAAATCGAACTTTAAGCCCACGCTATAATTTCGTTTATGCTTCTGGTGGAGAAATGCTGTTATCACCTCCGGTTTTCTCTCAAAGATACGATGATTTAATTAAGATCGGTATAATAAGAAATTGGAACCACCCTTACTTGAGGTATATAAAAACAACTTCGCAGAAGTTCAGCCGTTAGCAGGAAAATTTCTCCAAACAATAGGCGGTTAAATTAAAACAATACTATTAAATCCTGAAAGGATTAAAAAGAAAAACATAAGACAAAGCTCTTTAGATAATAAATCTACTCACCGCAGAATAGGTTCACTGACAAAGATTAAAAGAACCAGCGCAGTTCAAGTTCGAAGAACGAATGCGGTCGCAGAAGCCACGCATGAATCGATTGATGACCGATCTACGTCACAAACAAGATCGATAGACAGGTAATTATGAAAGGAAATGAATTAATGTACCAAATTCCCTATCAAGGTGTAAGAGAGCACAACAAAGCTATCAAGTGCAAGTACGCTAATTAAAACGCCGCAATAAAGGTGAATTAACCAAATAAAGATCTTACCAAACGTAAAGCGATCTATAAACAGAAGATCACTAAACGTTATGAAGATGGCGCTTCACGTGAAAGAAATGAAGTGTACACAAGATTACGTTAATTGAAAGTTTAATCAGATAGATAAATACCTTAATAGGTTCACAAAATTCTAGGAAAAATTCACACGATAAAAGAATTGATTACAGAGTAACCAAAATTGAATTAATAGTAAATACAAAATATAACGTGACTAGGCACAAAAATTTCGAAGATGTCGGCCAGCGTCCTGGTATAAAAAAAAAGACCGGGAAAAATATCGAGTATATAGTGACAACCAAAATATTAGATCGTACAAAAAAAATTAAGATAATTAAGGTTTGAAGTAGCCTAAGTTAATCGATTAAGATTAAATAAAATAAAAATAAACGGAAATGTTGAATAATGAAAACCCTAAAATGTCTTTACGTAAGCCAATAAGGAAATAAATTCATTAAAAATTCCTAAATGATCTCTAAATAATTTTAGGAGCGTAACAAAACGTTGTAAAATAATACCAACCTTGTTGATTTTATATATTTTTTTAAATTTAGTTTGCAACGCACTCTTTAGATGTAAGTACCCGAGGAAGCCACTGTGCTGGCGAAACAATTGTCGTATTACTATAAATATTAAAAAATATTTGAACCGTAGTTTTATTTCTATTTTACATTAAATTCTACATATCGGGTGGCTGGAAAGAAGCGAATCCTGTTTCTATAGCTATATCATCCGAAAGCATAGAGATATCAAGGCAATTTAATAAATCAAGGTAATTATGCGTGAAAATTTTCATAGGTATATGTTCTTCAAGAACGAAGTAACAGAAGTTTAAAGTTAACTTAAAAAGTAACGATTACACGTTTATAAATTAATAAGCAACTTAAATCGAATCAACCTTTTGTTAAAACAAACAAAGTTCCGAGTGACATTTGTAGTTAGTTGTCACTTTGCAATTGGTATAGTGGCATCTCGCTCAAATTAAAGTACTTTTTCTCGTAATAATGGTACCTCATTTAACGAATCCTGATTTAGACATAATTGCCATATGTTATATAGGAAAAAACTGGCGAGGGCAAAAAATTGCGAGAGAGTCTCCAGGCAAGAGATGGCTACCTTCCAGCATAAATCGTGCTAGTCGACATCTTGTAGAAACCGGATCTGTTTACAGAAGGCAGGCAACGGAAGACCTATTATTACTAATAAGGGGTTGGCTAGGTATAATAATAATGAAATTATTTGATAGATAATAAAATAATTACGGATGCTGGTGAAGTGTCATTAAAGGTCCAGGACGTGCGTGGTATTGGTTAATTAAAATAAATACACAAAAACTAATAAATAAAATAAAACACAGCGGCGTCCTTAAAGTTTATATTTATATTTACATAATAAGAAATTGAAACTCGTATATTTAAAAGCAATTAAAACAAAGTAATATGTACACGAGGAGCGGCAATTAAGTAACTAAAATTAACACATAAAAATACTCTGAAACGAACGTTAAATGGAGTAGTAAATTAAGGGTTAATTAATTACGATGAATACAAAATAATCTCTGTATAGAACAATACAGTTACCTTGAGTTGGCGGCCACGTGGTCTGAAGATATACTCGGACAAGTATATGTAGAGCGGTGTTGGCCGGTGGGATAAGAAATTAATTAGTTTAAATTAATATGGATTCACTTAAAAGAATAATATGCATAGAACAATGCAGTTTACCTTAGAAGTTGAAGAACACCTGGACGGCGGGACATCGTGCCTTGGACAGTACACGAGGTGTGTTGTGTGTATCACTCACGAACGTTCGAAAGAGAAGACGGACCATTAGTTTTTCGTCCGATAGGAAGGGGTCTAGAAAACGGTCTAGTTTATGATCTATCGAAGAGGGGGTCGATATCTCGAATAATAATTAATAAAAAGCGCGACCTGAAGACGTGGTCTGTCGATGTCATACATATTATTAGAGTAACCCTTGTGACATAAGCTTTCTAACGATATCAAACAAGACATATAAAAGAAGATGTAAATAATATTATTTAAAAGAATTTAAAATGGAATGTTCTAGAAGAAATTCTACATTAACGTTAGGGTTCTGAGAGCCAGGTAGAAGGAAGGGTCTCGGTCAAGAAAAATGTCGAAGTTAAATATAATTAAAATGAGATATTTAAAGACGAAAGAATATGTGTATTTAAATAAATGAATTAAAACTTCTATACGCTAAGCGTAACACTATAACTGCTACAACTCTTGAAAATACAGAAATCGTAAGAGAATTGTTGTCACAGGAAAATCAACCGGAAACTGCTTTAAACCTTGTGGCGCAATTGATACCTAGATGTTATCCACGAGTAAATGCTTTAATAGCTCATACGAAGGCAGTGTTTCTAAAGTTAACGAAACATACAAAAAAATTTCACGAATTGTGTCCCAAAGTGCCTGAACCACCCGATTACTCACATGGGGAACATGGTTAGAGTCTGCACTTTACTACTGCAAACTTTTGATGATGTAAAGAAGGTGGTTTTACAATTCGATCCAAGACAAGCCGAAGCTATCAAGAAAAGCCAGAAAATGTTTCAAGATAGTCAGGTAAAAAGTGATTTAGAAACTATTCGGAGGGAATTGAAAAATTATAAAATGGTTCGATGTCGTTTGTGGATTCTGATCAAATTGTGGATGATGTTCACTCACACCTATGTGCGGCGGAAGGCGAATGTGTAATACGAAAATTTGAAAGTGTTATTGACAAGGATTCAGATTTTCTCATACTAAGACAAATTTGTGAAGGTGCGTCGAAAGATCTATTAAGTTGTCACAAGGATTACTTTAAATTTGCAAATATAATATCACTCGATGTAGAACGGTCGTTTTCATCATTGAAAAATATTTATTCCGCACGCTGTACTCATTTGACTGAAACAAGTGTGGAAACATATTAATGATTCAAATATTTAATAGATGCCACCCAATTTGTAATTTCATGGAAGCTTTTTAAAACAGTAAGTGTTTCAGCATGTTATATAATTTATTTTTTCTATTTTGCGTTCGAAATGAACTCATTATGAAACCCAAAACAGTATCGAAATGAGCTTCATTTCGATACACTTTTTTTCATTTTTCAATGTTGGCGTTGTTCGAATACAGAAATAAATATCATTGCTGTCATTTGATTTTAAGAATTTATGTACATTTGACAGATATGATATATGTCCGTATACACAAACAACGTATGTTGTATACAATTGACAACATATAAATGTTTCTATGTCACTCATGTTTATATTTTTAAATGAAATATCAAGTAATGTTAACGAAAATTAATAAATAATATGTAATATAATATACTTTGCGGATAGCAAGATTTAAATTTGGAAATGTCAAGTATCAATGTGACCAACTGCATGCTTTATATAAAAATTAAACTCTGAACTTTCAAATTAAATAATTCCAATTTAAGCAATTTATTAATCTAAAAAACGCCAAATAGAAAAAATAGTATAAAAAACTCGTTTCATAAGACCTTTTGCCGCACTCGCTCTTTAGAAAACGAGCCGCGATAGCGGCGAGATAGCGGCTGATCTCGTGCGGCAAAATGGTGCCTTATGAAACTTGTTTTTAGTATACTATTTTGTCATTATTTTATGTGTAAACATTCATGCGTCTGCACCGCCTATGCTCACTCATGAAAGTCACGAACATAAATGATGCGAGTACGTCAGAGGTATTTCTCTTATACGGAAGCAAATGAAATTGGAAAAAAGATGGATGATCAAGTTCCCGAACAGGGCACAGGTGGCGAATTTACTGAATTTATTAAGTATAGGTGGCGCCAGAGGTAATAAACTTTAAAAAAGACAATGCAAAATGCCATATTCGCCATTATTTGGATTTTGCCTTTGACGTACGCCATATTGTTTTTTATGCAAAATACAAAAAATTGCATAAAAGTTTGTATTGTAATAAATTTTACCATTTGAATTATTGATTTAGAGTTATAATGTTGCGTTTTTGTGATTTGCGATTATTAAACACATATTAGTAAGTATATGTGTTTGTTAACAGAGTAATTACGTTTACTAATTATAAAAATTGATTTATACACTGTATTGTGTCAATATTAACTTGATACATCTTATTAATTGTGTTTTACAGGTGCTTGGAATAAATATGTACAATCTCAGTTGGGAAAGAAATTGTGAACTGTGAGTGATATGTCGTAGGCATTTCACTGAGGAATAAGTGTACAAATAATAACTTATGCCTAGGAGCTATTCCAAAATTATGTGTACGTATTGTTAAAGTTATCAAGAACGCGGGAACTAATTTTGAAAGGGCAGCAAGTAAGTTTTATTATCAAGAAATGTTTGTAGTACATAATATTTTTTTAAAGTTCCTGCAGTGCAGCAAGTAAGTTTTATTATCAAGAAATGTTTGTAGTACTGAATATTTTTTTAAAGTTATAAGACTTCTTTGTAACAGACTGCAATAGAGTATGTTATTTCTTGATATACAGATTAGTAATAAAATACCAATTGTCTTAAATGTTATAGGTGGAATGGGGGTACAAATGGAAGAAGAATTAAAAAAGGAAACTAGTATCAATATCATTAATATGGACAGAAGAGAGGGTAGCTGGAAACATATTAGTTAATTATGGCAATATAGTACTGAGAGTTTCTAGTGATGGATCAGAAATTACTACTAAGTTAAAAAATTGCTACAATCAGGAACAACTGTTAACCCTTTATTCATTTCTAGGCATTGTGAATATAGCTTTCGCAGGTAATCAAAATGTCAATAAGATTAATTCCTTATATACATTGCAAAGAAACTATTTAAAATGGTAAATAAAGTGTTTTATATTATGAATGTAACCATAGCTAGTAATTGTAAATATAATTTATTTAAATTAACGAAATTTATAATAACTTCACAATTTTTTTATGCCAATACAATACACTTGTCCATATTTGCAAATTCTCTAAACTATGTTTCATAGTTTTAATACGTATTGGAAAACTATTTTGTAAATGTCTGAGTGGCATGCTTTAATTTTCGAAAAAGCCACCAAAATTAAAGTACTGCACACCACAAGTGATTAAAGCTTGGCAAAATGTTATTTAAATTATTTGAAAGATAAGTTTTCATTTAATTTTAGTATTAAAGTATAGCTGTAACCATACGTCTGACACCTTTAAAATATTAGGGAAATTTTCGAAATTATGTATATTTAATTGATTAAATGGTATTAATAAAACTATACAGGCTAAATATACTCGTAGGCAATCCAAAAATTATATTATATTTACACAAGCTTTTAAACTTAATAAAAATAAATTGCATTAATATTTGCGTTTTATTTATATTATATAACTATGTATTGTACAGCAATGTGCTCTTGAATTTTTCTGCTGTGATTATGTATATATAAGTTTTTATTTTGCATTTGAATCGAAAAACGACTATTTGGTTATTTTAAATTAAAAATTGCTTTAATTTCTGTCTAGTGGAAATTATAGATCTAATGTTCTATCATTGTTAGTCAAGTTTTACAAAATCAATTCAAGCGTTTGTAGCTCTTTAAAATGTAGCAAAGAAAATACTGAACATTGTATATATATATTATCAGAAAACCCTTATACCCTTAGGGTGTCGGGTGTTTACATTCTTAGAACTAATTTATAAATATTCCAATTTTAAACTTTAAATTACAGAGTATTCTATAACACCAACTACAATACCTAAAAATTATAGTTTTAGACAAATTTCTTCCATGACTTTCTATCAGTGGCCAGTGTTTTCGCTTCTCTCCATGTTTTTCCTCTGTTCTGAATAAATTGTCCAATTAAGTTCTCCCAAACTTGTCGCGGTCTTCCTCTTTTCCTCTTATATTGAATCTTTGCTTCATATACCAACTTTACCGGTCTAGTGTTCTCCATCCGTTGAAGATGTCCCCACCAGCTTAATTGTCTCTGCTCAATGAAATCCATTATTGATAGTACCCCAAGTTCCTCTCTTATTTGTGCATTCCTCATTCTGTCCCTTCTTGTCACGCCCCTCACTCTTCTCAGATATCTCATTTCCGCCGCTTGAATTTTACTCTTTTGCTTGTTAATTAGGAGCCATGACTCACATCCATATGTCAGAACTGCTCTGTAGACTGTTTTATAGACTTTTAGTTTGGTACTTCGTGTTATTTCCTTTTTATTTATAAAATTCCTATTCATAGCGTAATACAGTTTTGTTGTTTTTTCAATTCTCTCGTTAATTTCTGCTTCGTTTTTCCCTGTGTTTTCTTTTGCGACACCCAAATAGTGGAACTGGTTTACTTGTTGTATATCTACTCCTTCGATTTGAATTTTTAGTTGATCGTCTCCTATAGTCATTACTTTCGTTTTGTTTTTATTTATATTCATACCCTTTTTCTTCAATGTTTTATTCCATATATCTACATTATCTTGTAAATCCTTTTTTCTTTTAATTGATTTGATTAGATTACTAATCTAGTCAATTTAAAGAAAAAGTTCCTATTCTAGTTTTGTTTCTTATAAATATTAAATAAATTTAACATATCTACAGAATGTTTCATATTTTTTGCGCTACATTTTTTTAACAAAATAATTTGAAAAAAAAACAATACTGCACATAATATTTATTTTAGTCCGGACCTGTTATATTTAGTTCACGACCAAGCCGTAGGGGGTGCGCTAATACGAGTTGACTTGTTGGTATTTCAGTTTCCCTTCTATCATATAACGGGTGTTCAGAAACATTCGAAGTCAAAGTAGTCCTTGAAAATATGAAGTCATGTCTGATATAGATTGATACATTTACTTAATACAATTTTATAGGTTATCATACACGCAAATGTACTTAAGTAAAGATATACGATTTTTTGTTCAGAGCCCACTTGACTTCGAATGTTTCTGAACACCCGTTATATGTTTTGTGGAGTACGTAAACGTTGCTGAACGCTCGCCTTGATACGGCCGCTAGGCCCTTGCACGTTGTTCTCCGCACAGCACTGAAGCTTTACCGACTATAATTATAAAAAGACGGCAGACTATGTGCCCGGTGCATGGTGACATGAATCATGTCAGCATGTGTACTAAATATTATTTTCGATACTATAATATAAATATGTTTTGAAGGTGCATCTGTTATTGCCAATAATACCACTTTTTCTTTAGAATAAATGTTTCGTTCATTGTTAGAAATACAAAATAATGTTTTTTTTTATTTTGATTTAGAACTGTAAAATATATGTTCAAATTCTGTTATCTCCTTGATAAATGCATGTATGGAAATATTTAGGAAACTACAAAATATATGTTTTTCTGCTCCGATATGTAAACAAAGCGAGAGGAATGAAAAATAGTATTTAGTACACATGGTGACATGAATCATGTCAACATGCACCGGGCACATAGTCTGCCATCTTTAAAATTTATAACTCTAAAACTAGACTGGAAAGATTTGATTTTTGGTTATGCCTTCAGTTAAAGTTCTTACAGTCTTTGTAAGAACTTTACATACATTATTATTTAAAAAAAATAAAATTGTCGTGTAATATAATTAAATTAAAAATAATATAAAAAAAGGTTAACTTGACACGGAAATAATTAATAACTTGATTAATTATTCGAAAATAAAACACTCGGCTTAGTTTCACGGCAATTTTAAATATCAATTACCCACATTCTCCCACCCATAATGAACACAGGTATATAAGTTAACCTTAAGTAGAGTAAGTTTAGTTTTAGATAGCTCTTTGATAATGGCCTAATAGCCGAAACAATTGTTAGTATATCTAATTAAAGAAGTCGTGAAACTAAGCCAAGTGTTTTATTTTCGAATAATTAATCAAGTTATTACAAGAATGTTTCACCAAGAAATATCTGCGAAGTCAACCAATGAAATTCAATCAGCCAGCGAAGGCAAATTAGCAGCAATATATCGAAAAACGTTACTTAAAATACATAAGTGTAACAATCACCTGTGGTTCAATAAACAATGTGTTAAAGAAGATATCACTCCAAAATATATGAAAATAACGTGCCATAACAAGAGTAGAGAAGCACAAGAGACAATACAACAAAGTTACAAAATATGGATCAATAAAGAAACACAAAAATGGTATGTCCGACGGAACAACTTAAAATTACATCTCAAACTAGTCCATATGCGGTTATTAGAAGTTCTACACCCGCTAAGATTCGACATCATAGACAGGGACATTCGAGAAGAAGTATTACAAAGAAGCCAAGAACAACACAAGACACATTTAAAGAAACTCGATCACCTAAAAACCGGCAAGTTATCTTTAGCATTAAAAAACAATATACCTAACGAAATAACTAGTAACGTCACATTTTATCCACATTTAATAAATCTTAGTACAACATTATTCACAGAATCAGAAACTAAATTACTAGAAAAAGGTTTAAAATACAATCCAAATATCAATAACAATAATGACATCAACAATTTAGTAGTAGACCTAGAAGTAGCCCTACAACCAATAGAAGGACATAATTTAGAGAAAGAAAAAATAGAGAAAATAATAAGTAAAGAATATCAAAAACTAAAACATACCTAAAAAAACCCACATGAAAATAACAACATAAAAGCCATAAGAAAGAAACTAAATGATAACAATCTAGTAATCATTAAAGCAGACAAAGGTTATACAGTCACAATATTAGAAAGAACGAAATATAATGAGAAAATATATGAAATAGTAAACACTAAGGAATTCAAACAACTAAAAAGTGATCCAACAAAAAATTACCAAACAAAAATAAAAAAAGCTAATAAATAACAATATTAATTTAAAAAATAAAAACTTAACAATAATGAATCCTAGTTCCCCCAGATTATATGGCCAACCAAAACTACATAAAGACAATAACCCTTTGAGACCCGTAGTATCATATGTAAATGCCCCCACATACAAACTATGTAAATATCTAAGTCAAATACTACCAGAAAAAATCAATTTCAAGTCACAATATTCAATAAAAAATACGATTTCCTTAACAAATAAATTAAATGACATTAAATTACCAGATAATGCCAAATTAGTATCGTTCGATATTAAAAACCTTTTTACTTCAATCCCGATACACGAAATAAGTAACATAATTATAAACCGGATTAACGAAACCAATTTAGATAATACTGAGAAGACGGAAATATTAGAATCATTAAAGTTATGTTTACAACAAAATTATTTTAAATTCAATAATAAAATTTACAGCCAGATAAATGGGTTACCTATGGGAAACCCACTGAGCCCATTGTTAGCTAATATATACATAGATCACTTAGAAAAAAGATTATTTAAGATTAATAATACCATTACAAGGCAAATACTTTATTGGGCTAGGTACGTAGATGACATTCTGTGTATTTGGAAGGGAACCGATAGACAATTAGCAGAATTCCTAAAACTACTTAATACACTAAACCCCAAAATACAGTTTACTATAGAAAAAGAACACAATAACACATTGAATTTCCTAGATATTACAATACACAAAAAAGACAATAAGTTATTATATAAAATATATAGAAAACCAACATTTTCGGATAATATAGTACACGCTAACACAAATCAATCACAAAAAATTAAAATGTCAACTTTCCATAGCTATATACATAGAGCAACAAGTATACCACTAAATAAGGAAGCCTTTAATAATGAAATGAACACAATTAAAATAATAGCAAAAAATAATGGTTACAACCCAGATATCATCGATAAGTTGATAAAACATAAAGAGAGGAAAATACTTCAAAAATTGTTATACCCAGAAATAAACGAATTAAAGAAACGTAGTTGGCATGTAATCACTATATATCTCTCCCATAACACAGAAAATAAACAAATTACTAAAGAAACTCAACATTAACATAGTGTGGATAAATAAAGTAAATTTAGGTACATTGTTGAATAATACTAAAGATAAAATAGATAACTTAGATAAATCAGGAGTATATTCCATAAAATGCCAGAATTGTGAAGCTATTTATATCGGACAGAGTGGCAGATGTATTAATAAATGGTTAACAGAACATATTAGAGATATAAAATATAGTGTTAAACACACAGGGTT
This sequence comes from Melolontha melolontha, assembly GCA_935421215.2. Classification (NCBI taxonomy): domain Eukaryota; kingdom Metazoa; phylum Arthropoda; class Insecta; order Coleoptera; family Scarabaeidae; genus Melolontha; species Melolontha melolontha. The sequence goes on along the minus strand of OW285236.1, from coordinate 18,602,706 downwards.
CGCAGAACATTGTATAGACCAGAACCACTTACCCGATATAAATAGCTGTAACCTCATTCATAATGTAGTAAAAAGTAAAAAGTTAAATATATTAGAGATTTTTGAAATTAAAAAAGCCCAAAAACAAAATCGAGTTATCACAAACACGCAATTAGAATTCATAAATACCCCCTATATCGATGCAATTTTAAATATCAATTACCCACATTCTCCCACCCATAATGAACACAGGTATATAAGTTAACCTTAAGTAGAGTAAGTTTAGTTTTAGATAGCTCTTTGATAATGGCCTAATAGCCGAAACAATTGTATATATATATATTGTATATATATATATTGTATATATATATTGTATATATATATTAGTATATCTAACTAAAGAAGTCGTGAAACTAAGCCAAGTGTTTTATTTTCGAATAATTAATCAAGTTATTACAAGAATGTTTCACCAAGAAATATCTGCGATGTCAACCAATGAAAAGAAATAATTAATATATTGGAAGGTACATCTGTGTCCTACGTAAAACATAAAAATTTCATATCGTTGCTCTATTAATTACAGATTGGTGAACCCGGAAAAAGTAATCAGGCAAATAACGAAAAGAAAAAAAGGCAAGCGAAAGTTGGTCGAATCCCGCTAACGAATTAGTACCACTTGCAAACTGCCACACCATTGTACTCTGTATCCTGTGTTCTGTCGTTGTGCAATAATATCGGTCCTTCAAACTTATCAGGCCTCGCTTTGATTTACTGCAATGTCAAAAGTTTCGTTTCGATAACGGAACACAGAGACGACAATACAGAGAATGCTTTGGTATTATTAGTTTTCAGATGTGGGAGCGTTATAAATTACGGTGATTTACGGCAATAGTTGTTATTATTTGAATCGAATAAAATGAAACAAACAAGTTGTGTGAAAGCAATTTTTGCCGACTCATCTCAATAAGTCTAATACATACGTGAATTCAATTGTATACGCTGTATACAGGCTGTTGCCTAAATCTGGATATAAAGAGCCCCTTCTACAAAAATTGTATTATATTGACATGTTATGGATAGTAAACAAGCTCATTAAAAAAATTTTAAATTTAGAAACGGTGAAACCGAGAGAAAATTCTTCGAAATAAAAGAAAAATTTGCCAGGGGTTACCTTAAGATAGGACATTTCAGATTTTAATTAGCAAAATCCTCTTTGCTTAATACTAAAACTGGAAAAAGGACTACAAAAAAAGATACACCGAAGAAGAAAAATACATTTTTATTAAAAAAAACTTCGTAATATAATAATTCCAACTTAGTTAAATAGAAGAATATCTATATCTACGACGGCCACTGCTAAAATTTGCGGAAAATTGTGAAATAAAATAAATTACGATGTAAATCGCTTTACTGTTTCTCAAAATAATTCCCTTTAAGATGTATCATTCTAAATATTTAGTTATTGTGTATTAAGACTAAGCAAAAATGCTGCAAACTTATTCGCAGTGATTATACCGACATCGTCTTCGTTTACGGTTTTTGTAATGGAAATGCTTTTGCTGCTCACCGTGCATATGCACTGCGACGGAGGTTTTGTACCCCTGCAAAATGAAAGGAGAACGCGCAAGATTTTAAATTACTTTGACGGGGAACTTACATCCAGTGTGAGAAGAGCCGCTAACCATCTACACCCAGCCTTGTTTGGAGAACGCTGAGAGCCGATCAGCGCTACCCTTACCACTTTCAGCGTGTCCAATGCTTATTACCCGATGATTTTTCAGGTCGAAGGGTATTTTGTGACTAGTTTTCGAACCAAGTACAAAATAATCCACACAGAAAAGATTATATCGACAGATGAAGGTACGTTTAAAAAATCAGCTTAACCCATTAACTTCCAAATTTATATTATCGACATATTTTGTAAATTTAAATTAAAAATAGGATTATATTAAATAAAGGTAATAGGTCAATTTATTCGTTGGCAAATAAATATACGCCATTTTTAAGTCCCATTTGGGACCTATGGCACTTTCCGTTACAAAAATTAAAAAAAGCTGAACCAACATTTCAAACTAAAGAAAAATATTTATAATTTATGCCAATTAGGAAAACATTCCATATGCAGTCCAATATTGCATTTTTTACACTGTTTGCGAACGTTTGTGTCACATATGGCACATTTTCTTTGTATTCCATCAATCGTTCGCTCCAAAACATGTCCAATGGGATCAAATCTAGCATCGTCAGGCACGCGGATTTTCCTCACCTTACTAGAACTTGGTCTTCCGGTAAATTTAGGATCGGATAATGATTCTTTCTTCAGATAAGTTCTGGCACTAATGCGTCTAAAATCTAATAATGGGATGCTTCCATTTACTGCAGTATAAAGAGCGTGGGCGTTAACAACCGCAACGTCAATCGTATTTGTGAAAAGAGGGAAATACCATTTCTTACCTCTAAATTTTATTCGAAACTTTTGCACATTCCAGTCTAACTTGTCGACCCCTCCCATATGTTTATTGTATTGTCCGACAATGTTTGGTCTATCGACATGGCATTCTTTTTTTTCTTTCTTACAATATCTTTTCACTTTTTCTATAGGTTGCAATCCTAAGTAATTCGATAGCATTTTAACACAGCTATTGTCATTCCAAATCAACGCAAATATTTAATTTTTTTCATCATAACGATAATCATATGCCCCGCGTTCCTCTTTTTTTATGATATTATCAGATTTCAAAGTACACTTGTTCATTCTATTACAGCGTACTGTTCCAGCCGCCTTTATATTTAGTTCTCTCAACTTCAACAATAAATCAAAGCTGGTGAAAAAGTTATCAAAAAATATTTCATATTCTGACGGATATTGCAAAAAAGAGGTCATCTTCATTATCACAGAAGCTCCAACCCTACTTAGAAGTTGTACTTCTTGGCTCTTTCCTTCATAAATATCCATATGAAAACAATAGCCAGATTTAGAGCAGCACATAGCCCATTGTTTGAATCCAAATCTTATTGGTTTTCCCCTAATAAACTGTTTCAGGTAATGGTGGCCATAGTAACGCACCATTTGCTCATCTATTGAAAGTTTTTGTGAAAATATACCGAACTTTTTGAAATTTGTGTTCAATTTGTTTATCAAAGGACGGATTTTAAATAGTTTGTCTTGTTTATCGCTGGTGGATATGAGACTATTGTCGTTAAAATGCAGGTCTTTTTTTCCAAAAACCTGTGCTTAGGCATGCAGTTTCTAACGCATGTTAGATATATATCTTCATCCTCCGACCAATATTACTGCTCTTGGGGCAACGAATGGTACCCTGATAGCAAAAAAATTCCAATAAACTTTTTTAGACAATTTGTGGAAAGTTCAAAGTTATGTCTGTTGTTTTGCCTAGCGTAATTTACACTTTGGATAGCTATATGGTTTAGTAAATATTCGTCGAAAAGTTCTTCAAATATCTGAACCGGTGATTTACCTTTCAAGTTTTGAATAATCTGTGATTTAAATTCAGATACATTGTTGCTTTCAAATGATGTATTAGTCAAATTTATGTCCTGCTTTTTTCACTCACTTTTTGGCAGGAATTTACCTTTTGATTTTACTATAGATGCTTGATTTTGGTCAACATTCAGAGCGCTGGAATGGATTTCTAGTTGTCCAGGAACGTATTGTGGAACAGGTTTTGGCAAGAATTTACCTTTTGATTTTACTACAGATGCTTGATTTTGATCAACATTCAGAGCGCTGGAATGGATTTTTGGTTGTCCAGGCACGTCTTGTGGAACAGTTTTTGGCAAGAATTTACCATTTGATTTTACTGTAGATGCTTGATCTTGATCATCATTCAGAGCGATGGAATGGATTTCTAGTCATCCAGGAATGTCTTGTGGAACAGTGTCTTCTAAAATATTATCGTCAAATTCTTCGCAATCTGATATAACATCGATATTATCGGGCGGCAGTTCGACTATATCAATGACTTCTTGTTCCAGATCAGCAAAAAATCCATCATCTTCCAATATTTCTTCAAGTTCTGCGGTAGTAAGGAATTTTCTAGAACACATACTGAATTGGAAACAAAAAATAAACAGCAACTGTGAATAAAACTAACATAACGCTCTCCATATGATTTTTTTACATAGTAAATTCCATGAACCCCAAATGGGGATCAAGGTGTTTTGTACTATATTTTTTATAATAAATATTATATTTGCTCACCTGTTATTCTAATATCAACTAAAGGAATGTATTATTACTTGAATTCACAAAACTGGCACAAAATTAATCAAATAAGCACAAAAAATATTATTAGAAATAATGTAAATATTCGACCATCAACTTTTGTGTATAGGTTATAAAATAACGCGCATAACATGCTTACCAACACTAAAATATAAAATGTTTCTAGAAAGTACAGAGTATTCATGTTCAGTTAGTATACATTACACTAAAGATAATAACATTTTAAAATATGTTAAAAAATAAAATTCGCGAATCCCCATTTGGGGATCAGGGAAGCTAATGGGTTAATTATCATATTTCGCCATCTGAAAATCTACATGCAGTGCGCGAAAATAATTTTCAACACAAATTTCAGTGCAATGTGTGGTCGGGGATACTGGACTTTTATTTAATTTGACCATATTTTCTTCCTCTTCGATTAAATGCCGATGGATATATCGAATTCTTAAACAACGGCCTCTTAGATAATATTTTTTTGAAACTTAGACGTGAAAGCTGGTTGCAACTAGACGGCTGCCCTGCCCATTATACTAGGAACACGGGACAATGGCTAAATGTACACTACTCTGGACGATGGATCGGTTGTGGAGGACCAGTTGCTTGGCCTGCACGGTCGCCAGATCTAACGCCGTTAGATTGTTTCGCATGGGGTGCCATCAAGCAAAAAGTGTACGAACAACCGGCGGATAACGTTGAGACATTAAGAAATAGAGTCGTTCAAGATTGTACAGAAGTGACTCCCGTGTCAATTGGCTATTCGTTCAGTGATTACAAGGTACTACGCCTGCCTGCGAACTGGGGGAAAGATTTTTGAACAAATTCTTTAACTTTTATCGTTACCGTTAATAATCTTATACGTTCTTATTATGTATTCTGTTTTTCACGTTTGCTGGTTTTACAATAAAAATAATTTGTTAGTAGTTATTTCTTTAGCTGATCACAATTACCAAATATGAGTTTTGTATCTGTTTCAAAATTTGAGAAAAATTATAAAAACTTGATATATACCCTTATCTTTGAAGGACTGTAACTATTTAACGAAGCGTTTTCGGATACAGCTTCGTAGGAAATTTTTCTCTTAATTTGGTGACCTGAACCCAAATTTAAATTTTATTCATATAATTCTGAAACACTCTGTATATAATATATTTCGAAATATAAAAGTTAAGTAAAGTAAGAGTAGTGTCGCACACATAGGTACATAATAGGATACTTTACTAAATTTTGTAGAAATGTGCTATTTATTTGCAGGCTAGTGGAATACAACACAATAACACCTGTTCCATAAGTTTTGGGAAAAATATTAATGCTCTCTGTAGTATAGTAATAATAATAATTGATCTAGTCAGCCATGAAAAAATTGCAATCGCGAAAGGGGACATCATTTTTAAGACATCATTTTTCGTAAATAGTTGAAACAAAACTTCAAGAAACACACTTAGCCCTAGAATGGTACGTTAGTGTCGCCTATGACACAGCTACACTTTATCTCTTTCCCAAACGCATAATTGAAGAGAGAAGTTAGCGACCAACTACGTACCTCTCGACGTGTCAGTACAGCTTTGAATGCGGTAGTTGTAAGTGCTCTGTTCTCTTTTACGTATCGATAGCAATTGGTTGTGCCACTTACGACTCCAGAATACCATTCTTGATATTATCTTTTTAATTTACAAAATATGGCTTCCACTAGTAAAGCATTGACTCAAGCAGAGTTAGAGGATATTATACGTTCTTACGAGAGAGGCGAAACAGATTTGGACAATATTGTTCCAGAAATAGTGAGCGACGACAGTGTATCTGAAGATGAGGAACTTTTAGACAGTGAGCATTCAGATGCTTTTTCTGTCGAGTCTAGCAGTGAGGGAGAAGAGTCCGAAGAAGAATCTGTTACACGTCGAAAGGCAATTTATGGAAAAAATGGTTACAAATGGTATAAATCACCATTTTTTTCAAAAAATAGCCGTACAGTGCAAAAGAACATTGTGCTTCGATTACCAGGGCGAAAGTCAAACGCATTAAAAGCTGCAGATGAGATTGAAGCATGGAAGTTATTTGTCACCGACGAAATGATTAATTCTATTATTCAACACACAAACCAAGAAATAACAAGACAATCCTCAAAATATGCTAATAATCAAAGCTTTATAGGGTGTACTAATAGACAAGAAATATTGGCCTTATTCGGGCTGTTGTATATGAGTGGGGTTCTAAAAACAAGTTCTCTGAGTACGTCTGATTTATGGTCCAGACAATATGGATTACCCATTTTCAGAGCAACCATGTCACGAAAACGTTTTGAGTTTTTACTTAATTGTCTTCGCTTTGATGACAAAAATACCAGACAAGAGCGTAAGGATGATAAATTTGCACCTATCAGATATCTGTGGGATAAATTTATTGAAAAGTGTTCAGAAAATTATACACCTGGCGCATATGTAACTGTAGACGAGCAACTTCTTGGATTTAGAGATGTCCATTCAAAATCTATATTCCAAATAAGCCGGATAAATATGGCATAAAAATTGTTATGATGTGCGACTCTAAAATATTTTACATGCTTTCTGCTATTCCATATATTGGAAAAGAAAGAAGAACTAGTTCTGAAACTTTACCTACTCAATATGTCCTGAAACTGTGTGAAAGCATATATGGAACAAACCGGAATGTTACCATGGATAACTGGTTCTCGTCCTCGGATTTGGCAAATAAATTATTGGAAAAGAAACCATGGTAGGAATGTTACGTAAAAATAAAGCAGATATTCCGCCAACTTTCTTGAAGAAAAAAGCTACTGTTCCTAGCTCTGATTTTGCTTACGACGAAAATAAAACTATGGTTTCGTTTTCACCTAAAAAGAATAAAATAGTTTTGTTGTTGTCAACTTTTCACACTTATGGCGAAATTGAAGACGAAACTAAAAAACCCGAAATCATTCTATTTTATAATTCGACGAAAGGTGGTGTAGATACATATGATCAATTGTGTCACTCAAAAACTGTGTCACGAAAAACCCGTCGATGGCCTTTACGTGTATTTTATGGAATGATAGATGGAATTGGAATCAATGCTTATGTTATCTATAACGCCAACAAACAAAAACAAAATAGTGCTTATAAATACATCCCAAGAAGACAATTTCTTCAAAACTTAGGCATGCAATTGATCAAACCACAATTGGAAAGCAGACTGAATGTGCCAACAATATCCAGATATTTACGTCTACTAATTCAGGATATTTTAGGTGTAGAAGAAAAGAATCCTAGTTTGGAAAAAAGAAATCAACCTGGCGGTCAGAAACGTTGTCATATTTGCCCTAGAAATGCCAACAGAAAAGGTCGAGAACTATGTGTGAGATGCGGTTAACATATTTGTGCTGAACACAGAAGGCCTATTTGTCCTTCCTGCAGTGAAGAACTGTAATTAGTATTTTTGTGAGAATAACTGTTTTATATTTTTGTACCATTTTATTTTTTATAATAAAATTAATGTAAAATTATACTTTTGTTTTTATTTTGAACGATAACTATATAAAAGTTAAAGATATAATGATGTCTATTAAGATAAAATAAAACAAATTTTATGAATTTCACTTTTTAATTATCACTGTAACGAGTCGTTTCGCACCAACCTGGGCTTCGTCAGACATATAACTAACTTATTTACAAAATATTTTTTTTATATTAAACACAAGTAAACGGTAACAAGCAAAAACATGATTTATTTTAAAAAATAGTCAGAGGGATGGGTGCTTTTTATTACGGGATGTCTATACAAAACTTTCGCTACGGTTTATAAAAAAATGTACTGTTCTTAAGTAATAAAACTAGAGGTTTACATTATATTACAGGGATAACGAATTCTATGGAAAAATACAAAAATACTATACAATATGTAACTGTCTGCAAATCAAATAAATAGATTAAGTAAGGGTGAATTATTTGTTTCTAATTGATCATTTAAGATCTTGTCAGTTTTCTTTATTTTATTGATTTCCAGTGACTCTAATAAATTAAGTTTTTTGCCCTTATTTTCTATATGTAATATTTTAAATTCTTTGTTAAAATTGTGGTTCGTTGAATTGATATGAGACGCATATGAAGAGTCACTTTTATTATTTCTAAATGAAGAAAAATGTTCTTTGACGCGTACTTCAAACGATCTGCCTGTCTGTCCGATATAAGTCATAGGGCAACTACCGCAGGTTAACTCATAGACCCCTGACTTTTTATTGTTGTTTGTTAAATCCTTATTGTTTTTTATAAATTTGGATAAATTGTTATTAGTTTTAAACGCTGTATTAATGTCAAACTTTCTTAAATATTTACAAATTTTTGTGTATATTTTTGTCAAAGAACATTTTTCTTCATTTAGAAATAATAAAAGTGACTCTTCATATGCGTCTCATATCAATTCAACGAACCACAATTTTAACAAAGAATTTAAAATATTACATATAGATAATAAGGGCAAAAAACTTAATTTATTAGAGTCACTGGAAATCAATAAAATAAAGAAAACTGACAAGATCTTAAATGATCAATTAGAAACAAATAATTCACCCTTACTTAATCTATTTATTTGATTTGCAGACAGTTACATATTGTATAGTATTTTTGTATTTTTCCATAGAATTCGTTATCCCTGTAATATAATGTAAACCTCTAGTTTTATTACTTAAGAACAGTACATTTTTTTATAAACCGTAGCGAAAGTTTTGTATAGACATCCCGTAATAAAAAGCACCCATCCCTCTGACTATTTTTTAAAATAAAACATGTGTTTTTGCTTGTTACCGTTTACTTGTGTTTAATATAAAAAAAATATTTTGTAAATAAGTTAGTTATATGTCTGACGAAGCCCAGGTTGGTGCGAAACGACTCGTTACAGTGATAATTAAAAAGTGAAATTCATAAAATTTGTTTTATTTTATCTTAATAGTTATAATGGAATTTCATCAAGTAAAGGCCGAAACAATCATATATAATGATGTATCATATGCGACACCACTGTACTAGTCCTGTACTAGAAAATAGCGATACCATTCTAGGGTTAGTATTATGTATTCAAATATATAAATTTACTTAACTTTTCATATACTTTTTTTAATTTGAAATCACGAAGATATTTTTGCGCTATTTTTGTATATCAATCTACCCTCGTATATATAAAAACAGACACGAATGGTATTATATTTGATATTCACAGAATTGTCCGTAAAAAGATAAATTCTGTCGATATTACCAAAAATTTCCCAGTTTGTTATTTTGTTAATTACGATAACAGTTCCACATTAGCAATTGTGCCGCGAGTTAACTGTATTACAAACAGTTAAATGACTAAACTGCAAACTTGTTGTGTATACGATAAGCTTTGAATTAACCTCTATTTCAAGCTGATAAGTCTTTTACACCTAATATGATTTTTGTACATTGGAGACTAACGTGCCATAACTTGTTAACATTTCCTGATTTAATTAAACGATAAAATACACATGCTGTACACATTTTTTATATTCTGATAATATTTACATACGCGCAACGTTGTTGAAAGCAGCAATTAAATAAACAATACACGAAATGATGGGATCAAAATTAAGTTATTTTGATTAAACTGCCTATCAGTTCACTATATTCTCCGCCAGTTGGTAAACATTTATTTTTTAAATAGTTAATTGACGAAGGAGATACTTGTTGAAACTTCATTATAACGCTAAGAAATAAGTAATTAAACTTCTAGTTTCCAAAATTCTTTTATTGTAAATACCACTACAATATTGTTTCGCCATACAATGGCTTCATCAGGTGGATAAAATACTGCATTTTCTACTTTCTACTATCTACTAGAAGAGGTCTACTAGAAGTCTTATTATTTAATATTTTTGTTGTAGTCATAATGTGCTGTTGGATTATAGAGTTCTAGTATCCGCCGCTGATTTTAAGATTTTTTCAAGAGTTTATTGGTTAAATTATTGCAAGGAATTGTCATGGAATCTTCAATTAGTTGATTAGTGGTGCAGACATAATGGGAATGCCTTAAATACTGACAAATGTGCATTTGTCTTGTATGTCCGTGTTGCAAGTCCAGTTTTATTCCCATCTGCGCTGAATCATATTCCAATTCCCAGAATGAATGACTTAAGGGATCTAGGTGTTTTTTTGAATCATCGTTATGATTTAATAATCATAATTCGCAATAAGTGTACCACTGCTATTAAGTCTTTGGGTTTAATTATAAGATCTTGCTTGTAAGCAATTGCGTAATCCGTTAACATTAAAATCTGTTTCTTAACTTAGTGAACAGCTTCTGGTTAATTTATTAAAAGACAGGATTGATTTTCCGTTTCTTCTATAACTGTTGAAGTTTTTGGTTTCAAATCGTCGAACACATTAACCATCCCCACCATGTGGTATTTAAAGTGCTTTTATCACATGTGTTAGGTACACAATATCTTCACAAATATTAGCCGTGTCTCTTCTTTCTATTATTTTGAATTTACTTTCGGTTACTGTTTTTATTATTATGAATTGCAGTATTTAATCCACCTGATGAAGCCATTGTATGGCGAAACAATATTGTAGTGGTATTTACAATAAAAGAATTTTTGAAACTAGAAGTTTAATTACTTATTTCTTTGCGTCATTTATTTTTTATATTATTTATATTAATTCTTGTTTCAGAAGGATGCAGTATTAACGATTCTGAATGCTCATGCTGCTCATGCTCATGCTCATGCTGCTCATGCTGAACATTCAGAAAGAATCTTTGATCTATAAGAGCTATTTTTGAATCCCAATTAGTATGAATCAATTTAATATAACTGTTACCTCAGCTTCGTTATAAATACATCAAACATTCTACAGGCAAAAAATATTTTCTTTTAGAAAAGACAGACTTAGAAAACCAATTAGAAGACCAATTTAAATATTAATACAAAAATGAAAAATTTGCAGAAATGCGCGAGAAACGGGAGAAGTAGAAACATCTAGGCTATATTAAATCTGTAAATAGGAGTAAATAAGAGACTAATGAAGGCGGACAAGATTTCTATATCATTATATAAGATTTATTTCTACGAAAGAAGAAATATGCAAAAAACAAATTCTAAAACACATTAAACAGTAACTGAGTTAGATTAAATATTGAGACTAAAACACTTGGCTATATTTCAGTAATTTTATTAGAATAATTCTAACATATTGCTGTGTAAATTTATTCTAAAGTCGGGCTCCAATTATGTTAAAATCTCATTGATTACACCCGTATATAACAAATGTTCATTTGAAAAGTCAATCTAGGTTACTTTGAAATTTTGATAGAATAAGACGCAAAAGTATTAATATGTGTTTGTTGTTCCGTAAACGTAAATCCAAAATGACATTTGATAATGTCAATCACAAATATCAGTTAGTGCATAAAATAATCGTGCGTCGATTCTGGTTTAAATAAATTGCTTCTCAGTTTTAAAATGGCTTTCACTTTAGAACATAAAATTTTTTTAGTCCAGAATTATTTTCGAAGTGGAAATAAAATTGATGGTTTATGGGTTTATTCAGTTCAAGATTGCATGGTAGAATTTCAAGTTGAGTTTCCACATTTTGTAATAGATTATATACAATTTAAGAACACTTTGGGTAGAACTTTTCTGAAACTGGTAGTCTCTTAAGAAAATCAGGCAGCAGAGCAGTTAAGAAACGTACACCTCAAGTTGTCAATCGTGTTGAAGAAATAATGGAAAATGAACCACAAACATCTGTTCGAAATTTGAGTCAACAAATAAACCTTTCTGTTAGTACAACTCACAAGTTATTAAAAAAAGATATCCAACTTTTTCCATACCGTGTCACAGCAGTACAAGGATTGTTAGAAATTGATTACCCACGTAGACTACAGTTTTGTAATTGGTTTGTAAATATGAACAATAATGGAGAACTTTCGCAAAGAGTCATCTTTACTGATGAAGCATGGTTTCATAAAACGGGATACCTAAATTCACAAAATACAATAATTTGGAGTAGTGAAAATCTACATGTAATTAATGACGAATCGCTACATCCAGAGAAAATTGGTGTTTGGGCAGCGATAAGCCAAAGGCGAATCAGTGGACCAATATTTTTTCAGGAAACGTTAACTGCTCAAAGGTACCGTAGGGAAATTTTACAACCATTTGTCAATCAGATGATGAACTACAAAATGCATATTTCCAACACGACAGAGCACCTTGTCACTGTACTACAGAATCTTTGAATTATTTAAGAGAATTTCTTGATGAGCGTATAATTAGTCGAAATACTGAAATTGGCTGGCCTGCACGTTCATGCGATTTAACACCTTGCGACTTCTTTTTGTGGCCTTATCTAAAAAATAACATATTTCGAATACCTAAATTGAATTTGAATGATATGCTACAGAGAATCGAACAGAAATGCATGGAAATTAATAACAATCCAGTAATGTTGCAGAATATCATCAGAAATTTTGAACGGAGGATTTTAAAGTGCATTGATCGTGAAGGACAACATTTTCAACATTTGTTATAGTTTTCAATAAATACCTATTATTTGTTATTTATTTGTATGTATGAAACTGTCAAAATATACGACTTCGTAGGTTAAGTAGTAAATTTTAATTTACGACATACTTCAAAATGTTCTCAGTAAATCACATGCTACTAGATTGACTTTTCAAATGAACACTTGTTATAATGTTTCGTTCTCTTTTAGTATGTGTTGCCCTCAGGATTTGTTTTTCGGGTCTTTTATAACTAGGCCTAACATCCAATGTAAAAGGTAAAGAAATAAGACGCCAAGATGTTAAATTAAATACATTTATTGTTCATACTTCAATGTGCAATTATGAATCATGAACTCAGTAAACTTTATTAATGATTTATTAGTTTAAATAGAATCACAAACATATAAATTTATGAGTATTGTTAAATATATATATATATATATATATATATATATATATATATATATATATAAATATATTGTAGTGGGGCAGTGATGACCCTAAAATAACATTAAGGCACAGTATACATGTGGTATGGAACAATATTCAAAACAACATAAACTTTGTATAATATGAGTAATATATGTAACGTAATTGTAAAATCTTAATTAGTTTTTCTATTCTGATACCGAATTTAATTATTTTCTATTTACAAATTTATTATATTTTGCTATTTCAGACTTCAATTTACTTATTTATGGCGTTAAATTAAGAATTTAAAGACTAATCACGATTATTTAAGTAATGTTCAAATATTATGACCATTATTGTATATTTACTTTTGATTGACCCTTATTAACGTCAATGTAAAGTATATTAAGAACATGTGACCTAGTCAAATTAGAAACAAGGTGATATAATATAATATTTGGAATTTAACCCTTTGCTTCCTAGTCGTTGCAGAGCACAACCACATTTTTAAGTTTTTTTTCCTATCTTCCTTGTGGTGTTATACACTAGCCACAGTAGGTGGAGTCTAAAACATACACCCATCGACTCCTGCCTTCGCGTTTGAATCAGTGCATCATTGCAACGGTTATATCTTATTTTTTACCACGTGGAGCATGCAGATGTGACAGTAATTGTTTATAAAATGGATTATGGGCTTATTTATGAAGATGGCTGGTAAGTAAATGTTAAATATTAATAAAATTGTATGCCTTGCACTTATAGCATGTGAGAATATTTGTTTACCTTAGTAGATGAGGTTATGTTTTATACACAAATGTGGTGGTCGCAGCACAGAACCACAAGGAAGATATTCATACTTTTTATAATAAAATTTTTTTCAGCTAAAAACTCTATATACTCTATTCAAGAATTGGAAGCGCTTGGCCAGGACGAATTGTATACATTGGTAGAAGATATCCCTTCTGGAGATGAGTCGGACATCAATGATGAAAGCGATAATGAAGATGAAGGTGTCGTGGATCAGCCATTTGATATCAATGCCATGGATATCATAATTGCTGGTGAAAATTATCGTTTTGCAGAAGATGATGGGTGGGATAGCGAAGATGAAATTCCATTGATCAACATTCAAGCTGATCTGATACGAGAGAACCAAAGGAAAAATACTATATGGACTCATAACCCACATCATACACAGAATATTCCCAGACGTACTTTCACTCGTGACAGTGGGTGTAGTGTACCTGAAGAAGTGGAAACACCAACAGATATTTTTTTACATTTATTTCCAAACACTTTGATAGAACACATTGCATTCCAGACAAATCTTTATGTTTTACAAAAGAACGGTGGTAATCATAATTTCCAGAGAACAAATTCTGACGAAATAAAAAAGTTTATTGCTATAAACCTTTTTATGGGGATCAAACGCCTGCCAAGCTATCGAGACTATTGGTCGTCAAGGTTGGAACTACGAGATAATTTTGTATCTTCGATAATGTCAAGAGATAGATTTGACTGGTTTCTGGCGAACATTCATTTGAACGATAATGCACTACAACCACAGCGACAAACTGTAGGATACGATAGACTTTACAAAGTTCGGCAACTGCTAGACAAGCTTTCAGATACATTTTTTCTTTCATATCAACCCTCAAAAAATTAAGCCATTGACGAGTCTATGATCAAATTTAAAGGTAGAAGTAGTTTTCGTCAATATATGCCGTTGAAACCGATAAAACGCGGATATAAAGTGTGGATTAGAGCAGATGAAAGCGGCTATGTGCACCAATTCCAGATTTATGTGGGCAAATCCAGCAATGAAGTTGAGAAAAATTTAGGTGCTCGAGTGGTAAAAGATCTAACTCGAAGTTAGTTGGAAAAGGACATCATTTATATTTTGATAACTTTTTCAACTCGAACTAGAAAAAGACTTGCACGATGATATGATTTACGCCTGTGGAACATTTAGAAAAGGTAGAAAAGACATACCAAAAAACTTGAAAGAAGACTAAGCCATGCAAAGGGGAGATTCTGACTGGAGAGTTTCAACTTGCGGATTAACATTCTTGAAATGCAATGATCGAAAATCACTGTTCTTCTTGAGTAATTTTCATGATCCGTCTGTTGTTGAAACAATATCAAGAAAAAATAAAGATGGTTCACGAGAAGAAATAGCTTGTCCCATATTAGTGAAGGACTACAATAGCTGTATGGGATATGTGGACAAAATGGATATGCTCAAAAGTTGCTATGACATTGATAGAAAGTCCAAGAAATGGTGGCATCGCATAATGTTTTATTTTATTGATGTGGCGTTAGTAAATGCATTTAAAATTTATAAAAATCGATGCAGTGTGAAAGTTGAAACTTTGAAACTGTTTAGGTTGTCGGTTATAATAGGCCTAATTGGTGCCGATCAAAATGAACAAAAGAAAGGTAGACGAAGCGCTGCACAACCTCCAAACAATTTTAAAATTACAGTACCATACGAAATTAGGTATGAAAAATGTGCATATCTTCCAGTTAATGGAAAATCAAGAAGATGTGCACTATGTAGTACACGTGCGAAACCCCACAGAACCGTTTGGAGCTGTTTTGTCTGCCAAGTAAGCTTATGTCTAAGCGAAAGCACAAATTGTTTTACACAATTTCATACCAAATAATTTTTAAAATAAATTAGTTTTATTAAGATTTTGTGCCTCATTTTCATTGTGGTTACACCCCGAGACCACGGCCTATAAAAAAAATCAAAATTTTGATAATTAGTCTTGTTGCATTTTCCCCCATAAATAAAACCTAGAAACTATATTTGTCAAAAAACAAGACTTTATTGGCATTTTTAAAAATGTCGGCCTGAAAGGGTTAATTACCAAGAAAAAGAGAATGGTAATATAGAATAAAATCAGAAAATAATATTCAAAAAGAAAAATATTAAAATTTCCGGCTAATTGAAGAAGAAAAATATTAATTTCTACGAACTTGCGTGCGTTACCATGAATTAAAAAAAAATTTGTTTATAAGAGAATTTTTTCATCGTTTGATATAGAACCCACGCTTTGTTAAATTCGAATCTTTAAAATCTTATAAAAAGTAGTTATTTAGTAAATAATGTATTAAAACTACTATTAATATTAATATAATAAACATAACTTGTGAAAACGAAGATAGCTGAACCTAGAGAAGGTTTTATTATTTTTATTCTACACTATTGGACTTAGTCTTTCTAAAAACTCATTTTGGTAATACATCAAAGGCTACAATGAAAACAAAAATGTTTGTAAGAAGATAAATTACATAGGAAAGTTGCTATTTATAATATAAATATCTACATTTACATTGGATCATATAACCAATTAAACCTAGTAGAAGCTAATATATTCTCCAAACCAATCTCATTGCTGCCAGTCCTTTAGTCTACAATACCTAATTTTTTTTTGAACTCATATTATTTTGACGTATAATTTTCTTAATATTTTATTTAATTTATCTGAGATGGGTATACAGGCTGATTCATTTTCGGCCCTCACCATGGGGATCTCTCTTATTATTGGAGATAGAGTATAGGTTTAAATTTGGCAAAGTTGTTAAATTTTGTGTCTGTTATAAATCCGTAAAGAAAATAGACCTGTGACAAATGACTTTCCTTATTTAAAAAAAACGCGAAAACCCCATTTTCTTCTTTTACCTGTAGCACCGACATTTTGCCTTGTAGAGAAAAAATAAAAACACATCCTTTTGGCCATTTCTAAACCTCTATCCAGTGGTGTACTCTTAATTTTTATACGACGTTTAGTTTCTTTCTGGCCATCACCAACTATCTAATTTCTTATAGGCGCCATATTGGATTTAGACATCTTCAGAAAGAGTTTTTTTTCTGATTTCAACCATGTAACACTTGCTGACTATAGTTTTTGACATTAGGTTTTATTTGAAAGAATAAATTATAAGATTAAATAAGGTAACCTTTGGAATTTCAATCTGTCAAACATTTCATTTATTGTTCATTAATAATACAAAAATGTGATACACTAACGAAGAGAAACGAGATATGATAAGTATTTTTTATTCTTCGAAACGAAATTCAACAGTAGCGAGTACAAGATAACAAAAACATTAATGAAAATACATAGAAAAGTAAACAATAAACAATTACAGTAAATGTTCAATTATCTGGCCATCTTCGGTAATGCACAATTGGACACGCCTTCTGGCATTTTGTACTGCCCTTTGTATAGTTCTTCTAGGAACTGCATCGAAGGCATTCTGAAGTCTGTCTCGTAATTCTTCAATGTTTTGTGGCGCATCTACTTTATAAATATTATTTTTAACATATCCCCATAAAAAAAAATCTAGCGGACTTAAATCAGGTGATCTCGCAGGCCATTCAACAACTCCCATATTTCCAAACCAACGGTTTGCAAACTCTTGATTTAAGAAATTTTTAACAGCATTATGTGCTGGAGCGCCATCTTGTTGCCACCATAAATATTGTAATTGATTTAATGGGATATTGTCGTCAAGATAGTCAGATACGTATTGCAGTGGAATGTGCTTTTGATTGCTTATTAATCTTTTTGTTCACACTACAACTTATGCTTCCGGCTGTTCAGTCTCGTAGATTTCCTAGAGCTCACTTCTCTCGGGTCGGTCCTTGCGGATATGGGCCAGGTTATATTTAAAGTAAAACGACAAGCATTAATAAAAATCAGATCTAGTTTGTTTACAAATTTAATAAAAATAAAAAAAAGAAAAAATCCCTTTACTGAATGTACAGGGAGCTAAAGCAGATTAAAAAGTAGCTTAGGAGGAAAGACTCTTTATGAATATGACTCGCACAAAGAGAAAAACCCCCTGTGACTCTCGAGCAAACATATAATTAATAAATACTTTAGAAATTTGTCAAGTTTGACCTCTACTGTAACCCCTAAAAATAAAATGTCAACAACTACAAAGTTATCAAATACGCGTGACAGCTTTACAGTCATGCGCAATAAAACATGACAAAATCAAACCCATAAACAAAAAAAAACCAACCTGAATTTAAAACGATCTAGAATATTTTATCTTGAAGAAAAAACTCCATTACAAAAAACATGACAATTTTCTCTAATATTCATATACTAATTTAAATGTAAAAATAATCACAAATTATACACTAAAATTACAAACATAAGCAAATCATCATATAAGCAATAATATAATTAAGTGTTTTTTTACTTACATCGATCTAAGCACAATCAACACAAAAAAACTACGTGAGAGATACCATAATTTAATTAAAATATCAAATGCGAGATCTCAAACTCTCGTAAAAATCGCAATAACTTAAATGCACAAAAATAAATTCACCAACTAAATAAAAAACCCGACTTTACTCAAAAACAGAGAATAAAAATGAATTTCTTATACTCTATGACCACTTGGTTTGCTAGATCTGGTATCTCTAAATAAATTACCGCGAAAATGTCCTACATCGAATTCAATAGTACACCATTTAGCCGCACCCACCAATCTAATATAATACATACAGGGCCGGTCAAAAATATAATTACAAACATAATAAATATAAATAAAATTCAAAAATACATTTAAATCCCAAATTATTCAAATGTAGTTGAAAACTTAATTCTACCAATTTTTCTCTCTGTCTCTGGTTAGAAAAATTCACGACAGTATGTACGTAAAATGCTTAAATATCTTTCTCCATTTAAATGTTCTTCATACATAACTGGTCCTAAGAGACGATTTGCCAAAATACCCATCCAAACGTTTATTCCAAAATGATGTTGTGGTCTTCTAGCCTTGTTTTGTCGGGGATTTTGTACTGCCCAATAGTGCCCCGTATTTCTGTTGAACATTCCAGAATTTGTAAATTTTGTTTCATCTGACCAGATGATTTTGCTTAAAAAATTTTCGTCATTTTCTATCCTTCCCATTAACCAATTACAATATTCTAGCCTTCTCAAATTATCTCCAGGCAGTAAAGAGTGACTAACATGGATCCTGTATGGTTTAAACCTACTTTTATGTAAAGGTCTCCAAACTCTGGACTGGCACAAATTTAATTCTGACGCTACTTCGCGTGTAGAAATTTGTGGATTATTATTTATCTATAAAAATACAAGATTAACATGAAATTTGAAAACACGCTTTCAATTTGCCATTTGTAAAATATCTTGTCGATTTTCATTTAAATTCCTGTTGTCTTGACCATTACGCGGCTTAGTAAACGATCCATAGAAAAATGGTACGATGAGGCTGTTGTCGTTCTGGATATAATTGTAGATATCTTGTACTCGCTACTGTTGAATTTCGGTTCGAAGAATAAAAAATACTTATCATATCTCGTTTCTCTTCGTTAGTGTATGACATTTTTGTATTATTAATGAACAATAAATGAAATGTTTGACAGATTGAAATTCCATGGCTACCTTATTTAATCTTATAATTTATTCTTTCAAATAAAACCTAATGTCAAAAACTTTAGTCAGCATGTTTTACATGGTTGAAATCAGTAAAAAAACTCTTTTTGAAGATGTCTAAATCCAATATGGTGCCTATAAGAACTTAGATAATTGATGATGGCCAGAAAGAAACGAAACGTCGTATAAAAATTTAGAGTACACTACTAGATAGAGGTTTAGGAATGGCCACAAGGATATGTTTTTATATTTTCTCTACAAGGCCAAATGTAGGCGCTACAGGTAAAAGAAGAAAATGGGGTTTTCGCGTTTTCTTTTTAAATAACGAAGGTCATTTGTCACAGGTCTATTTTCTTTACGGATTTATAAGAAACACAAAATTTAACAACTTTGCCAAATTTAAACCTATAATCTATCTCCAATAATAAGCGAGATCCCCTTGGTGAGGGGCGTAAGTGAGTCAGCCTGTATAGGTAAACTAATGCCATATAGTGTTGTATATTTATATCATTTCTGTGTATAAACATTTTTTGATCCTATGTTTTTTGTATTTTAGCATATTATCAATGAATTTGGGATTATATCCATTATTTTCTGCTATCACTTTAATAACCTTAAGTTCTTCTTTAATGACCTCATTATTTAACCCTTAAATGCATTATGTTGCTATTTGGCAACATACTCATATTAAATGCGGTAATAAGACTAGAAATACAAATATGGGCTCTGCGCATAGTGTAGATAATTGGGAACATTCCTGTGTGGACATGTAGTTCCTATACACCACGCGGTATAATATAGTTGAACATAGCCTTGCCGAAGTGTTGGTGCACGTTGGTTTTAGTGTTATTGTTGAGTGTTCGGAAAAAGTAGTTACTAAATAAAAAATTGACTTCTACGAAGAAAGAAAGTAAGTTTTTCAATGCGTAATATTGAAATTTCAATATTCCTTCAATGTTTTACAAAATCTTGACTTCTTGTTTTGTTTCCAAATGGCAACAAAATGCACTTGGGGCAATTACAAGATGTGATGTGTATTTGTCTTCTGATATGGAATATATTATTTTTACAGGATAAAATGAGTGGTCGTAAACAACAATGTCTGTCTCATAACGAAATAGTTGAATTTTGGGAAAAATTCACTGGTTTAGAGAGTGAAGATGATGCCGATGAGAGTGACTCGAGCGATATCGATAATCCAATTTTCGCTCCGGAAAGCAACATCGACCATGAATTTGAGTCAGACAGCAATTCTTAGGATGATACAATCGACGAATCTGATAATATACCAGAACATACTGAAAATAATAGTATAAATGTATTTTCAGACATCCCTCAAGACAAACCAACTTCAGAAAAAAAGTCTGCGCAAAATAAGCGATTTACAAGCAAAAACATAAACTGGAAGGCCAAGTCATTGAAACTAAATGAAGAACAGTTACAGTTTCATGGACGTACAAATTTACCAGCTAATATTTTAGAATTAAAAACACCATACCAATTCTTTACTTATTTCTTTACCGATGAATTGATACAGAAAATTGTTACTGAAACTAACATTTATTCATTTCAAACTAAACCAGAAAGACCACCAACCTTTACAGATATGGAAATAAAGCAGTACATAGGAATACTGCTATATGTGTCCCTTGTACACATGCCAAATACGAGATCGTATTGGTCAGAGGTTCTAGAATTTTATCAAATAAAAAATATCTTGACCGTAAATAGATTCGAGAAAGTTCGACAATACATCCATTTCAATAACAACCAAGCATTTGTACCAAGAGGACAAGACGGACATGATAAAATTTATAAAATAAGACCATTAGTAAGTCACCTGAATTCGTTATTTTCTTGTATGCCATTAGAAGAACACCTTAGTATCGACGAACAGATGTGCTCTACTAAAGTGCGGCACTACCTCAAACAGTATATGCCAATGAAACCCCATAAATGGGGTTTCAAATTCATTGTGATGTCGGGAGTTTCGGGTTTTGCATACAAATTCGAGATTTATAGTGGGACAGAAAATGTTGAAGGCTCTGTTGATTTGGGAGCAACAGGAAATACAATTTTACGCTTAGCTGATAAAATACCAAGAAACCAAAATTATAGGTTGTATCACGACAACTACTATACAGGCTTACCACTTATGATTCATTTGGCAAAAGAGGGCATACATTCCCTAGGAACTGTCAGACGCAATAGATTACCTAATTGTCCACTGCCCATAGAGTCAGCAATGAAGAAAGTTAGCCGTGGCACAAGTTACGAATATATGGCCGCAGTTGATGGAGTAGATATTTCCTCTGTGGTTTGGAAGGATAATAAATGCGTGACCCTTCTTTCATCGTTTGTAGGGAAAATTCCCGTAAGTACCATCAAACGGTATGATCGAAAGGAAAAAAAACTATTGATATAGAATGTCCTCATATTATCCGAGAGTACAATAGGCACATGGGAGGCGTAGACCTTTTAGATAGTCTTATGGGAAGATACAAAATACGCATAAAGAGTAGAAAATGGTATATTCGGATATTTTACCACCTTACTGACTTGGCTATGGTAAATGCGTGGCTGTTATATAAGCGAGTTTATCATGAAAACGGCAAAGATTCAGATGTAATTAGTCAAAGTAAATTTCGTTGGCAAGTTGCGAAAAGTCTTTGTTTGGTAGGAACGTCTTCCTATAAACGTGACAGACCAAGTAATTTAGAGAATGAAATCGTCAAGAAACAGAAGAGGGGCCCTACACAACACGTACCGCCAAAAGAAGTGAGGAACGACCAAATTCGTCATTGGCCTACTATTCAAGAGGGAATAATGAGATGCAAATACCCCAAGTGTAAAGGTTTCACCCGTACTAAATGTGACAAGTGCGGCATAGCTCTTTGTTTAAATAAAAACAATAATTGTTTTAGAAATTTTCATAATGAATAACTTTATACATACATATATATATATATATATATATAGTAAACCTAATCAGTAGGCGATTAAAGGTCTGTATATTACTTCAAAATATATGTATTTAAAAAACTCTACATGTTTCGGCTATATACGCCTTTTTCAAGAGAATACAAAATATGAATGACAGGATATAAATGTCAAGTAATTAAGTTGCTATGGTTTAAATTATTCAAAGATACATTCTAGTAATAATAATAAATCATGCCTTAGTATTCCAAAAAATAGATAACAAGGTGTGAAAATATGTGTTGTTCGCTGCTAGCAATTTGTGTCTCCTTCTGGGTATGAACTTGTGTGTTGGTTGCTGCTGGCAGCTTGCGTCTCTCTATGGGTGTGTGGTTTTGTGTGAGAGCGTAAGTGTAGGGTTTTGTATGTCGGTGCGTTCGTACGCAAGCTGCCAGCAGCAACCAACACACAAGTTCATACCCAGAAGGAGACACAAATTGCTAGCAGCGAACAACACATATTTTCACACCTTGTTATCTATTTTTTGGAATACTAAGGCATGATTTATTATTATTACTAGAATGTATCTTTGAATAATTTAAACCATAGCAACTTAATTACTTGACATTTATATCCTGTCATTCATATTTTGTATTCTCTTGAAAAAGGCGTATATAGCCGAAACATGTAGAGTTTTTTAAATACATATATTTTGAAGTAATATACAGACCTTTAATCGCCTACTGATTAGGTTTACCATATCATACCAAGGTCACGAAGTTATTATATATATATATATATATATATATATATATATATATATATGTCCGATAAATGCATAATGTAGCCGAAAGGCAACAAATATATTTTTCAACAAATTTTCCAAAAAAACGACGATAGATTTTTTTTATTATTTTTCCTAGTTTCCTTGACATTGTTACAATTCAAAATATTTTTTTCAAACAGAAAAAAAAAGTCATGCATTTAAGGGTTAATGGCATATGTGTTGCTCTATGTATGTAACCATGGAATGTTGTTGACATTTTTATTTTAAGTAACAGTTTTGCTTTCGCATGTAGTACACTATCTGGAAATGTAGGTTTCCTATAAGTTCTGTATGACACCCTACAAGCATTTTCGTATATCGTAATATCTAAAAACTCGACACCACTGACGAAACTCAACGTAAACTCGTTCATATTCAGGTCTCGATTTGACGGGCAAAATGCTAGAAACTGCTTCATTTGCAATTTCATCCACCTCTAGGTTTTTGTTTGCATCACTGGATTATATTGGGACCCAAATTTAAAATCATACTTTAACTGACTTGCACAAATTTCTCGACACTTTTTTATTTACACTCGCAACTAAGACAACTCCGCGTAATTGCCGTGGCCGCCGTAATTATGTAGGTGACATTTTTTAAAATTATATTAATCTACAGTTTTAAATTACTACAATTGGAGAAAAAAGGTTGTTTATGTTACGTGTGCAAAGCAGTTTTTAAGTTTTTGAATGTATTTTGTTTTGACCTTCGGTCTCGACAATAAACTCAACATTCTCAAACTCAAAAACCTACGAGTTATAGGCGCTAACTCAATAATTTCATTCATTATTTAACAGAAGCATTTAGCCGGATACACGTGGAGTAAGATAAGATAATATTTAATATATAAAATGGGCAATGCATTAGTAAAGCAGAGTTGTTAGTGTAACTGTTACGCGAAGCGGATCGCTAATATCCTCAAGTGTAATCTAGTTATAATATACAGGGTGAGTCGTGAGGAATCGACCAAACTCAAGGAGTGTATTCTACTGGTGAAAGTAATGTAAAAAAACTCAAATGTTGTTATCCGATTTTTATTTGTTTTCGAGTTATAGCGTAATTAAAAATGTAGATTTAGTATACCATGTTTATGTATGTATTCGTAAAAACAGTGAAACCCCGGTAGCAATTCGTTATAGGGAAATCTTCCTAGCTGAAGCGCTACCTGTTCGTGGTTTTCCGAACTAGCGGTAGTGACATTGAAAGCAGTCGAGAAATAGTGTAGAGTGGTTTGTATGCCTAATGCGTCTAATGTCACTACCTCTAGTTCATCGTTGATATAGTGAGGGCGCTGCCATCATAAAAAAGGTTCCCTATACCTTCGAGTAAATTATAACATTGTGTTCGAATATTGTGACCTTGACTTGACGTTTGTACGACTATAGTGTAACAAACCAAAATGCCACACACTTATTCTAATTTAGAATATGCTAATATGGTGTTTGTTTATGGATTTTGTGATGGGAATGCTACAGCTGCTGCTAATGAATATCGTCAACGGTTTCCACGTCACAGACATCCTAACAAAACTGTATTTATTAGTGTATTCAACACATTGTGCGCGACCGGAAAGCTTCCCGGTGTAAACATAATATCTGAACGAGGCAGTCGACAACAATTACAAGAAGTAGAAGATATTCTGGATGTAGTAGAAGAAGACGCAGCTACCAGCTCACTCAGAATTAGTATTCAATTGGGCATTCCACAAACAAGGGTGATAAAAACTCTCCACGAGCATGGCTTACGTCCGTACCATGTACAAAGAGTACAGCACCTACAACGAGATGATAATCGTAGACGTATGGAATTTTGTCGACGGATAAATGATAATCCTCGTTTTGTATCGCGTATACTGTTTACGGATGAAGCGACATTCACCCGTGACGGTATTAATAATTGTCATAACCAGCATGTATGGTCAGACGAAAATCCACACGCAACAGTCGAAAGTAACTTTCAACATAAATTTTCGGTAAACGTGTGGTGTGGTATGATCGATGGTTTTTTAATTGGTCCTTACATTTTTGAGAATCGCCTCACGGGAGCCACCTATTTACATTTTTTATAAAATGAATTGCACGGACTGCTAGAGGATGTTCCCATAAACATCAGAATCCAAATCTTCTACCAGCACGATGGAGCGCCTGCACATTACGCTCGTGCAGTCAGGCAACATTTGGCTGAAAGGTTTCCAGGGAGTTACATTGGACGTGGTAGTCACATTGGTTGGCCTCCTACGTCTCCAGACCTCACGCCACTCGATTATTATTTATGGGGCTGGTTAAAAAATGAAATGTATCAAGTAAAAGTGGACACTCGTGATGCACTAATTCAACGGATTATGAATGCTGCTGACAATATCTAACATCAACCTGACGCACCAGGAACTCAACCAGCGCTCTTGGTAGACGATGTAAAAAATGTTTTGAAATGAATGGCGGTATTTTTGAAAATATATTATAAAGAACGATAATACCAATAAAATACAAAAACTTCAATGTATGAAATTTTGTTTATTTTTAATTACGCTATAACTCGAAAACAAATAAAAATCGGATACCAATATTTGAGTTTTTTAACATTACTTTCACCTGAAGAATACACTCCTACAGTTTGGTCGATTCCTCACGACTCACCCTGTATATTGTATTGTAATGCCAAAAACCACAAACAAATACATTTTTTTTTAAATTTCAAACGCTTCCGAAATTTAACTTTGCTTAATATAAAAATAACTATTTTACTTATTTATAGTTTCAGATACATCAAAATAGGTGTATCCATGTGAAAAATATGTTTGAAACTCAAACAATGTTTAGTTCCACGATAAACATTTAGAATTCGGATTAATGCTTTATAAAAATATAATAGAGCACTCGATATTTTTGACGTACACAAAAAACAATTCCGGAACAAGCACATTCTCCGAAGCGTGAAAAAATAAATTACTACTGCTGAAAATATCAACGTATTCATTGATACAACAGATAAAACAAATAATAGTTTATTGTCCAGCTAACTTTATTGTTTATTTATGCAATATAATTGCATTAGTATATGTGATACAAACCAGTTTACTATCGGCCGTTGTTTAGATATCACTCATTCTTCCGCTCTAATTTCGAGCTAAATTCAGTAATTTAAGAGAGTACATTAATTCCTAATATACCTTATAATTAGGTAATCGATAGACAAAGTTAATTTCCTTTTAGAAGGGTACAATTTCAATTTTTTATTTAGTCATCAACGTCTTCACGAAATTTACACGTAAGACAAAATACGAGAATTACTAGGGAACTACGCGGCTTAACAGAGAGATTGCGTGAATTCGCAGGAATCTTCTTTACCATTCTGTAGAATCGTCCATTAATAGGTTAAATATGATAGTGCAGAGCCTCTGTCAATTAGTCTGTTTTTGATAGTACGCCAAAGTGGACGTCTCGTGTGATTTTGTAATAATGAAAAAAAAACAAGTGAGACCAGTGATAAAGTACTTTCATTTGAAAGGCTTAACACCAACCGAAATCAAAGCAAAGCTGGATTCAGCAGTATTAGAGCCCGCTCCTTCGTCTGCAATGGCTAAAAACTAGGTTGGCGAATTTGGGCGTGGTCTATGAGCACAAATGATGAACCACGTAGTAGACGTCCAAAAACTGTTACTGAAGGAAATTAAGGAAAAAGTCCACCGTATTGTCTTGAATGACCGTCGCATAAAAGTAAACGAGATGGCAGACATTGTAGGTATCTCAAATGT
This sequence comes from Melolontha melolontha, assembly GCA_935421215.2. Taxonomy (NCBI): domain Eukaryota; kingdom Metazoa; phylum Arthropoda; class Insecta; order Coleoptera; family Scarabaeidae; genus Melolontha; species Melolontha melolontha. Next base: position 18,575,635 of record OW285236.1, on the reverse strand, counting down.
GTGTGTGCATAGAATTTTAACTGAAGAATTGGAAATGAAAAAATATTCGACGCGTTTGGTGCCGCGGTCACTCATGCCGGAGCAAAAACTGAAATGTTTCAAATTGTTTCTAGCGACCTTTTGGCACGCTTTCGCCGCAATCCTAAGGACTTTGTACGCCCTTTCATTATCGGCAGTGAAACATGGTTTCAGCATTACACTCCTGATACAAAATTAGCCCCGCACAAGTTCTCTAATGAATTTAAGGAAGAAAAAAAGAATATAAGTAACAGAAACGAAATTAATGAGAGAAACAAAGCCGTTTACAAGACATTCATAGTTATGGACTCGTTCAATCAATTTTGAATTCCTACAAAGTTAAAAACTTCACCACGTGGTCGAAGAATATATCCATTCAAATCCATGTTATTACGATGCAAACCAACCTTGGAATAACTTCAACGTTGCTTTACAATGCCCAGTAGAATTTAACACCCGCTATGAGCGAACACATACCATGTTTTAATTAAAATTCTACCAGTTAGATACTTCACAACCCTGGCAATGAAGCTTAACCACAATTATTTGAACGAAAGATTAATGAGAGCGAGAAGGTCTTGTACGCGTCTTATATAGACGACAATATAACGTCATTCGGCAAAAAAACAATATTTAAAAGAATATTCCAATTATCCCACATTTAATTATTTTCAAAAAGGTGATCGACCGCAAAGAAAACACTACTAATTTACGATATATTTCCTTTTAAATCTCAACTCATTAAAACCCCAAAATCGTTAATTGCATCGTCCTATATCCCAAGTAAATACTAATAGATGTCACGGTATGTCTACTTCAAGGAGCTTCACAAATCGAAGTACCAAATAACTGATATACTAATTAAATTTTATCTCCAAAAATTTCGATAAAATACTAAGTTCCTATACTCAAAATATTTTACATTAGACAGCAGTGTTTAATTACAATTGCATAATTGCTATAACTGAACGCACCCAAATGCAAATTCTATGTCCATGTGAAGCTAAATCGCATGTACGGCGCATGTACTTACGAAATGTCAAAGCAGATATTTAAAAGATGTAAACAGCACACAAAGCAAAGGGAAATGATTTATTTAACTATGAAACCCGTACAAAATTACGATTTTAGCACTGATAAATTTAGAAGACCCTAATCTGCCTCTATTTTAATTAACATCTTTACAGATAACCAACGGTAGATCCATTAATGGAAGAAAATTAACCCTTAAGTAAACAATGCAAGAAGTCGTTATTGGAAGATCTAATAAATATGTTAAATATTCATACAAACAACCTTAGCATTACCTATAATATATATAACGTGTGTTCATTTGAAAAGTCAATCTAGGTTACTTTGAAATTTTGATAGGATAAGACGCATATATATTAGTATGTGTTTGTTGTTCCGTAAACGTAAATCCAAATGACATTTGATAATGTCAATCACATTTGTTATTTATTTGTATGTATGAAACTGTCAAAATATACGACTTCGTAGGATAAGTGGTAAATTTTAATTTATGACATACTTTAAAATGTTTGACTTTTCAAATGAACACCCGTTACATAGTTATACAAAAATGACTAACAACCAAAAGCAAGATACGGTATTTCAAATTTAAAGAATTCAATTAGTACGAAAGTATAGTACTTAAATATAGCAGAAACCTAGTATATATACCCTGTGATTCAATAATAACGTACAAACTAAAATACAAAACAGGGTCATTTATATTTAAGAATTCAATTAGTATGACTGATTAAAAAATAAATTTTTCCACGGTCGGGAGTAGAAATCAGTTTCTATGACATCAAAATTAAAACAGAAGTAGTCGATTATTCCCAAGGGAGTATAATGCTCCCAAGGGAGTTTACATTATGGAGAACGTTTGTGATTCATGCAAAAAAAACATTGTAGTTATGACAATAACTCAACGACTACTAAATAAATGCTCAAATCCGAATACAATAATTCTGGTGCTACTTACTTCATAATGACAAAATATGTGTTTTTAAGTTAATGAGACCGTGGAAAAAATAGTATATACCATTCGGAAGAGATGCTATTTTGTCCTCGGTACATTGTAGCCCTCGGGCTTCAAATTGCACCTCTGTCAAAATAACGCATTTCTCTCCCTTATAGTATAATATACTATTAGTAGAACCTAAAATGTACAAGGGTCGAAATTTGACTTATAACGTACTATATTAAATAGCAAAGATAAAATAGGTTATCTAGAAAAACGAGTATATACCATTAAATGTCAAGAAAATCCATTAAAAAACGTATATCAGAACATGTAAGAGACGTGAAATATAGTTAAAAATACAGATTTTATTGAGCAAAACCATTTGCCCGATATAAATAGCTGCAACTTAGTACTTAATGCAATAAAAAGTAAAAGATTGGATTTATTAGAAATTCTAGAAATTAAAAAAGCCCAGAAACAAAATGTAATAGTCATTAATACACAGCCAGAATTTATAAACACTCCAATCATAGACACCATTATAAACATCATCTAACCACCACCTCATCACAAAACTAGGTATACCGTATGTGTTAACCATCATTAGCCATAGAGAATCAACGTATTAGTACATACAATGTATACGTACATGAGAAAGCCAGTCCATGCCAGCGAAGACCGCGACGACTGACGATTGTCTCCGATATCGATTGACTGGAAATTTTGCATTCAGTCTAGCTGCGGCCGTTACAGTTTGAAAGCGTACAATAAAATTAATGTATAATGGCTCTTTATACACCCACTGAAAAGCTTCAGTTAGTAAAATGGTTTTATGCTGGCAAATCTGCAATGGAGTGCATGAATTTGTTTGCGCTGAATTTTGCAGACCGTTCTGTACCTTGCAGACAAACAATTTATAATATTATAAATAAATTTGAAACTTGTTTCTGTCTCAATAACTGTACGAAATGCAAACCAAGAGAGGTATCACCACAAAAAATTGAGGAAAGAGATGTATTAATTTATAGTATTGTGGAAATTGATAACACGAGATCTACTAGAAGTGCTGCCGAGGAATTGGGTATAAGTAACATAACTATTTCACGTATTTGGAAAATTAATTGTTTAAAATGTTTCAAATATTCCAAAACTCAAGAAATATTTCCCGAGGACAATTTCCGGAGAATGGAGTTTTGTGAAGACGTTATGGAAAAGATACATCGAGATGAAAATTTCGTTAAAAATATTCTCTTCACCGATGAATCAACCTTTCCATTACACGGAAAGCACAATCACTCTGTTCTTCGATATTGGGCTTCGGAAAATCAACACCGGCATTTTGCAAATCGCACTCAGTATCCTCAAAAACTAAGCGTTTGGGCAGGTATTTTAGGTGACCATTCTATAGGCCCCTATTTTATTGATGGTATATTAAATGGCGACAAGTATCTCGAATTACTGAAAAATCAAATACTTCCCGCCATTAAAAACATTGGAATAAATCAGGAAATCGTTTAGTTACAACATGATGGCTGTCCAGCAGATAATGCAGTGGCGGTAAAGGAATTTCTGGGAAATACTTTTCCTGACCGTCTTGTTACTGGAACAGGAAACATTAAATGGCACCCGCGTTCTCTTGGTCTATTTCCAAATGATTTCTTTTTGTGGGGATATCTAAAAAATATTGTTTATACTCATGAAGCTGGTAGAGCAGAAAATCTAGTTGCCTTGATAGAAAAAATAACTGAGGCTGCGAATTCATTAACTGCCGACATGTTAGCAAATGTAAGAGCTAATTTCTACGACCGCCTAGGACAATGTCTTGCTGTGCAAGGAGGAATTTTTGAACCTCTTGTATAATTTATTATAATTTTTGGAATCCTTTTTTATTTATTTTATTAGGATTATTTTTTAATTTTATTATAATTACGCTTTTGTTTATGCGACGCTCCGCAGCTTAAAAATTTCCTGCATCTACTGAATGAAATAAGAAAAGCAAATCCCTTGCAATTCGTAAATGTTATTTTAGAACGCAAGTACCTATGTCGATAGTCAAATTACTGCTAATTTGTATTTGGGAAACAATCGGAGACAATCGTTGCCGGCCGTCGCGGACTTTGCCGGCATTGGATCGGCTTCTCCATATACATATACCATACCGTATTCCCTATGCCTAATGATATTTGACACATGCGGTATAAGTTACACTGTTACGCAGATTAAGTTAGTTGTAAGAAACTCTTTGAGAATGGCATAACAGCCGAAACATATATGACAGAGAAATATAATAAAATTTGTGAAATATAGCCAAGTTTGTTATTCCTACCAAATATATCAATAATAGCTATAGTTTATTTATTAAAGTTTGTGTGACAGGAGGCTTCTAAAACATGGCTTAAGTCAGTAATGTACTCCTATCACATGATCGTGAAAGCGTTGCTAACTTTCGAAATGTTAGTCGTTAATGTCGTTAAATGTCGTTAATGTCGTTAAATTACACTCGTATATCGTGAAGTAATACTGTTTGCTTTTGTATTGTTTTAATCATTCTTAATTTCGTACTCCTAGCTAACTCTTTCGCTCTTATTAAACGGTTAATGGCCTTTAGTATCTGTTAACATCGCTTAAGCTTATTTCGAGATCCTTTACTTTCTCTCACTTTCTACACACACATTCCTTTGCAAAAGACAATAAATCAAGGAATTTACAAAATAAAGTAATACATTTTTCATGCTCAAGCTTAACATTATAAATCAAACTCAAGTATTTAAACCAACATCGTACTATTTACCGAAGTGAATTTGAAATACTGAAAAACCCGAATGGATAGCATTAATGATCGCAGAGTGGGAAACAACAGCAGGCAGTATAGTCAAAAGGGTGAAAAATACAATGGCTTGAAGCATCAGCATTCGAGATTTCTTCGTAACGTTCTCTCGGCTCGTATTTAAAAGATTTTCAATGTTCTTGTCGGTCTCTTTTCGTGTCATTGGCCCTCGTCTAGCTGTCTCTCGTATCCACGAGACTACCGTACAAGTCGGAAAATTTAATAACGTAGATATTTTGCAACGAAACGTAGAACAATCCACTTTAAGTCAAATAAAATTCGCTACGCCTGTGCACTTTGAAGTTTCTGTATGTCGAGCACGTGGAGAGCTTGCAGCTCATTCTTAGATGCCATTTCTCATACTTCTTACGGTCATCAGACCGATCTCGCTTCCCTTTCCTTAAAAAAACGATAAAACCAATTTAAAATAAATTATGGTGCGCCGGTTCTCTCGTTTGTTCCTCCTAATCGCAACAAATATATTTTAGGGAAAATACTTGCCAAGTCTGGATCCGAATGCAATGAGAAATGTCATAAAAATAATAATTTTCCACCAAAAGTAATATATGAGCACATTTCCCCCGCATTATCTCACTGATATTCTTTATACTTTTAAAAGGAGTTTCATATTAAAGAACAAATGATGTATTAAATAACTTTTTCTGGCCCAAAAACTCATTAATAAAACTAGGAATTATATGCACGCGGAAACTGTATTATATGCGCATATATGTTGATGAAAATATACAGAAATTTTATTAAAATAAGCAAAAATATATAAAGTTAAGTGTTAGTTACACAACTAAATTATTGTCAAAATATTAAATAATGTCAATATAAATTTAGATACACCACAAATATGTACTATATCAATATTTTATTCGAAATTTTACAAAATGCATGTATAATAATTATAAGAATAAGTGAGCTAAGCAATGTAACTCTTTGTATTTATATTTGCCTTTTTATAGTATTGTAAAAATTTACGATTAAATACTTTTCTAAATTCTCAACAAAAATGATCTTCTGCGATCCATGAATAATAGCTTGTATGCTGAAAAGCTTCGCTCAATGTCAACGGATGTAATTGGCGCATACTTATACTTGCAGATAATTGATAGACTTATCTCAATAGTTTCATCGTAGTTTCAAGCTGATTAAAGCCCTCGTTTTTCTCTAGAACTTTAATTTTGAACCGACCTCCTATGGTACCTCTCACATTATAAATTTTGATCTTTGAAACTTTGAATCACTTATCGATTCACTGAGTTCAACACCTTGAGTTTTAAGTATTCTTAGTGTTTCACTAATAAAACCATTCTTGTTAAACTCCTGGCACATTTGCGGTTTATTTAGTATAGCTTTGCAATCTACAATTGCTGTCGAGTCGTTTAAGAGAGCACGGAGCCTATTATCTGTTCAAAGGTATCTGCATGAAATATAGCGACATCAAGCCACGTGCCCCATCTTGTTAGACTGTTGGAAAAAAGTGACGAGCACACCCTGTATAATCTGAAGAAGTGGTTTTAACGCAATGAAACTTGGTATGGAAGTAGTACTAATGTAGCATAACTTACTCTCACTGGGAAGGAATGCATTAATAGTGCGAGTATCCCCCGCGAGCGGCGCGTACCATCGCTACTCGACGAGGTATGGAGTCAATAAGTCGTTGTATGGTAGCGGGAGGAATGTCCAATCATGTTGCTTCAACTCGCCTACATAGCTCCTCAACGTTACCGGGGGAGCCGGATAACGTTGAAGTCTCGGACCAATCATATCCCAGACATGTTCGATCGGATTGGATCCGGAGAATGTGCCGGCCATGGAAGCATCCGTAAATGTATCTCTTCCACAAAGGTCTGGGCAACACGTGCAGTGTGCGGTCGGGTGTTTTCGTGCATGTATAGAAGACGTGGGTGCCGTCGAAAGTAGGGAAGCACAACGGGCGTAGCACCTCATCTACGTAGCGCCGAGCCGTCATCGTATGCAGTATACGCAGCAGCCGTGTACTTCCACCATGTGTAATAGCACCCCATACCATAATCCATCGCCAGCAGGGCGGTGGATAGGGCGTGGTTGGATGCACTCCTCGAGGCGACGCTCACCACGTCTCCGATGAACCAAAATTCGTGTGTCACCGGTGCTCAACTCGAATCTTGATTCGTCGGAAAACAAAATATTCCTCCACTCGACAACCCACTGACGTCTAGCCTCCACCCACTGGCGCCGTGTACGGCGGTGCTCGCGAGTCAGCAATTCACTCCAACGCACGGCGCGCTCGCAGTCCACTTTCTAGAAAACGACCGCGTACAGTTCGAGTAGTAAGCACGCCTTCCCTTCCTGCTGACCAAATGGCTTCAAGTTGCCTTGAGGAAGACGTACGCGGCGCGAAACCGCTGTGCACAAGGGCGCGATCCTCGCGTGCTGTGCTCGCGCGAGGCCGTCTCGTTCGCGGCTAACGGCATGTACGTCCTTGCTCCATCCATTCTCGCCATGCCCGCTACACTGCCGATAATGACCGCTCGAGACGGCGCACGATATCACGTAAGGATTCTCCTGTCATGTGCATCCCAACAACCATTCCTCGCTCAAACTCACTCAGATAACGCGAACGGCCTTCCATCACGCACAACGTACGACTACAACTACCCGCTTCCACCACACTAACAATAGCCGGTTTTTCCCTCCCCGCATCGGTCTCCATGGGGACAACATACTGCAGCTGTCGGAGGCACTCAGTAAAAAATGCAGGTATAGAAAAAGTCAAAACTCGCTGCGCAAACTCGTCTAGAGGAAACCATAAGGCTCCGCTAAATTTACACATTTATCTTGACACGTTCAGATTATACAGGGTGTGCTCGTTACTTTTTTCCATCAGTGTATTATGGGTTGTGGTGGCAGTGCCGAACCAGGTAACTTATCTTTGTATACTTGAACCCTCAGTAGTGCTTTAATAAATACTTTTTTTTGTCAAATTGATTATCTTGATTATCTCGCGTATTTACATGATATACAATATGAGAGAGATAATATACATGGTAGTGATAAACATTTTGTAAGTTATTTCTTAACAGATTTAGTAAATCAAAATTTTCAATCTTTATTTGGTTTTCTCGGACTTAGCCGTAAATATTTGTTTGAAGAAAAATTTTGACATGTAATCCAATGCCAAAAAAAAAGAGATACGGAGAAACTACTGGTGAATTAACTAGCGGACAACGCCAACACGCTGATAGACAACAACAATTTGGACGTGATTATCAAATCGCTCGTCAAAGAGGATTTACAGGAAATTGGCACAGTTGGATGTGTTCACAAGGAGACAGAACTACAGGAGTACCACCAGTAGAACCTGTTGCACCAATACGTTCAACGTCTAATCAAATTTTGGTGATTTTAAAGGAGAAGAATCAGCTCATGAAGCTCCCTCCGATATTCTCCAAGATATTGGTAATATTTTCGATGAAAACATGCATATAGATGAAGATGTAGTGTGCCAAACGTCAATAATTCCAGTAGTAGTGTTGGTGGGTGTATTCTTAATGCTATCGGTAACCTCGAAACTGCTTCTAAATATTTGACGATTCCTAGATCAATCGGTATGAAAGATGTAACAATGCGTTTTACCAAGTCAAGAATATTTTATTCTTATGGTTATCCTTCTCAACAATTATAACATAAACAAGTTGTTGATAATATCGATAAAGGTGATCGACTGAAATTGTGCACTCCATTTTGTGCTTTAACAGCTGACATGCTTGGCTGTTATATTGATTTATCTGAATTTAAAATACTAAATGGAATGAACTAGTATCTGGAATATCTGGACATGTGTAACGTATCTCTTCTGCTACTCTGTTAACAGCATGGGCCAAATACTTTACGTGCACCAGCTTCGGGTAAAAAAAATCTTCAAATTTTGTGCTGTTGTGTGGGTTCGACAAATAAAACCTCGTTAAACTATCGTTTATAAATCTTGTTACAGTTATTTGTTTTCTCCAATCCTTCTGTACCAATCAAAGAGGATTGGAGCGTCGCAATTTTCATTTAAAGTGCCAATCAATAATTCGGCAATATAGCGTCCACAACTGTCTGTTGTATTATCGACTAAGAAATAAATATAATTTTCACCTATCGTTTACTTAATTGTCACCATAGTTTCCTCAAACAATATAATAATATACTTTTTTCTTGTAGTTGCGCGACTAAGAACTGACAGTTTTCGTATACTTTTCTAAAAAAATTTTAAACGTTACATTATCCAACTTTTAAAGTGGAATGTTTGCACTTAAAAAGGCGTTATACAAGTCATAATGGAAGCTACATTCTGTTCTTGATTTTTACTTGTTGTAGTAAACGATTGATTCAGAATAGTTTGTTGTGTATTTTTAAATCTTGTGATAATTCTTTATACAAATCACTTCTTACATGCTGTGTAAATTATTCCCATTATCCAAACAAAATTCTATTATCTGCAAAAAATTGAGGATAATCATTCATCTAGATCAGGAATGCACAGACTTATAGGAAACAAAATTATAAGCCAAAGACTGGCCACTACAAAGAATACTTATTAACACAAATATTTTTATTTTTAAATAGTATGAATTACTACAAATGATAAAAATAAAAGAACATTCAAAAATGTTTGTTGTAATTATGAAATCGTAATGTAATCTAATAATTACAATGTAATATTTCATGTTTTATTATATTGATGCATGACATTGCATTGACCTAACAATTTTGTTTATGTTTGGCTCCACGTTACTTGTCGCCACACGTAAAATTGCTTCCAGATTTTCATTTGCCAGACGGTTTCGATTTTTTGTTTTGTTAAGTTTCATCACTGAAAACGTTTGCTCACAAATATACATCGATCCAAATAAGCTTGCGCATTTCAATGCATTTATTCGCAACTCTTTATAAGCGGTTTTGTCAACGCAACAGTAAAAGTTCAGTAAATTACCTTCATTAAACTTGTTTCGTAAATTATAATCATTTTGCATGTCTATCAATTCCAGCTGTATTGATTCCGGTGCATTTTCGGGTGCAATGTTGAAAGGATTGCTGAAAATGTCTAATAGAGGTTTAACTTTTTTGAAGTCTAGAAAACGATCATGAAAAACTTGTATTAAAATATCAATTTTTTCAACATAAGCGAAATTGACATCAGTTTTATTGAATTTCTCCATAATTTTTTTGTAGTTCGGAAAATGGCTGTAATTGCCTGAATTGATTTGTGCCCTGAAAAGACTCAATTTGCATTGAAAGGACGAAACATGAGAGTATAACTTCGAAATCAATTGATATTTGCCTTGGAGTAGCGTATTTAAGACATTCAAGTGATTTGTGACGTCTACAAGAAACGCTAAGTCACACATCCAATCAGGGTTGTCGAGTTCGGAGACGTCCTTATTCTTTTCCGCCAGAAATATTTTAATTTCTTCAATCAAGTTAAGAAACAATCCACGACTTAGCCATCTTACTTCAGTGTAAAACAGGAGATCACCATATTCGCTTTCAATATCCTCGAGAAATTGTGTGAATTGTCGGTGATTGAGACCTATTGATTTTATAAAGTTTAGAATAGGTACTACAACTTCCATCACATTTTCAAATCCCAATAATTTTGAACAGAGGGCCTCTTGATGTATAATGCAATGAAACTGAATTAATTCCTTGCTATCTATGTTTTTAGTTTGTAAATACTCTTTTAACATAGTTATTATCCCAACCATTGAAGGTGCTCCGTCAGTCGTAATTCAAGATAATTTCTCTTCGTTAAATCCAAATCTATTATAGAACATTTTTCCAGAAGAGCTTTGAGCATGTCACTCCCCTTGGTTTGACTTGTCAAAGAACTCATACCAATCAGTTATTCACTCACTTCAAAATTTTTGCGTTACAACTCGCAAAAATATTAAGAGTTGAGCAGTGGAACTTATATCTGTATATTCGTCGATTGCTATTGAAAAATACTCAAAATTTTCGATTTCGTAACTAATTGCTCTTCTATATTAGCTGCTAATGTGGTGAGTTTTCTTTGAACAATCATACGATTTAGTTGAATTTTCTAAAAACCTCTATGCATCTTTTGGACACATTTTTTTTGCGGGGATATCTAAAGACTGCTTAACAAACTCACCATCTTTAAAAGGCCGACAAGTTTTCGCTATTATTCGAGATATTTCAAAGCTAACTTCAGTAGCTGTTTCATAATGCCTTTTCACATTATATTCCTTCGGAATAGAAACACTACCCTTGCATATTAAATAGACACTTTTGTTATGCGATGAAATAAAAAATATCTTTCTGTCCAAATATCTTGAAACTGTCGATTTTCATCTTCAACCTTACGACTACGTTTTTTACTAGGCCTGGTGTATCCATATCAAAATTGATATTATATTGTTACATAGGTAGATGCCAAGTTCGAATGACGAAATATTTATTCTTCATAGATTACAATTCAAACACTATAACGTTCGCTTGTCCGTAGTTAACACTTAACTGCCCCGATAGCAGGCGATGTGTTGTATTTATACGAGTTACCTAACATCGAGAACCTACCACATTATTTGGGGATAATACCGACGTGTTTCGCGAATCTTCGAGTAATCTAGTTAGTTCGACAGATTTCTAGTCTCGTAACAATATGCTTGGAACGACAAAGAGCATACCTGTAGTACGTAGTAAACCTGAACAAGAAAGTAGTAGCTGCTTAAAGAAACATATCTTACTAACAATTACAAAAGTTAGAATCAAATAAAAAGTTAAGAAATATTGATTTGAATTGATTTTTACCTACTATTGTAGTTTTTCGAACAATTTTTAAAATTTGTTGGCGGGCCGCGGTATGTGCATCGCTGATCTAGATCAACACATGTGAATATGATTTCGACATATCAAAAATAACAAGGTAAAATTACATGTACATATACTTTCGAGAACTAACTAAACACAACTTGCGATATGACTGACCTATAGGTCAAGCACATTGCCCGTAGATTTACTGTAACTTCCCCGACCTGACAAACACACATATCTGGGAATTCCCGCTGTAGGGAAATGCTCATGTGGACTGTGTAATTTCAATATATTATAAATAAATAATTTTATATATTTTTTACGGTGCCCTTTAGAAATAAATTATAAAATATGTTCAAAGTAGTATTTACATACAAGATAGGCAAAACAAAAGTAATCGCAAAAGCTTTCTTTCTACATTATCTGTATAAATACGTATGAGAATTCCTGCATTTTGGTAAATATTATAAATAAAAAACTAACATTTTCATATAATTCCAGCTTTACACATTAATATGAAATTACATCTAAAGCATAAACGCACAATAATTAATTACAATTTGTTGCTTTATAATTTCTCATAGTTAGAGAGAACTTTGAATTATGACGATATTAACTCAAATTGTCTCCAGAAAGGACTTGCGTAGCTAAAAATTAATTTAATTAGTAGGATGTTAATTGTACTGAGTTAGCCTTAAGCAATATACTCAAATGCGACCTTTACATATCTAGTTTAGTCCTCATACTTCGTTACGTTATATTCTCCAGTATATTACCTCTAGTTGGCTTTGAAACAGGGTTGCCACGCTGTTGGGACAAAATTTACCATTTATTAGATATTAAATTTTCCCATCTTCCGATACACTTTTACCCTCGATACTAATTTATTTTTAGATAAATTAAACAAGAAGTAAGGAGTGACTATAAACGATTAAGGCAAAATTGACTTGCTTTATATTTATATTTTCGGACTAAAACATTTTATGTGAATATGGATGACATATACGGTTAGAATTACTAGTAGATCAATATTAGTTTCTCATAATAAGGTGCCTTCAAATACTTTCCTCATTATAGTAAATTATATTTTACAACCCTCGCTGCGTCTTTTTAAAAAGCTTTATTTTAATTATAATTTAAAGCTAAAACATTTAGTTTAGTTTTAATATAGTTTATTAAAATAATAATCAAGGTTTAGCAAACGCCAATGAAGTTGGCGCTAGGTGGGGTAAGTTCGCGTAGAATTAGAAGTAGTAGGAATATATTTGGTTTTACATCAAATTACAAGGTACCTACCATAGGCGGAAATGTCAGATAATTCTAACCTCTTTGAAAAAAACCATAAACAGATTAAAAAAACATTAAGCACAAAATTTTATATAAGTAATGAGATTGTAATGTATTAACAGGATTTTAAGAGTATTTTTATCGTAACAAAATCTGTAAGCCTCGTATGTCAGGAAAGTACAGAATGCAATTCTGAAGTCGCGCGTAGCTTACGATTTCCTATAAACTCTAAGGATGTATCGTAATGAATCCTTTTGAATTATCAGAAATACACTTCCAGCAGTTATTTCGTTTAGACAAAAGGTCTGCTACCAATTTAATTAATACTTTGGGAGCAGTTATGGACTTGCTTTGGCCATATTCCACTGCATCTGAAGGTGATTATTAATGTATTTATAATTTTAGAAATTCTATCTTGAATTGTAGGTTTTAACAACATTACATTTTACAGTCACAGAATCCTTTCAAAATCCAGTAGGTTGCAATTCTTGGATAGCACTAAGCTAAACATCAGTATGTCGAATATTCAATGGAATTTGTTCTGTGATAGCTGAACATTTGTTTCCTAATTACATGCAGTTTCCAACAACAGCAGATATGAAAAATAAAATAAAAAGAGGTTAAAAAATTAGTTACCCATATAATGTTTTATGAAATATATCTCTATTGTAGTTTCTATTAAAAATGGGATGCTTGCGGAGTTGTGGGTTTAATTGACAGAACTCATGTTGAGATACTTGCTCCCCCAGTAAATGATGTGTTTCACCCACTGTATGTATATACAGAAACAGAAAAACAAGATATTCTATAAATGTAATGCTTGTAGGTAAACATTATGTGTATAAATATATATAGATATAGTGAAGGATAAAATATCACATTAAGGGCTAAATCTAAATATATTTCATCTTTAGATTGCAGATTCCAATTGCAAGGTAATTGGATGCAGTGCATGAAATCCAGGATCAGTGCATGATGCTGCTCTATGGCAAACAAGTAATATTAGAAATTACTTAAGAGAGCAATACGAACATGGGGATACCTTAACACATTTAATAGGTAAACAGTTACATATATGCACATTAGGGTACAGCGAAAAATTTTTTTTTTAAATTTAGTTTTTCCTGTATTAAACATCGATGCTCTAAGTACTTGAAAGTGCAGATAAAAAATCTTATCTTCCTAGGTCAACGTCTTGAGGTGGCGCACAAGACTTAATTTGTGTCACTTTATCATTTATAAAAAAGTAAACAGTCTTTTATTTACTCACATAAAGAATATTTAATACAAAAACAAAAATCATTCGTTAGCAAATTGTAAAGGATCTCGTTGTTGAAAAAATTGAGATTTCGACTCAAACAGTGGTATGTCTTGCCTTGCTTTAATTCTAGAGCGAATGAAACCGTCTCTTGCTTCTGATCCACAAACAGATATTGAAGCTTCAGTGACGAGCTTGACACACCTCTCTACTGCTTGGGTATGACAAGGAAACATCCCAAATTGACTGAAATTATTTCCCGAACGAATCAGATTTGAAATTTCTGTATTAGAATATTTCATAGTCATTGGTGGTTCAGTTATTCTCACATTTGACCAATTTATTAACTCATAGTAATTCGTCGCATTTACTTTAAGTTGTGGAAGGCGGAAATCGCGAACTTTCTTGCTTTTAATACACACATTTTCTTTTCTTGCTTCTAATACTCTTCGGAGAGCCAATTCTCTAATTTTTGAAGCATCATCTTGAAGCATAGCCAACAGCATATTTTCTGGGTGTGCGAAGAATGAATTTCTGTTTATAGTTTGTAAAACAATACTCTTAAGGTCATCTCTTAAATATAAACTTCTCTTGACCATGTTGAAAACATGAACTGGACCTTGGTTACAAGATGGCTTTGACTTTATGTCAAACCATGTTGGCGCGTATACTTTCATAATGAAAAGTGCTAGTTGCTTAAGGTTTTCTGGTGGTGTAGCCATTCCAATGTATAAGCGAAGAATCCTATTGGCGCAAGTTAGCCAGCGAGAGTGTGCTAATTTCCCAGGGTCTCTTTCAGCTAAACTTGGTGAAACTAAACCAGACGAAATGGAAAAACAAATCTCGTAAAGATATTTTTGATCAGTGCTTAGCAACTTTATATCAATATCCGGCAATTCTGCAGGAATCGCTTCAAAAGCTTGTAACTTAAAATCAAGGCACTTGAGGAGGTTTTTGCCTATAGCTCCAGAAAAGCTATTAGGACCTGCTGTGTTTCCATCAAGACTTAAAAACAAATGGCGCAGTGGCAATTCATTTGCGTGTAATAAGCACATAAACCATTGCAATCGTCTTTTTAAATGTGTTTCCAATAAGGCAATGACTCCATTTTTATACCCTGTGTTGACAGCCGTTTCATCACATCCGATTGCCACCAAAGATGAATTTCATTTATACTTTTTATCTAATAAGGCGACAATATTCCTCATAATATTAGCTGCTTTTCCTGAATCTATTGTGAAATGTCCAATATATTCAGAATTTGGCCCAGATACCATTGAAATATGTTCTTCGGTAATAGTCTGACGCTGTGACTTATTTTCTTTTGAAGTTATAATTAAAGTTTTGTCTTTACGACCATCAAAATAAATAGAAGTCAGAGGTTTTTCATTGCTAATAGAGCTCAACTGCTTTAGAACTTTTTTTCCTTTCTCGACGTATTTTACTACGATCTATTGCGCTTGATGAGTTTTCCGCATCTATAATGTTTAAATCAACCATTACTGCGTTTACAACAAATGCTGCAGATCGATCTGAAACTCCAGTCCTGTCACAAGCTGTAGCAAGGGTTTGCAACTTTTGTCTCATCTGCTTATTTCCCTTTTGATTTTCTCTTTTGTGAACTTTTCTTTTTCCTTCATTAAAGCAAAAATCATCTTGCTCTGATTCTGATGTTTCACTTGAAGTGCTACTGCATGACCGATGTAATTCTGACATAGACGAAGAAGTACTTGAAGTCATGTTTTTTTGAACGAATTGATCATATTTTCTCTTTCGAACTTCATTGCGTCGTATAGATTTTGTTCTCAATCTATCCACACAGCCAATATACATTCTACGCTCATTTCGTTGGTCCTTTAAAAACTTTTCCTCTGCTGGAGGTATTTTTGTCACATATTTACATATGTTTCTGGACGCGCACTTACAGGTTGCGATGTCAAATAATTGTTTTTGAGATTCCATTAAGAAATTTTGTTTTTTTACTTCACTGCGCAGTTTCTCCATATTTTTGTAATTGTTGTAATAGGAAATCAATCTTGCTAAGATTTGTTGATGACTTATTCTAGGAATCGATGCCTTTTTCCATATTTGTTCAATACCAGTAGCAATTATTTTACATATGCACTTAACTGAAGGATCTTTTCGGTTGTTCAATTCAAGCATATCATTTTTTAGCCACAATAATAATAATATTGCAGTAAATGCTGGAATACCAATACAAGAAATACATGAAATTGAATACAGAGAAAATGATGTTAATAATGGTAAGTCCATTGCAGATAAAGAAAAAAAAAACATCACTGTATGCAGTAACAATGAATGTAACTAATTGCAGATGCTGCTGTTATTAATAATATGTTACTAGTAGGACAAGCTGCACGAAATGCATATATTGAAAATTATTTACTTTGATTATGTATAGGCACTCATTTAAATGTACAGACAAATATATATACTCATTAATCTTATGTACATGGTAATTTTATTTTATCTCTGTATTATAGTACAATGTAAATATTAACGATTACAACATTATGGTGTTTCTTGGAATTCAGAAGTAGAATTTTGGAACGAATACTTAACTATTTCAAATTTTAATAATTTGATTCGATTTGTTTTGGTGATTGCTTTCAAGTACCCATCTCCTACTTCTTTGAGTATAGTTTGTATATTCTCATAATTTACCTCAGCTTTCTTGCTCAGATTTAGCAATTCTTCGGCTAATGCGCTCAAAGGTCCTAATAAATAACTTTGAAAGCATGAAGCGTAGATTTCAACTTTGTCTTCAAAATAATAGTCAACATTTCCAACATCTGCTTTAATATTATTTTCTTTTAATTTTGACTATTGTAATAAGCATTTTTTGAAAACTAAATTACAAATTATTACACACATTTACATGACATAACCAAACTATCAAAATTATACGTTTGTGACAGAATACGTGCACTGTCACCAACCATTAAAAAAACAAGGCCGTCTCTAATGAGGAAAGTTTTTGAAGGCATGTTACTTTCTGTTATAAAAAATATAATTTCTTCTGTCGGAAATGTCCCAAAGAATGTTTTTACTTGTATCACACGACATAAATACGATCTCGTATCTGTTTCAACAAACGATTATATGAATGAATTGTTTTATTAACCCGATAACATGTATTTGAAAATTTGTAGTAGGGAGTGCTTTAAAAAAACTGCCATTATTTTGAAAAGTAAAATAAATAAATCGTAAATGGCGTTAATAAAGTTTGATTCAAATGCCATTGCAATGTTCAGTACTCAAAATATATTCATATTAAATTTTTGCTGAAAAAAAGTTTTGGTAACATGTTGGTTAAACTTTTTTAATTTCATTACGTATTTAAGCTGCATGCAAGCTTAATTCGCTTACCTTAGTAATAACCTACTTTCGAATCTAAAATTAATTACTAGATATAACTTTAACGACGAAGTTCCGAAGACGGTAGCGATATCGAATAATATCTGGGAGAAATTCTTATAAATTTTCAAGAAACGCTTCCACCTTAGATAACAAATGAAACACGAGCGTAGAGTGCGGCTGACAATGACAAATCTTTCTTAATTTATAACACGTGAGGTAACATCTGAAAACTGAAAATATCACGCTAATATTAAATTGTTAAGATAGAGCGATCATTAGGGACGATAATAAAATTATTAAAAAATTATTTTCAGAATTGTCAGATTCTTTCTTCTCTTTGGTCGAGTTTCTTTCCTATTTCCGAAAGACATCATTTAATCATTGCTGCATACAACATAAATTAATTAACCCTACACTGCGCACTGTATTAAATTTAAGACAACACTTTTATTTTCACTTGAAATCGCTTACAAACATTATTTAGGTTCACAAACATTATGTCTTTAATTTAGGAGGCCTTTATTTATATGGTACATAAAGCTCAATATCCATCAAGGACAATTTAGATTATGTCTACGCCTTATCAAATTTCTAGAATTGTAGTTTTCATAGTTGTAGTTGCAGAGCGGATATAACCGTACATGGTTGAGTGATTTTTATTACAAACATCTGTGTAAAACATTTGAATTTACTTTATAAAGGTAAGATTATTATATAGGTGCACTATTTCTTTACTTATTTTTTATATTGGTTTACAGAATTGGTCATAAACTTAGTTGTATTAAATTTGAGACATAGCGCTTTATATTTGGTATGGTTTGGAGGAAGAAGTATCTTGCAGAGGCCCAATTAGAAGAACTTGCGGCCCAGTTTTTCGAAAGTGAAGATGAATTTGATGATTCTGATGCTGATAACGATGAAAACTGCATCATAGACAACGCATTAGAAGAATGTGATATACAAGATCTTGCCATTGAGTTTGAAGATGACGGATTTATATTGGAAAATGAACTAACAGACACTAACGGAGAGACCGCGAAAAATAATGACATTGAGAAAAATACTGAAATAAATAATACTGAATCTGAGATTCATAACAAAGCCGGACCCAGCAATATTCAATCAGTTGCAGACAATAATACTAAGAAAAGACTATCTCAAATTATGTGGAGAAAAAAAATTTGGTTTTGGATGAAGATGCTACAACTGTCAAAGGAAGTGAGATTCTTGGTGGTAGTTTCATGGATTTAGCTACCTCATTTGCGTTTTTTAAATATTTTTTTGATGATAAATCACTACAAAAAATAGTTGGCGAATCTAACATCTACGTGATTCAAAAGGATCCAAATAAGACAACAAATCTCACAATATCAGGGTTGCAAAAGTATTTAGGCATATGTATATATATGTCCATCGTACATATGCCTAATGTAAGGTCTTTTGGAGTAGTCGATTGGGATTTTCAAGGATAAAAGAAACAATGAGCCAAAAACACTTTGAATCTATTCGAAAAGTGCTTCATTTTAATGACAATTTGTACATGTTACCCAATGATAATGAAAACCATGATAGGCTCCATAAGTTGAGACCAGTTATAACTGCCCTTTGCTCAAAATTCCAGAGTGTACCCTTAGAGCAAAAATTATCAGTCGACGAGCAGCTGTGTGCATCCAAGGCCAGGCACCACTTGAAGCAGTACATGCCTGCAGAGCCTCATAAATGGGGCTATAAACTGTTCATTCTCTGTGGAGCTAGTGGGTTTGCCTATAATTTTGAAATGTACACCGGTTGTGAAAATCAAGCAAAGTTCAGATTACCAGATGAACCAGATTTGGGAGCAGCTTCAAATACTGTCGTACGTTTGTGCAGAGTTGTTCCACATAATCTAAATAATGTGGTCTACTTTGACAACTATTTTACTTCTCTACCACTTATGTCATTTTTGGCAAACAATGGTATATTTGCATTGGAAACACTAAGGAAAAATCGCCTTCCTAATTGCAAATTGCCTACCGATGATGTAATGGAAAAGAAAGACCGGGGTACTTCTTACCAGTATGTTTGTAGTTTTGATGGCGTCGATGTAAGATCTGTGGCATGGAAGGATATTAAGAAAGTTTTCTTGCTGTTCACCTTTATGGGAGAACTTCCAAAGAAACAGTTAAACGTTTCAACAAAAAAGAAAAGAAAACTGTGGATGTCCAATGCCCTAATCTAGTTTTAGAGTATAACAGGCACATGAGTGGCGTAGACCTTCTTGATAGCCTTATTGGTCGCTACAAGATTATTATGCGTAGTAAAAAATGGTACATGAGAGTATTTTATTATTTAGTAGACCTTACTTTGGTAAATGCTTGGCTGCTCTATAAGAGAGTCGTAGCTCAAAGGAACGAAAATAAAATTCTAAAATTAGCAGAATTTAGGGCAGAAGTTGCCGACTGTCTTAGCAAGGTTGGTAATGAGCACCTATCAAAGAAAGGGAGACCCTCAGATGTAGAAACGAAAATTACCGAGAAAAGGAAACGCTCCGCAACAACTTCCTACATTCCACCAAGGGACATAAGGACGGATGGCCAATCCCATTGGCCTATTTATACTAAAGAAAGGCAACGATGCAAATTTCCTACGTGTAAATATTGTTCTCAAATAAAGTGCAACAAATGTGGAGTGTACTTATGTTTAAATAAGAACAACAACTGTTTTGTGCAACTTCATACTAACTAAAAACCTATTATCTTAAAATATGTAACAATGTATTAATAGACCGCTTTGTCTTAAATTTAAGACAACTATATTTTTTTGATTTTTGGGAAAAATATATGATTTGGAATTTTTTAATTATTTTTCTAGACTTCTAAAGAATATTTGCTGTAACAAAATATTTTTTTCTAAGTAATAGAAAAAATTGCGCAGTGTAGGGTTAATTAATTAATTTGAGGATGGAAGATTAAGATTAGTAACCATGGAAGAAGAGGCGTATCAATTACCGCGCGACTTACAAGATGAAACTATAGGAAACATCCAAAATGAGCAGGTGAAATACAAAAGGAATTATGACCGGAAGAGGAATACCAATGTACATTACGACCTAGCAGATATAGTATTCATGCATACCGTAACAAAACAAACTGGAGAGTCAACGAAATTACAGCCAAAATATCGAGGACCATTAGTAGTTACAGGTGTATTGCCAGGAGACACTTACCGCGTAATGGATTTGCGGGAAGACGACGCAAGGAGGGCATACGTGACGACAGCATGTTAGCCAGTTGAAATTGTGGAGAAATACCGAAAATGAAGATGAGTCAGAACAAGACGAAGATAGTGAAGTCTAAACCAGCGAGGTGCAGGTCGAGGAATCAAGCGAGGAAGACATTGAATTGGGAAAAGAAGGTAGACGGAAGAGTAGGCACATGAGGAGACCGAAATATCTCAGCGATTACCATCTCGAGAGCGAGATGTCAAAGGTGACCGAGTATTAGTGAATAAACTGTATAGATATCAAACAGTAGGATAGTTGATTGTATGGTTAATGGTCAGATAAGAGTGGTAGTAGTAGCTGTCAATCGTTGTAACGTGTGTGTATCAAAAGCGAAAAATAGTACAGTACAAATAGAATGTTGTTGTAACTTTAGGACAAAATAAAACGGTATTATTATTGTCTAATGGCGTTGTTATTGATAGTTAGAGTTTAATGTATAATAGTAGAGAGAAAGATTATTTCGAATGATAAGAGTTAATCATAAGAGGAAGAATATACTATATTAGCTCGGAAATAAATCTCTTACATTATCATAAACCTTTTCAAGGTTTTCATGCAAATTTTTACACATTCAAAACGGGAATGAAAAGAGAGTACTTAAAAAGAAAAATATCGCGCGTTAAAACTTTTTACTTATCACTTTTTTCTCGCACGCACGGCGAAATTAAGCAACGAGATTGATTATTATTCGAATGAGAAAACGATAGAAAATAAAAGCCGGGCATTCAGAAATTTTCAGGGTAAAACCGAAAAGGTACTATGCCGACAGTGGGGAAAGCTTAATGCGTTGACCGTAACGTCGATTGATGAATATTCATTAGTTGGAGAGTTGTTGAATATTATTATATGAGTGCTAACTTTCCGCGCGCGACAGAGACGGAAAATTAGTTAGGGAACGAACCGCTCGAACGATGGGAAAGGGAAATTGTCGTAGCCGGAACTGACGGGCTCGGCGGTAAAACACAAATATTCCGGGTTAAAATATGCAACTTTTGGCGCTCTCCAAAGTAGGTACAGATTTTCACGACCGGCGCTAATGAAGGTATAAAGCGTAAATGAACACAGAACTGGTTAGCTTTTTAGGAGTGTTGTGGTGTTTACGAAAATAAACTTTCATTTAAAAAAATTTCCTGTTCATTATGCACAGATGTATATAATATAGTGCCGAACATACCACATAAATATTATATATATATATATATATATATATATATATATATATATATATATATATGTATATATATATATATATATATATATATATATGGTAAACCTAATCAGTAGGCGATGATATATATATATATATATATATATATATATATATATATATATCAATGACATGTATAACTTTTTAAATAAATTTTAGCTCATCCATTAAAATAAAAAAATTATTTTAAAAGTTCCCAATAAATACCCCCATCCATGGACTATTAATCCTATCATTTGCTATTTAATATGTACCACTGTTAATGAATGAATATTTTACAGAATACGTGAAAATAAACATATTCAGTATTAAGATCAGTTTTTCATATTACCAAATATCCTGAGCAATATTATAATGTGCAAATAGATGTCTCTGTACATTAAGTAAATGGAATGTATCTATACATCCATACATCCTCCTGAGGCCCAACATCCATTAAAATGAACATATTAGTTTTGAGACATTTTACAGTCAAATTCGTTTCTGTCGGACTAAAACCCGGCACTCCAATGAAATAGACGTGCATAAGGTGCCATCTATCGATGTATTGACCAAGTAGGGTTACTTGTAACTAATGTCCATTCCAAATAAGAATAATCCGTTGGGAAAGATAGGGCTTAAAATAAGAGCTTGTGATTGGCTAAAATAGAGGCCGCTTTTATGCAGGCATAATTATGTTTATTTAGTTCTGTCAAATTAGCGTTTTGCTGTCAGTAGTGACCGGTATTTCTGTCTGTTGTAGTCAATTACATGTTTTACTAGTTGTTTATTGTGCTATTTATTACTAATATTCGTTAAAAATAGTTCCTTATAGAGATTATAAAGTGAAAACATCATTTTCTAAAAATATTTTATCACTCATTAATTTATTTCATTTATTTAATCGCAATCGTTTTAGAGCATGGATGACGCAGCTTTACCAGATCCACAAAAAAATCGTAAAGGAAAATATGTAAAAAGTGGACGGAGGCAGATGGCTTACAATATGTATTTTAAGAACAAAACTAATATATCCGAAACATCTGCTGTTCGTCAAACTTCAAGGGAAATTGAAATATCTGGAGTTACACAGTCTCCATTAAAAAAACGAAGTTTCCGAGATGGTTACAATAAATTAGATGAAGTATCAAAAAGTACGAATAGAAGGTACGTGCATTCATTTTTCTTTAAAAATTAGTTACCAACTTGCACAAAAATAATAGTTGTAAAAACTGAAAATACATTTACGATTTTATGTATCACTTATATCAATATAATGTATACTTAGGAATCTCTAATTAAAACTTATTGCCCTCTATCACTCTGATGTCTTTTAAAGTGAAAAATTAGCATGATCTCTCATATACTTTGATCAACCGTTCGTCGCTTATTTTGGAGTAACTGCACTGACTAATGCAAAACTTACATTTATCCTAAAATCAAAATCCCACAGAGCTTCGTACAAGACCGATGTGAATATCGTGTATTTAATTTGCGTATTAAATCGAGAATACAAAAGAGATTTAACACGGAAAGGCATTATAATTGAGAATCTGGAATCTCGAGAAATAGTTATGCAAATTCGTAAGGACTTGCAAACTTCGGAACTTGTCGAAACTTTGGCAACTTGAACACGCAAGAACATAACAATCTCGAATTAATTAATACATGCCGGATGACCAAACTCATTCCAAGAATAAATTATTCTACGGTATACCGAGTATCTACGAATTAAGTTACATAGTTAGAAATTTGTACTGAATATTTTCAGAATATACTTTGAAAATAATTATTTTGTCTTTAAGCAATTCAAACGAGTTACCCTAAATTAGGTAGTGGTTCCCACCTACCGGGATAAGTGCCTTGCAACGCCTATCAAATAAGACACCGGCCTACTCTAAAGAAGAAACAAAACGGTCAAAGGCCAATAACATGTAAACAGTCGTGTTTAACTCGTTCACTGATCAACCAGCCATAATTCTGGAGCAAAATGGGACATTATAAATATATAAATAGGGAGGCGCATATACAATCAGCACAATACTCGTTCACCTGTCGTAGTGAAATAATTCAGAAAAAAATAACTGTGACGTCATCGAGCCATCGAAATAACATTTCTTAAAATTCAATAATTAAGAAAAATTGTTTCAAATAATTTATTGTACACTAATATACACTACAATATTGTTTCGCAAAACTTTGCCATCATAAGGTGATGGTAAAACTAAATAATGTTAATAATCATTAGAACATACCAATTTCCGTGCTCGCCATGAGCGCCGGTATGGGAGTGTAATTCGTAATATATTAGAATATGCGATAGAATAGGGACGCAACATGAGCTTGTTACAGATATAAGTATAGAAGTAGAGACATTTATTCTATCAGAAATAATTAAATATACATTTGGTTTTCTGCTATTAAAGTAATATGCATAAACACACGAAAAATAAGA
Organism: Melolontha melolontha; assembly: GCA_935421215.2. Classification (NCBI taxonomy): domain Eukaryota; kingdom Metazoa; phylum Arthropoda; class Insecta; order Coleoptera; family Scarabaeidae; genus Melolontha; species Melolontha melolontha. The sequence goes on along the minus strand of OW285236.1, from coordinate 18,551,179 downwards.
ATAATACATATTATACCAGCGTTGAATGTACCTATAAATAAAATGGAAAATGTGTTAAATCAGTGATTGTGTGCACGACAGAGGATTTAAAAAAAACACTTAGCGTTTTAAGCGTCTTCCAAGGATTGAAAAACTGGAGAAACTCGATTGTATATTTTCATGTATAAACTGTTGTCGATTAATTTTGTTATTATTGTGCTTCGAACTGCTTACGTGTTCTTTACAATGTGTTTTTGACCAACACATTAGATATGTATTGCACACTAAACATTTAATTTTTGAGCGATCGTATGTTAGGTCCGGGAAATCCATAATAAACTTATTCACTTCGTCTGACAACGGTGGTTTTCTCGATTTATGTGTCGACGACATTTTATTACGTATACTTACACTTACATGCAGTCTAAGCAAGTACCAAACACATACTGAATGCTTTTTATTAGTTCTGATGCAATACAATCATCCTCACATCGGCGTTCATGGCGCGCACGGAAATTGGTCTGCTCTAATAATCATCCTTATAAAACGACCTCGACTATCTTTATAGAAATTTGCCCGCCGATATCGGCCGGACTATTTATGATGTATCTTTATTGATGGAAATACGCAATATTAATTCGTATTTGTTCAAAATTGCCCATAATTATGTGTTTCTAGTATGTACACGTAATTACTTGTAGAAATGAATGCGATCTCAGTCCCGAACACGCCCCGAAAGTAAAACGCACATGAAAGCCCATTATTTACGGCCACCCTTATAAAACAACATCGATCAGATAAACCCAAACATTTATTATTAATATTATTTCGTATTTGTGCGAAATTGAGAAGTGAATGCGATCTTAGTCCCAAACACGTCCCGAAACCAAATTGCAAGGGCAATACGTGCATGTTTATGTTTGATCAAACAGAGATCGCCTTCATTTCTACAAGTTTACACATAATACGGTCTGTCAGTTTCTAGGTTAGCTTAAAATTCTCTTTGTATGCAGAAGGTTCTTTTGATTACTTGATTAGTTTAAAGTTGTCTCCGTATTCGAAGGGTTCTTACTTAAGTATGCCGTTAAAAAGAAAACGTTTGTCGCTAGAAGACAAAATAAATATAATTGTGGAAGGTCAAAAGTGTTCGCGAAAGTTGACCGAAAAATTGTGGGTTGGAAATACATGAATTAACGATATTATGAAAAATAAAGGTGGATTAAAAAATATGATTGAGGAAGGTGTTAACTTGGAGCAAAAACGAAAATGTCCAAATTCGAAAGAACTGGCAGTGGATCAAGTCGTCGCAGTTGGTTTCGCAACCCCAGAAATAAAGCAATTCCAATATCAGGGTCGCTACTTAAACTAAACGCACTGGATGTAGCAAGCAGTTTAAAGACAGAAAATTTTGTGTCATCAAATGAATGGTTGGAAAGTTTCTGCCGGCGACGTAAATCAATTCGCGGTGAGTTCGCAGAGGTTAATTTGGACGATATAGAGGTCTGGAAAACTAAGTTATCGTTAATTTTAAGAAGTTATTCTCCTCGTTATGTCTATAATGCTGACAAACTAGGTCTTTATTACCGCGCCATAAGACATTTACATTAAAAAATGAGAATCGTGCAAGGATGAAGCAAAACAACGTTTGACTATTTTACTGTGTGCAAATATGAAAGGCGAGAAAGAAGATCCATTAATAACACAGGCCTGCGATAGTAAAATTGTCTAGATTTTATACAGTGATTTCAATAGATTTTTTGGTGCTGAAAATGGGAAAATGATTTAAAAAATTCAATCACGTAAGGTTTTTTTACAGTCTGGGGTTTTTTGACCTATTTGCATGTATTAGTTTTTTGAAAAGGACAATTTTGTTAAACCGTTGTTTAAATAAACTATTATAATTTTTTTACTTATGATGATGCAAGAAGTTGATATTCTGAATAAACATACACTAGATTTATGATAAAGAAGTTACAAATAGAAATAATTGAGCATGTCGCAAGACATGACTCATCATCTTCCTGTTACTGCATGTCTACCTCCCCACCTCCACTACAAAACATATTGCTATTCTAGACAAAATAGTTAGATCATTCAATATCTTCTTTACAACTGTGGTGTGAATTTGTATAATTAGTTGACATTTGTGATTAGTTGCTGAGTTAATTTAATTTTTATTTTACGAGTTTTTTAAAATTAAATTCCAATGGCATCAAGAGGCTGTGTCAATATACCCAACTCCTTCTGCTATATTTGTGGAAAATTTACAGTAAAAAAAACAACAAAGAAACATTACAGATTTTGTAAAAAAAGATATTTTGCATATTTTGGTGTGAAATTAGGAGACCAAGACAAACCTTGGGCTCCTCATAAGGTTTGTTCAGTGTGTGTTGGAGAGCTTCGCCAGTGGTCACAAGGAAAAAAACAGTCTTTTCGCTTTGGAGTGCCTATGGTTTGGAGAGAACCGATCAATCATAGCGATGATTGTTATTTTTGTTCGTGTGTAGTACACGGATTCAATTTAAAAAACAAAAAGGACATCGTTTACCCAAACCTTCGATCCGCAACACGTCCTATACCTCATGGACCAGAAGTACTTGTTCCTTCACTACCAGATACATTAGATGATGTATCTGATGACGAAATGGTTTCACGTATATGCGCAAGTGAACTGGATGAGGGAGGCGTTTGACAAATCTGAATTAAATGATTTGGTGAGGGACCTAAACCTTCCTAAGGACTCAGCAAAGCTTTTAGGCTCAAGGTTGAAAGAAAAAAATTTGTTAGCACCTAGCACAACATTTTACTGGTTTAGGAACAGAGAAAAAGAGTTTGCTCGATATTATTCCGAAGAAGATGCACTAGTTTTCTGTAATGATGTACCCGGGCTCATGGAACAATTCCACGTAGAATATAATGTTTCTGAATGGGGACTCTTTATTGACTCTTCAAAAAGGAACCTTAAGGCCGTTCTTCTACACAATGGAAGTAAATATGCTTCTGTACCAGTGGGACATTCAGTTCATTTAAAAGAGTGTTATGAAAATCTTGAGCTACTTTTAATTAAAATTCGTTACAAGGATCAAGGCTGGACAATTTGTGGTGGTTTGAAACTTCTTTTTTTGTTACTTGGACAACAAAGCGGTTATACTAAATATCCTTTTTTTGTGTGTGAGTGGGATAGTCGTGATAGAAAGCAGCACTATTGTAAAAAGATGTGGCCACCAAGACAAACTTTAAAACCTGGAATGATAAACATTGAAAGAAAAAGTTTAGTAGACCCGAGCAAAGTTTCGCTTCCTCCATTATATATAAAACTAGGGTTAATAAAACAATTTGTGAAGACATTAAAAAAAGATGGATAGTGCTTCAAGTATCTTTGCAGCCAGTTTCCTCGCTTGTCAGAAGCAAAGATAAAGGAAGGTGTTTTTGTTGGGCCGGATATAAGGAAGCTTATGAAAGATGAAAATTTTGAATCTAAAATGGAGGAAGCAGAAAAACAAGCATGGATAGCCTTCAAAAATGTGGTTACAAATTTTCTTGGCTACAAAAAGCATGAAGATTATAAAAATATTGTGCAAAATATGTTAGAAAAATTTAAAACCTTAGGCTGTAACATGAGTTTGAAGGTGCATTTTCTAGATTCGCATCTCGACTACTTCCCTGAAAATCTCGGTGCAGTAAGTGAGGAGCAGGGGGAAAGGTTCCACCAAAACCTAAAAGAGATGGAGAGAAGATACCAAGGAAGTAATAAGCATGATAGCTGATTATTGTTGGATGTTAAAAAGGGATGGTCCACTACGAGATTACAGAAGAAAAAGCACAAAAAGGAGTATGGAAAGACAAAGAAAAAGATATTATAAGGACTTGTAAAGACATAAATAGTATTTTACTGTTTCTTTTCATTAGATTTAATGATATTTGTAAGTAATTTTTTTTTTATATCCTTTGTAAATAAATTCAAAATGTAACTAAAAATTATTTTTAATTTTTAAAAAATATAATTTGAAGCCTTTTTGTGAAAAATCCTTACGTGATGGAGAAAAATAGCGCCCAAAAACATATAAGAATCAGCTATCAAATTTAAAACAATTTTGAGAAAGTTAAAAAACGCAGGCTTGTGTAATTGGAAAAAGTAAAAATCCTCGCTGTTTTAAGGGTAAACTTGTAGACAAATTACTCTTAGAATGGGTTTCCAAAAAAGAGGCTTGGATTATAACAGAAATTATGACAAGACGGCTACATAAATTTAACAATAAAATAAAAAATGCTTTTTTTCTTGGATAATGTTACATTCTAAAATTCCATTAGCTAATGTTAAACTAGTCTTCATGCCGCCAAACACCAACGCATTGTCAGCCCTTAAATCAAGGAATAATTCAAAACTTATTCAAATTGATTTACCTAATTTTTTTGATTTAAAGGCTTCTAAAATTTATTGACAGTCAATCTCCTATTACAGTTAAAAAATGTTTTTCCTAGACCGGATTCTCTGATGCTATCCAAGAAGATACAATTTTTTATGAAGAAGACGAAATATTCCTTTGAAATACTCGTGGATTTAGATGAATTCTGTTGATAGTCATGTGCCTACAGAGAGCCCTAATTTCGGTATTGTACAAAAATGAAAAAGAACATCTCTGATAATAATGATGAAACTTCAAAATCAAACAGACATGCAATATACACATCTGTAACTGTACTCATGGACAATACACCTCGTATTTTACAGCACTTACTTCTGCTTAAGACACGTGTTTCTGCCATCTATAGGCGTCATCAGTCAAGCTAGTGAAGCTATATAATACAAAATAATACAAATCTGTTTAAAAAACAGATTTGTATCTGTGTATACATTTAAGCTTAAATCGCCCACAAGACATAGCAAATTTCGTCCTATCAGGTAGCACTATATGATAAGTGACATCTGACGGACGAAAGAGACTATGCCGAAAAAGGCAACCCTTCCCTTGACCGACTAAGTCGGTACAGAAGGGAAGAAAATACTTATTATAGGTGTAGTCCATTAACACGATGCCAGATGGCAGCAAATATTCAAAAAAGGTTTAGTATATCAATACGTTAAGCACGTATTACGCATTTGTTACGAATGAAACAGACATGCAATATACACATCTGTAACTGTACACATGGACAATACACCTCGTATTTTACAGCACTTACTTCTGCTTAAGACACGTGTTTCTGCCGTCTATAGGCGTCATCAGTCAAGCTAGTGAAGCAATGTAATACAAAAGAATACAAATCTATTTAAAGAACAGATTTGTATCTGTATATACATTTAACCTTAAATCGCCCACAAGACATAGCAAATTTCGTCCTATCAGGTAGCACTATATAATAAGTGACATCTGACTGACGAAAGAGACTATGCCGAAAAAGGCAACCCTTACCTCGACCACTGTTATTATATAATTTTGTTAAAAACTTAAATGAGTTTCGATTTCATAAAAGATAGGATAGAATTTCCAGAAAGTTGTGAAAATAGCTTCTGCTTTCTCTTTACTCCAACAAATTCTTAGTAAAATTAAAATTACATTTATTAAAAATATTCCTCCATAGCCTGTAAAAGTTATATTTTATACAAAACACTATTTAAACATAAGGTTGAGACTCCAGTACAACCACGAATAGGGTAACATTGGACAAACGTAGTAATTAAATTAAGCAAACCTAAATAAATAGTGTGAATTTGAATAGGAATACCAACTGCGAAACATGTGTGTGTATATTGGTATGTACACATTCGCTTCGTTATTCAACATCAGAAATATAATTCTCGGTATTATTGTATATTCGTGCATCTTTATTTTGTAATAAAACATGTACGTAGTTATAATACAAAGGTATTTTAATAATATTTTATATTATTAAAAATACCTTTGTATTATACAAAACTGGTGGGGTTTACCTACTCATGTATGTTTCAATTATTCTGATGTACGTAGTTCATCTAGCATTTCCGTCTTAATATTTTTTTATTAACCCTTTCCTTTAATTTTACATAAACAAGGCCTCAGAGACCCGCCTATTAAAACTCGTTATAAAATGCTATAACACAAATTTATTGAAATAAAGCTACCAGGACGGTTAGTAAAGTAATTTCCGTTTAGTTATTAAAGAAACAGCAATACATCGAGAGGTTTTTATTACATACAACTTAAAGCTACCACTTCAGCTATATTTCTACATAGTTGCCATAGTTGAAGTTGCATAGTTGAAACAGTTTTTTAATGCCTATAAACTCTAAAACAAGGAGGCGTCGTAGTTGTAGACTTTATGGGCATATTCTTGTCCCAAAAGACAGTGACCATGACTTTTCTCACAAAAAAAGTTGACGATGCTTTAAAAGTTTCCTCGTAGGAGAATCAGAGAAACCTGCATTGACTGTCTTTTCGTCTCAACGTTGACATAGGCGGTCCAAGTCCCATAACTTGTTATAATATGCCTCAGAAAATCTTCATATTCAACAACGTAGCGTGTCAGAAAACTTAGTGCCGACTTCATTTCTTTTGTTTGATAGTTTTCGGTAACAAGTTTTGGCACCCATCGTGAACAAAATTTGTAGTGACCCAAATGTTCAGTAACAATTTCGGACAAAACTGTACATGATTTCACAATCATCACCAATTTTCACGAATTTTTTCTTCGGCATTACCCACTTATTTGCTCGTCACAAAAGTTTGTCATCAACTCCGTTCTTCATAATGGACATTAATTCGTCCATCTCAAAAGATACGGCACGATCTTTAGAAATTGGTTAACAGCACGCAATTCACTGTCGGTGGGATTCTCAATTACAACAGCTATTTCAAACGACCAAAATAGCACGAAGGAATATTCGAACGATACTCTCACTAGCACTGCCAGTTGGCACTGAATCAGACTATACCACAGAGCCGCGACCGCGCCGATATCCTCACTTCTTTGCTCGCTAGGCGGTGTTACGCGCGCCTTTCCAACTTAGCTTAAACCTTATCAACTTACCACTTATCAAACACGAATGCCCAGCAGATATTAGGTTGAGATGCTAACCAGTTAAGAGGTGAGCTAGTAGAGGTTCTTTTTAAAATAGGCGCCACAGTGTTTACGATCTTAACCCGTACAGCTAACACAGAAATTTTTATTTGTTTTTTACTTTTATATTTATATTTATACCGGGTGCGGCAATGGTATGTCGGCGGAGCTTAGCATGAAAACTAATAAAGTTGCAGCACTGAAATTTTACGTACACATGTAGTATGCTACACTGCATTTTCCATTTTTATTTATATATTTACAGGGTGTTCCAAATATCCGCAACCACTTTCAATTTCTTTTTTTTAATAGATTGATATACTTTTTTGTTATTATGATGATAGCCACCAAAATTATCTTTGCAATGATATATGACAATGTGCACTTACAACTGTTAGTTTTGATTTTATTGCAAATTTTGTTAAAATCTTGACAGTTGCAGCGTCTAACATTTTAAGTCTTAGCCTGAAAATGGGTGCAGTGCCCCACGTAACTCTTTTGTTACCAATTTATGGACTAACACGGTATATGTTTTGAGGGTGAACAACGTGACAACAATGCCAACTATGCCAACAAAAATGAAGTGTTAACACCTTGGTAAGCATCATAGGAAACACTATTATAGGTCAATTATTTTTTAATACTACTTTAAATTGTGAAATCTATACAAATTTCCTACAAAATAATTTCCCATTGCTGCTAGACGGCCTACCAGATAACGTCATAAGAAGATTGTGGTACCAACATGATGGTGCACCTGCACATTACGGTGCTGCTGCAAGAGCACATTTAGATAGGGTATTCACCAATAGGTGGATTGGGAGAGGAAGCTTTATAAGCTGGCCACCGCGATCACCAGATCTAACCCCTTGTGATTTCTTTCTGTGGCCTACTGTAAAAAATATAGTTTACGAAACACCTCCTACAGCGGCAGAGAACATGCAGCAACAAATCAGAAACGCTTTTCTTCAATTAAGTGAAAACAATATGCCTCAAAATGTACGCCTGTCGATGCATAGGCGATTAAGAGCATGTGTAGAGCAGAATGGACATATATTTGAACACATTTAAAATTAATTTTGTTTATTATGGAAAAATTACAAAACGTAATTCTAAAACTAATAATAAAGAATTATAAAACAGGTGTTTGGAAAAGTTACTTTGTTTGATATCATTTCATGGCCAACCAACTATTAGATGCACCGCATATTAAATATTATAAACATAGGTATATTTCATTAAAGGGTTATAACTTCGAAAATACTAGAAATAAGTACTATGTTATTGGTACCATTTTAACGGCAATTGTACAAGGAATTTGCTGACTAATAAAAAAATTATAGGTTCAATAAAAAGAAAGAGATAACAGCCGTTAAACTTCGATAACTTTGGCACGACATATTTAACAACCTGTATATGTTGTCACGTTGTTCATCCTCAAAACATATAACGTGTTAGTTCATAAATTTGCAACAAAAGAGTTACTTTGGGCACTGCACCCATTTTCAGGCTAAGACTTAAAATGTTAAACGCTGCAACTGTCAAGATTTTAACAAAATTTGCAATAAAACCAAAACTAACAGTTGTAAGTGCACATTGTCATATATCATTGCAAATATAATTTTGGTGGCTGTCATCATAATAACAAAAAAGTATAGCAATCTATTAAAAAAAAAAAATTGAAAGTGGTTACTGAAATTTGGAACAGTCAATCAAGTAGCATGTGATTTACTGAGAACATTTTGAAGTATGTCGTAAATTAAAATTTACTACTTAACCTACGAAGTCGTATATTTTGGCAGTTTCATACATACAAATAAATAACAAATAATAAGTATTTATTGAAAACTATAACAAATGTTGGAAATGTTGTCCTTCAAGATCAATGCACTTTAAAATCCTCCGTTCAAAATTTCTGATTATATTCTGCAACATTACTGTATTGTTATTAATTTCCATGCATTTCTGTTCGATTCTCTGTAGCATATCATTCAAATTCAATATAGGTGTTCGAAATATGTGATTTATTAGATAAGGCCACAAAAAGAAGTCGCAAGGTGTTAAATCGCATGAACGTACAGGCCAGGCAATTTCAGTATTTCGACTAATTAGATGCTCATCAAAAAATTCTCTTAAATAATACAAAGATTCTGCAGTACAGTGACTTGTTGCAAATATGCACTTTGTAGTTCATCATCATGCAACTGATTGACAAATGGTTGTAAAATTTCCGTACGGTACCTTTGAGCAGTTAACGTTGCCTGAAAAATTATGGACCAATGATTCGCCTTTGGCTTATCGCTGTCCAAACACCAATTTTCTCTGGATGTAGCGATTCTTCATTAATTACATGTGGATTTTCACTACTCCAAATTCTTGTATTTTGTGAATTTAGGTATCCCGTTTTATAAAACCATGCTTCATCAGTAAAGATGACTCTTTGCGAAAGTTCCCCATTATTGTTTATATTTACAAACCAATTACAAAACTGTAGTCTACGTGGGTAATCAATTTCTAACAATTCTTGTACTGCTGTGACACGGTATGGGTAAAGTTGCCTATCTTTTTTTAATAACTTTTGAGTTGTACCAACAGAAAGGTTTATTTGTTGACTTAAATATCGAACAGATGTTTGTGGTTCATTTTCCATTATTTCTTCAACAGATTGACAACTTGAGGTGTACGTTTCTTAACTGCTCCGCTGCCTGATTTTCTTAAGAGACTACCAGTTTCAGAAAAAAGTTTTAAAGTTCTATCCAAAGTATTCTTAAATTGTATATAATCTATTACAAAATGTGGAAACTCAACTTGAAATTCTACCCTGCAATCTTGAACTGAATAAACCCATACACCAACAATTTTATTACCAGTTCGAAAATAAGCCATTTTAAAACTGAGAAGCAATTTATTTAAACCAGAATCGACACACGATTATTTTATGCACTAACTGATATTTGTGATTGACATTATCAAATGTCATTTGGATTTACGTTTACGGAACAACAAACACATACTAATGTATATGCGTCTTATTCTATCAAAATTTCAAAGTAACCTAGATTGACTTTTCAAATGAACACACGTTATGTAGTGTGTGTACAATACAATATATTTTTTTAAACTAATCAACATTGCGTTTTCTACTTGTTATAGTTTAATATTTGTCATACATTTTGGAATTGGGGTATACCATTCACTACTTATTTTAAATCTTTTCAATTTCACGCTAAATAAAATCTAATTCCGCTAAATCAAATATCGCAATAAGAGTGCGATTCCAAGCGAGTACGTTATCGTAACGAAGTAAGAAACTATCGCCACTAAATGTCATCGGGAAGAAAGGAACGGCTACGTTGTTTCCTTTTCCATTGCTTGTCCGTAACCATCGGTTCCTCAACTAACCTAAAACCGAATAAAATCGTTCACTATATATATATATATATATATATATCTTTTCCCCAGTCAACCACCCAATTTTAGATAAAACCTTTCCCGGTTTTTGGACCGCGCCAATCCGAATCGCTAGATCGGTCGCCTGTCCGTATGAAATTAGATTCCTCTCGGGAGTCTGGAGGTGGAGTTCAAGAACGGGATCGGAAAAGGTGGTATGAAGAGAAGTAATAAAGTTAACCCGCCAAAATAGCGACATGTCGATCGAATTTCCGTGACTTATCTCGGTCGACATCTGTCGCTTAAATACACCCCACTCTATGTAGAATCGCTTCTCGTTCTTGGCGACGACGACGGTGTCGCTATCACTACTCATGGTCGCTTCGTTCGTGCTCCTCCTGCACAAGAGTTAACGGATCGATAAGGAATGTTTAATGTGGTCGAGCGGTATTGTCGGTTTCCTAAGTTTGTAATGAAATTTTCGCTACATCGGTCCTCATTTCGCTACTCTTCTCAGTGCGCGGCATGTAATTCAGTTCAGACCTCGTCCTGTCCGCCCTCTCGGACGGATCGATATCGAAAAAGAGAAACAAGGCGAAATACACGCGATTACTTCCATTAAATGTCAAGTGGATTATATTTGAATTATTCGAGGTTTACTCTTTGAACAACGTAATTTAGTTCGAGTAGATGTTGATTAATGTTGTTTTGCCAAACAGCCGTTGACTTTTTTGGTCAACCAAACGTATTAGCTGATGCTAATGACTTGAAACGACTTACTACATTCATATTACGTCAATATAAAAACGCACACATTTAGTAAGATATTATGCAATGCGACATACATATTATCAAATTTATTTGAGGTTTTTCGCAATAGTTAAGTAAGAATTCCATGATGATGAAAAATTCCTGAAAAAGCACACTTATCCTGGAATGAAAAGCGTTCACACATTCCAAGTGTGCTTTTTCAGGAATTTTTCATCATCATGGAACTCTTGTATTGGGCTTGTATTGGAGCTTGTCAACCCACAGTATCTTGGACAGATATAATTTGTCATTTCTATACTTCGCATATATATAGTTAGTATAATGACCTTACTGTAAATGAGAACTGATGAGTATTAATGGGTCAATTCTGTGCATATAATGTAATATCTGTAAACCCAATTTCTAACTAGATACAGATTTACAGATGAAATTGCAATTCTGTGCAAATATGTTATTCACAGAATGTCTGTAAGTCTTACAGATTCCCGTAAATTTTATGTGTAGGTAAGCGAACATACCTAGACGATTATTTATTGGAATTTTATTAGAGAAAGACGAAGACAGGTAGCAAGTAAAAAACAATTTATTATTTATTAATGATGTTCTATCATAAAAACATTTTAAAAACATATGCTACAAATATATATAAAGATAATTACTTCATGACATTTGTATGTTATGGTAAATTCAATTAGTTGGCGATTTAAGATCTGGTTTTACTTCAAAATGTATACCGATAGGTTCAGCCCGCTACGGGCCATACGCAACAATATACGTATGGAACGTAATGCGATGTGCAACGTGTGTACGATGCCACTCCGCGTGCGCATACATAAGTCCGATGATCGAGAGCAACAGATTGCCCGTCATTCGTATTTGGCTGTGCAAACGTAAAGGTAGTTATCATGTCAGTGTATACAACCGCCGAGAAGGTACAAATACTTTCGTGGTATCTTGCCGGCAATTCCTGTCGAACAACCGCTGATTTATTTGCTGTAGAGTACGTAAATCGGCCTATTCCTTCGCATTCGACGATTGAAAGGATCGTAAATGCGTTTAGGAAATATCGCTGTGTAGTCGGAAATTGCCGCAAATTCCAACAAATTGACGAACAGCCTCATATCCCTCTAATACCTGCCGATCGGGAGGAGAGAGACGTGAGGGTTTGTTCGTTAGTTGAAATGGGCGACCTTAAGTGTACACGGCAAATTGCAGAATTTTATTATTTTATTTTGCAGAATTATTGATTTTTCTACTTTTATCTTTTAGAAAACGTTATTGTTTTTTTATTACTTAAAATTACTTTTCCGTAGCAGCTAAGAATACAATAATAATAATAAATTGGACCTTGTAATGTCTGAAGCAAATGGGCAAATTACGTATATAGAACGAATATGCAAACGACTATATCCTTGCGCGGTTTAAGTCTTACTAAATTCATAACTGCAATGTGCGGTAATTTAAGCTACTGCGCGTAGAGGGGATTCGCTGTTGCCACTTATTGCTGGTTATGGCCCGTTCAGAGCTGGTCCTATCGGTATATTTAAAACAATTTTACATGTTTCGGCATATGATGCCTTTTCAAAGAATTTAAAATATAAATTTATATTTTAAATTCTTCAAATATCATTTTGAAAGTTTGAAATTGCTACTTTTTACTCCTTCAGCTAATTATATATATATATAGATAAAATAAATTAAAATCGGGTAAGCGGTCTGTCAATTAAAAAACTCCTTTATTAAATAACCCTATATTTCGCAACAAATTTGTTGCTTCTTCTGAGGATACTACAAGATTAATGAGAAAAATAACATAAAATAAATAAGAGTATAAAGCAGTAGTAAAAATACTTACAAAATGTAGAGTTGAAAAATAATAAAATTGACGTACAATAAAAAATAAAAATGATTAGATTTAAAACTTAAAGTAACTATAGAAACAAGCCTTTAAAACCTTTAAAAAGCATGTATATGTAAAAGTTAAAACATGAAAATAAAAAGTATAAAGCAATATAAATTTAACAATATATGGACCAAATAACAAAACAATGTTAAGATGGTCAACTAACCGTCAAACCGAGTATATTAAAATAAATTATACTTAGTCCATTAGAATCATATCTATAATTTATGTTATTTGTGTCTCTGTTAATGTGGACCATTTCTAAAAAGGTTCTTTTTTAAGGTTATTTTCAACGTCTAAGATCTTAATGTCAACAAAATTGAAAGTATGGTCACGATCAAGTGCATGGTCCACCAATGCACAAGATCTCTTTCCAATAAGGACATCACTTTTATGCTGAGTGATGCGCTGTTTTAGCCACCGTGACGTCTGACCTATATAAACGCCACAACAATCCGAGCATGGTATCCTGTAGACAACATGACTATTTAAAAAGAAAGGTGTTATGTCTTTGATCTTACTATACAACTTCTTCAAGGTATAGGTGTTGTGTTTAGCTATTTTAATGTTATTAAATTGTTTGAAATGTGATACAATTGTATGAGTAAGACCACCAATGTATGGGATTTTTTTGTAAATCACACTGTCTGCAGGAATGTCCTCAGTAGGGCCATCAAAAAAGTTTGAGCTATATATCAATTTATTAAGTATGTGCTTAGGATAGCCATTGTTGACGAAGATGTTGACAAGTTCTTTAAGATTGTCATTAAGAAAGGTTTCAGGACAAATATGTGCTATTCGGTTTCTCATACCTATAATGGTGTTATACTTCTGATTGAGCGGATGATGAGAGTGATAATTAATGAACCGATCAGATGAAGTTGGTTTTCTATACCAATTCAAAATGATACAATTATTATCGTCACGAATTACTAAAACGTCCAAGAAGGGCACGCTATTTTTATTTTCTTTTTCCACAGTAAATTGTAAATGTTTTTTGTAGCTATTAAAAATTTTTTATGTTAGATCTATTTTTTCTTGTGTCACAGAGCAAATAATGTCATCAAAATACTTGTACAAGAACGGTAATGGAAATGGTAGCTTAGCCATCACACTCTCCAACAACTGATCCATAACTATCTGAGCTAAAATTGGGCTGATGGGCGAACCCATAGGAGTTCCAAATATTTGACTATAGAATTTCCCATTAAACGAAAAATATGTGTTGTTAAATATAAAAGTGATGGCTAGGCTACCATTTCCATTATCGTTCTTGTACAAGTATGTTGATGACATTGTTTGCTCTGTGCCACAAGAAAAAATAGATCTAACATTAAAAATTTTTAATAGCTACAACAAACATTTACAATTTACTGTGGAAAAAGAAAATAACAATAGCGTGCCCTTCTTGGACGTTTTAATAATTCGTGACGATAATAATTGTATCATTTTGAATTGGTACAGAAAACCAACTTCATCTGATCGGTTCATTAATTATCACTCTCATCATCCTCTCAATCAGAAGTATAACACCATTATAGGTATGAGAAACCGAATTGCACATATTTGTCATGAAACCTCTCAAAATGACAATCTTAAAGAACTTTTCAACATCTTCGTCAACAATGGCTATCCTAAGCACATACTTAATAAATTGATATATAGCTCAAACTTATTTGATGGCCCTACTGAGGACATTCCTGCAGACAGTGTGATTTACAAAAAAAATCCCGTACATTGGTGGTCTTACTCATATAATTGTATCACATTTCAAACAATTTAATAACATTAAAATAGCTAAATACAACACCTATACCTTGAAGAAATTTTATAGTACGATCAAAGACAACACCTTTCTTTTTAAATAGTCATGTTGTCTACAGAATAGCATGTTCGGATTGTTGTGGCGTTTATATAGGTCAGACGTCACAGTGGCTAAAACAGCGCATCACTCAGCATAAAAGTGATGTCCGTATTGGAAAGAGATCTTTTGCATTGGTGGACCATGCACTTGATCGTGACCATACTTTCAATTTTGTTGACGCTAAGATCTTAGACGTTGAAAATAACCTTAAAAAGAGAACCTTTTTAGAAATGGTCCACATTAACAGGCTCATCGGTACGCCCCTGCTGGAGAAAGGATATCTTCAGACACATTCACAAAAAAGAACCACATCGCCACATCACACGGGCGTACCGATGAGCCTGTAGAAAGGCGAAATACGTATCTACGTCTATGGGGAGGATATGTTCGGACACGTTCACAAAAATATTAATAGTGAACCTGTATTTGTGTTCTTCACACCAGATTTTTAATAATATTTTATGTTATTAAAAATACCTTTGTATCAATATTTTTCAATTCAAAATTTTTTAAGATTTGCTTTATAATTTGTAGACAGCAATGTTTACATCCTCATTTACTTTGCAATTACATACTAATTTGATATTTGTTAATATTTCATATAAAATCATATATAGATATAAAATCATATATAGATAATGACATTTGAATATTAACATCGGTGCCTTATAAGGCGGTTCTAATAAACTTGAAACCAACGTCCACCGTGGCTCAGTTGGATCGAGCGACGGTCCGTCAAACCGTAGACTTGTGTTCAAGTCCTAACGCGGACGAAAATTTTTCAAATTAAATTTCGTATTATTTGCGTTGTAATTTATAGACAGCAATGCTTACATTAACATTTACTTCGCAAAATAACATACTAACTTGAAAATATTTAAAATATTTAAAATAAAAGCCGAAAACTGCAAGAATTTATCAAATGATATACATAGGATAAAATAAATTAAAAATGACGTACACGCACAATAATATTGTCCATGGACGTCACTTTTAATATTTTTTTGAACTCTACATTTTTATCTCCGGAAGTGTTTAGATAATTTCTTAGCCGTTTTTTTAAATATACTAATTGATAAATTCTTGGAGGTTTTCGGCTTTTATATGAAATATTTACAAATATCAAATTAGTATGTAATTGCAAAGTAAATGAGGATGTAAACATTGCTGTCTACAAATTACAAAGCAAATCACACGATATTTTTAATTGAAAAATATTGTCTACGTTGGGACTTGAACCCAAGTCTACGGTTTGCCGGACCGTTGCTTTACCACTTAGGCACGATAGACCTTGGTTCAGGCTATTTAGAAATGCATTATAAAGTAACAGTGTTAAGTGGTAAAGCAACGGTCCGCCAAACCGTAGACTTGAGTTCAAGTCCCAACGGAGACAATATTTTTCAATTAAAAATTTCGTATGATTTGCTTTCTAATTTGTAGACAGCAATGTTTACATCCTACGTTACTTTTCAATTACATACTAATTTGATATTTGTAAATATTTCATATTGAAGTCGAAAAACTCCATGAATTGCTATATTTAATGAACGGCTAAGAAATTATCTAACCACTCATATAGCTATGGAGTTATAATTAGCAATTTTAAACCTTCAAAACTGACATCTGCTTTCAAACTACTGACATCTGCTTTCAATAACTGTCATCTGCTTTCAAAACAGACATCTGCCTTCAAAACTGACATTTGCTTTTATAACAGACATCTGCTTTCAATAACTGACATTTGCTTTCAATGGCTGACATCTGCTATCAAAACTGACATCTGCTTTCAAAACTGACTTCTGTTTTCAAACCTGGCACCTACATTCAATAACTGACATCTGAATTATTAACACTGTTACTTTATAATGCATTTCTAAATAGCTTGAACCAAGGTCTATCGTTGCTTAAGTGGTAAAGCAACGGTCCGGCAAACCGTAGACTTGGGTTCAAGTCCCAACGTAGACAATATTTTTCAATTAAAAATTTCGTATTATTTGCTTTGTAATTTGTAGACAGCAATGTTTACATCCTCATTTAGTTTGCAATTACATACTAATTTGATCTTTATAAATATTTCATATAAAAGCTGAAAAACTCCAAGAATTTATCAATTGATATATATATATATATATATATATATATATATATTGTTGTGATACAAGACATACCCTTAGAGCAGCAACTGAAATGGGAAATATAAGTTACTCAACATTATAAATATAAATGTAAACAAGGTTATAAAACGGAGTTAGCAAGTTTTAGTAGTGTCGAAATGTATACGAATTTATATAACGAAAATATTACAATCTTAAATTAGTATATTTCTTTTTCTTTCATTAATTTCATTTTTATCACTTTAAATTCATAATTCAAATTTAAGCGCGAAAGTACCAATATTTAAATTCATATACATCTATACATTATATCGACGCTAGTAAGACACGCCCACTAATAGACATCTTCCCGAAATGTAAATATTTATCGTGCGCAATTTACAAAAAGTAATATTAAGATTGACATTAAAATTAGGTTAGAATTTGTTAAATAATTTTTAAATCTAGATAATATATTATATATAGTTAAAATATGTCTTAGAAATTAGTTTTAAAGGCAAAACTTCGAGACTTTTTAGATATTAAATAAATAGGCTTTGATTAAAAAACAGACGCTATCGGCATCTTCTTATGCAAAATTCATAAACGTATAAGACGCATTTTTCGATTTTCAATTAGAAATTTCAAAATTTAATCAATTTAAAATATATAAACAGTGTAAAAGTGAAAATAGATAACCTGAGAAAAGACTGGTAATAGATTACAAGCGAGATTATGACAAATAACCGAATTTCTGCGAATAAACGCAAAATAAAGCGTTAAACTATCAATTTCTAAATCAAGTACACGAAAATACCCAAAATATATAACTAAGAAGAACTACAAGTCATTTTCTACTTGGAGGAGTGTTACATCAAGCAAATACCTCAAATCCAACAGTAATACAAGGCCGTAGAGAGATACTAGCAGATTTGTTCCGAGTCCGAAGAAAACTTCGAGAGCGTCATCAAAATTTCCCGCACAAGCCGCCAAAGTCGGATAGCGATCGAACAAACCTACATCGTCTGGACTCAACAACATAGCCGCTTAGAACCTACAAGCAGAACAACAGGTTAACTATATAAACAGAATTAATAAATATCGTCTTTAATATATTTATTTTAATATCGAAAGACTCAAATAAATAAAGATTCTCGAATTTTTTCACCTTTTACCACATATCATTCAAACTGTAATTTTCCTAAATAATATACCTATTTTATTCAGTACACATAATTAAAAGGTACTCACCTACGTATTAGAGATTGTTTACATAATTTTAGTCCACATTTATTATAAAATAACAACCACATAACCTTGTCAATTGAACACCTTGTTATAATACACATATATAGTTCACATTCCACTTAAACGTTTATATTTGTACATGTTATTACAGTTTTCTACTTTAAATGCAATAAATATATTTTGTTTAAATTTATATAAATCTTTTATTGATGTAGATCCAGTTGTAGAAGTTATTTCTTTTGATAATTGTTTATTTATATTACTTACAAGGAAGCAACCACTATTAGTCACGACGAGCCTGAGATATATCATTTATTTAAACTTATATACACAGTTTTCATGCACCCTGAGACTAGTTGGCAAGCAAAAACAGAGATTGCGTACATTGAGAAGTGTATCACATTTAATAAGGCGCCCAATTATTATTTTCAAAATAAAATTAAACTAATCACTTCTCGCTCAACGTGAATACTAGTTTTTATAATTACTGCAGCTCTATATTATTACAATATATATATATATTTTATATGACGAGTCCTGTATACAATTTATTTATTGAAACATAAAGTTTACTATTATTATTAATAAACCAGCACTCAACATTGAAAGAGCATCCCTCACTTAATTAATATGAATTTCCTACGATACGCCCAACTGATTTAAATCAAATACATAAAAATCATAAAATAACTGTATGTGGGAGTAATTAATTATTACGAAAGCCTTATTATTTCCGCTAACGAAGTATCCCAGTAAAGATCAAATATCTTATTACATTTAAGAGGTTCCGCAACACAAAGTCACGGATACCCGTAATTAAATTCTGGGAGTATTTTAACATATCACAAACTAGTACATTAAACAAGGCATGGGAAACTTGCTTGGGTTGGCGTGTAATTGATTTTAGAGAACTTGCAATGGCAAATAAGTGGACGAATTTATTATACGTCCTTACTTAATACATCGACATCTAACTTCTGAAACTGTTCCGCTAAGTTGTTTCAAACTAATTGTAGGTTAATAAAGCAAATTTTAATGTACAAGATAGAGAGAAGAGAATAAGGTATACATGAGTCCCATTTCAGGAATGATCTCATTATAATTTCTGTTTGGAGTTAATATTAGGAAGGCATCTTCTTCTTACAAAAATAAGTACAAAACAGCTGTAAAGTATTTATATGCACTTGTCATTTATTGTAAACTACATTTTGTACGTAAAATGAGATTAATTTTAGTATCTTTAGTACGTTTAGTGTAGTAGATTCTGTGGTACACTAATTTCATTCTAGTGGGGCCACTTTTATATTTTTCGAACACACATGAAATTAAAAGAAATTAAAATTAAAAAGTTTATTTTTCGACATAGTCCTTTGTTTTGAACTAACAGGCACTACAAATAAAACAGGCTTTGGAGATTGACGATTTAACCCGGCATTAGTCGCTAGGTTAAAAATCCCATCGTTAGTCGCGCGTGAGATTTACTCTCACGAGCAAAATTTTAAGAAATAAAACGCTGTTCTTTTTAATGATTAGTTTTATTTGTTAATTGAACAGCATGAGTAGTTGTAAAACATGATATTTTCAATTGCAAACGACTAATATGTTTATAAATCTTCATCAGGTTCCATCTCTGAGGTACAGATTCGACAAGAAAAAATTGTGTGTTCAGAGCAAATGGGTCGCTGGCAAGTTCTACATACTTTTCTATTTTTTCGACGAGGACAGAAGCTACAAAAACTTTCATTGACATTCTCAGGTTGTCTTGCTTCTTCTGGTGGTAGTTTTGCTATTTTTCTAATAGAAGTTCGTAGGCTGTATGGTAAGTTTGTAATTTGTGATCGGCTTATTAGGTGAGGTTTTATTAGCAAAAGAGCCAGTTCCTTCAAATATGCACGTCTATGCGGAATGGGGTCGTTGATGTGATTCGCCTTATATATTATAAAGCTGTTGATGCCCCCAAATGTTTAGCATTGAAAAATATATCGTCAGTGGCCATCTACAACTTATTCTTGCAACCGAGTATAACGCTTTCATTTCGTCAACCACGTCGACTGCATCCTTAGTTAAATTATAAAAAGTTATAATTTCGGGCTTTACTTGGTCTCCTGTCTCTTCATCTATGACAGCGCCGTTGTGCATGGTAGACAAAAGAAGTACATTTTTCTTCGTTGTCTTCTGAGGGACGTATGAAGCCAATACAGACTCTTTTGAAAAAGCAAACATGCTACTCAGATATGTTCGTTCTTTGATTTTTGACAATTGAAGGGGAATTTCTTTCTTATTTTTTTCGCAACGTACCAACAATGGTAATGTGGTTAAGTTTTAGATCTTTAGCGAGTGGAATGGAAGTAAAATAATTGTCCATAGTGACATTCCTACCGGTATTGAGAATTGGCTCTATAATCCTCTTGACTATACTAAAAGCAGTATTTTCCATTTTATATTGACCTTCAGGCTGTTTTCCTGCATAAATTTCTAAATTAGAGGTATAAAATGATCTAGAGTCGACCAAAGCGTATATTTTAATGCCGTATTTTGCCGGCTTGTTAGCAATATATTGTCGAAATTTGCAGCGACCTCTAAATGCCTCAAGCATCTCATCCACAGTTCCATATTCACCAATTGTATAATGCGATTTACAAAACTGAACAAAATCATCAAACTGTTTTCTAATAGGGGCCAAATTATCCGAAGCTCTGCGAACATCCCTATCATGAATGTCGTCAAATCGTAGAGCACTTAGTAGTGTATAAAATCTTCTTTAACTCATTGTTGCCCGAAAACATTCAGGAGCTGTGCCGTCATCTGTCCAAAGGTCAGAAATATTGATATGGCTACTTTTTTTATACCAGCTGGATATAGAAGACCAATAAGAGCACTTAGTTCATAAAAATTAGTGTCAGCACAATCTCTTTCACGGCTATAGTTATTGCGCTTTATTCGAAGGTATTCATTAGTGTAATCGACCACTTCTTGAACCGATGCGTCAGGAAAGAAAAGTTTCCAACATTCAAGCGGCGTTTTTGCATTACGTGCTAAGCCTTTTACACCAGGCATATGAGTTATTATTATTAATTATGTCTGCGTGTACGACCTCTAATAGTGGGGTCGTGCTTCAACCATTTCGTTACTTTATCTTTACCAATGTAAATTGGAGCATTTTGGAAAAAAGTATCATCAGTGTTTCCATCCATTAATTCACCACTTTCATCAAAACTTTCTTGTTCTTGAACGCCTTCATTGCCTTCATTTTCTTCGCAATCGGTTTGGTCTGTATCTGTATCGTGTTGGCTGTGTTCGCTTTCTGCGTCACTTTCTGGTCCGTCACATCTCCCTTTATCATCTTCAAGAGGTTGAATATCTTCATTTTGATCTGAAACAACTTTATTCTTTAGTCTTTAGATAAAAAATAAAAGGTCAAGCACGAATTGGAACTGAAATTGTTCCATGTCATTGACTTTTTATTTTTATTTTTAGTGTAAAACAAAGAAACAGACAGAAAAAGAGAGATAGTTGCACAAACCATTCTGATGACAGTATCAGTTTTACTGATTTTGGTACAGAAAGCAGAAAAAAAAATTTATGCTTACCTTTGTTCTTTTCCTGCTCAAACTTTAAAAGTGCAAGCTCTACAAGTCTTTTTCCACGACTCATTGCACTACACTAATCAAAAACAATAACCGAGAGTCTATAAAACAGTTCCAAAATTATTACACGCTTTGTCGCGCAATGAGAGAAAATCTCATACGAAGTGCAACCGTCTCTACTATGCACAATACTAATGCGACACGATTGGCTTACACTTACACTAGTTATGCCCGTAAAGGGAGTGGGAGTAGCCAGTAAAGTACCTAGAAGGACTCGGGTCAGTATTGTGTTGAAAAAAATTTGTACCAATTAAAATAAAAGTGTGAGAGAAAAACTCATAAAGCGACTAATGCCGGGTTAATAAAAGCTAATGAAAACAATACAGAAGCTTTATCATCGCTAAATCAGTATTTTGCTACAATGCATGCAGCTAACGATAATTCAAGTAAAACGGGCATCGTTATATTCCAATTAATACTCAATTAATGAAAACGAAATAACTTAAAATAACCGCATCAACAGGGTTAGTTCTGCGTATCAAAATTAGCTATAACATTAACGTATCTGATAAACCTCTCTTTGCTGATGGGTTAGTTTCGTCATGACTCTAACAACTGGGACACAATGATAATGTCATCAACAAATCTCTGCGTCCATATTCCCTGGTCAATTAATGTTCAAGATTATCCACTACTAGACTTCACAATAACAGCGACAGTACTCCTCCTTGAGGATATTCTTATGTTGTCCTCATGGAGATTGTTTTGTTTTTTTTTCATTTGGCCATTAATTACTCTGCTGCACAGCATGTTATGAATCCAAATTCATGTGGTGCTCTTTACTTTCCGATATCTTAAAATAGAATGATGGAAGACGCCGATGTATTATCAAATCTGCGCCCTCTATGTCTAAGTAAACTGCAAGTGTTATTTTTTTAAGGTGTAGGTTCCTTTCGAGTCCCCCGCAGAGCAGCGTCACCTGATTTTCTCATCTGGTATGCCCATTGCAATGAGTGTAGAGGAGATCTATCCAGAACTCCTTCTTTAATATTTAAATATAACATTTTTTTCCTTACTTTTCAATATAAAAGAGGTAAGAATAATTGGTCTAAATGATTTAAGGTGGGTATATGTTTCCTTCCCAGGTTTAGGAATAAACACTACCCTAGTTTGTTTCCATTCCCTTGGGATATACCCTATGGCATGGCTAGCCTTCAACATATCCAATAAAAGACCCATTTCCACAATTATCTGTTGCACTAGGTTAGGAAATACTTTATCTGGTCCTGCGGATTTGTACGGTTCAAACGACCCTCTCGCCCGCCTGATTTGATGAGGCTTGAAATCTCGTTTGATAGTTCTAGTTGGCCTCGAAGAGCTGTCAAGTTCATTGGTAACGCAGTCATACATACGCTTCGAATCTGGAAAATGCACCACCGCAAAATACTTTAGGTCCCGTCCACGATACTGACACACCTTCCATCGGGTTTTTGTATATGTCTAGTTACGTTGGGAGACCTTTTTAGATAATTTTTTCCAGGAGTAAACGTCCAATAGAAGTCGCGAAAATTGGTCTTTCTAAATTTTACCAAATCCAATAGTTCTCTCCGACTTATCTTTCGCGGGAGTGTTGCTATTAAATCCACAAGTCAGCCGACCAGTACCACGGACACAGCTAAGTGAATTTGAGTTCTTGACGAAACGTTGTTAAACTAACTGATCTATATTTAATAAAAGCGCCACCGCCTTTTGTAGACTGCTTGTATAAGTGAATATACGTTACGCGGAGGACGTACATGTGCGTACCCACGTAAAACCACGTTGCATCCAAGGAAGCTGAATGAGAGAAAAGAAAACGAACAACAACCAAATAAGAAGTTACAATATTTAGCTTGAACGTTTACGTAGAAAAGAAAAATACAAATCAGTAAAAATGTATCAAGTGTCAAAATATAATGAAATGTGAAGCTCTGCATATATGCATATTTAAATTAAAATTACTAGTAATTAATACACTACTGCAGCGTTTCTCAACCTTTTTGCATTTGCGACCCAATTTTCAATCACAATTTTCATCGCGCCCCCACTCCTCTCATTTCACTGAAATCGTAATTGTAATCTTAGTTTCTATTTAATTTAATTATATTTTACGGTAGAGCCATCCTACGATCTTGTTAAACCTTAAAAATTACCACAAATCAGAATCGATTGCTCTCTGTCTCACGTACACCATATCAGACATCCTCGCTGCTTCGCGAGAAGTTCCGATTTGTCTCGAACATTCTAGACTGCCTGCGCGGCGTGAATAAATACTATATCTCGTTCCACCCAGTCTCAGTCGAGTCGATTCTTCTATCTGTACCTCTACCGTGAATGCGCATGTTGTGATTTGCGTGTATCTGCAATTTAGGATATTCAAATTCAAGTAGCAGTAGCATTATATAGTGTATCTATATGCAGAATCATGGATAATTTTTTAAGTGGGCGTAAGCAAGCATTAGACGATAGTGAAGCATTAACAAGTGCACAGACGAAAATGGTTCCGAAGATAAAATCAAGAAAATATTCTGAAGAATATTTTAATTTTGGGTTTATCAGCACTGAAGTAAATGAAGAAGAAAGGCCCCTGTGTGTCATTTGCTCAAAAATTTTGGCAGCAGACAGCATATTACAACACTTCAACACACAACAAACTTAAACGACATTTGGAAACGCTTCATAGTGAGTACGTTGGCAAACCCCGAGAATTCTTCGAATTAAAATTATCGTAAAATCATATGAACAGTAAAAATCATTTTTAAAGTACACTTTGTCTGTAAATGAAAAAGCTTTACTTGCCTCTTACAAAGTTTCATATCAGATAGCCAGAAGCAAAAAACCTCACACTATTGGTGAAGAGGTTATCCTACCAGCTGCAATTGAGATTGTAGAAACTATGTTTGGAGATAGTTTTGCCAAACAGTTGCAATCCATACCTCTATCAAATGATACTGTTGCCCGTCGAATTGATAATATAGCTGAAGATGTGCAACATCAGCTTTTTGGGAAATTGCGTGACAATCTTTTTTCAATTCAGCTTGATGAAGCCACAGATAGCAATAAAGACGCTCATTTAATTGCCTATGTTCGATTTTGTGATGGTCTGTCAGTAGTGGAAGAACTATTATTCTGCAAACCAATAGAACTCAAAGCAACAGCACTTGCATTATTTTCTATCTTAAATGATTTCCTAAATGAGGCAAACATAGAGTGGAAAAATTGCGTAGGAATATGCATTGATGGCGCTCGTACAATGTCTGGAAGATTCCAAAGTGTACAAGCACTTGTGAAACAAAAATCTCCGAAGTGTATCTGGACACATTGCATGATCCACAGAGAAGCTCTAGCTTCCAAAGAAATGAGTCCTGGTCTGAATTTTGTGCTAACGACAGTGGTAACCGTAGTAAATTATATAAAAATGAAACCACTAAAATCAAAAATCTTTTCTGCACTTTGTAAAGACATGGGTGCAGTACATTCAGCGTTACTTTTTTATTGCGAGGCAAGATGGTTATCACGTGGGGCATTTTTGCAACGAGTTTATGAATTATGAGATGAAATCGCCATTTTTCTAGAAGCGGAAAACCGACCGGAAGCCGAGAACTTTCGCGATGATTTATTTGTGATGAAATTGAGCTATTTGGCCGACATATTCTAGAAATTAAATACCTTGAATCTTCAACTCCAAGGAGCAAATACACATGTGTTGGATACGAGTGACAAAGTTAATGCTTTTTGTAGAAAACTAGAATTGCGGAGTAGAAATGTAAAGCAAAAAAACCTAGAAATGTTTGCAAATTTGGATGAATGTGTCAAATCTTACAAGGCTGGAGAGCAACATATAGCAGTTATTTTGGTAACCATTGAAAATCATGTAACCATGCTGGCAAAGAATTTTAAAAAGTATTTTCTTGCTGACCTCAACTTGATAGCAAGTTACGAATGGGTTAGGGACCCATTTGAAAATACTCCCGGAGGTCTCTCAACTGCCGAAGAAGAAATCTTTATAGACTTCACGGCAAGTGGCGAAATAAAAAGACAGTTTCGTAATAAATCACTCTTTGAATTTTGGCAGGGTTGGATTATGAGTTTTCTGCAGTAAAATTAAGAGCACTGCGTATACTATTACCATTTTCCACATCCTACCTTTGCGAAACGGGATTTTCTACGGTGGCTGCTTTGAAGACAAAATATAGATCACAGCTAAATATGGAAAAAGAGCTTAGAGTGTCAATTTCTAATATTAAACCTTTTTTCGAAAAACTTTGCTCTGCGAGACAGGCTCAAGGAAGTCACTAATAATTATTAATCCTGTTTTAAATTTAATATTTTTAAGTTAATTAATAAATACGTTGTATTCTAATTTATAAGTGCATTATTTATCAGTGTAAACGTGCAATTTGTTTTTTATTATATCAGAATGTATTTTCCTTTTCTTTGAGTAAATTGAGTGATCTTTTTACTAATGTTTTTTCTTATTTTTTCTCGCCTTGCTCGCGCCCCCATTTAGTTTTATCACGCCCCCCTGCGGGGGTGCGCCCCACAGGTTGAGAAACACTGCACTACTGTTAAACTGTGATAAATTGTACGTAAAAATTTGAAATAACTGAGTCGAAATCTTTGTACGGCCCAATAGGTTACCAAGCGGTAAAATACATCAGAACAATGAAGTAATATACGTATATTGAGATCCTGAGAACGCTTACAAACATATTACAGACTTACATACGATATGGTTTTATTTCCAAAACAAATATGACGCTAAATATTTTTCAAAGTAAAATTGTGTACTAAATAAAAATTATTATTAAATGTTTAAAATGAATTAACAATTAATCGAGTCGAATCTGACCGATTAATATTTTGTACTATACTAATAGAGGTGAATTAAATAAAAATGTTAGAGAAATGTCTAGATACTCGAAACGGTGTAATCAGTAACAGCAACCTATCTTTTGGAACGTAAATCGATGATACCTCTACAATGATGGCATCTCTTCCGCCTCTCTCTTCGATACCGCGTCGACTAATTTGCTTCTCAGCAACCGCAGCTAATAAGAGGAGCTAGTAGCGGAAGCCAGCCCTGAAGATAATATTTTATACATTAACAAAAGCGGAATGTGGGAGCAATAAATATGAATGCCGCGTAGAAAATGGCGTCGCTTCGCTTACCTTAGATGGTCAAGAGCACAATAGACAACGACCTAGACGACGTGCGGAGGTCCAAGTATATCTTGGTATAAATTAACCAAACAGTGCAGCCACACAATCGACCTACTTTGGTGTAATGCTTTTCTTCTAAAACTCACGATACTTGCCGCAATAACCAAAAGTGGCACTTGTACAGGCACATACGTCGTGATTGAGGCACTAAACTCAAGTCAAGCCTAACGCAAACTCACGCGTACCTAAGCGAGATCGGAAAGAGAGGAATGCCTCGCCTTCAAGACACTTGGTCAAACGTTGGCGTCATTCGTAGCTGCTAACTTTTTTCTATGCCTTCAATTCATGTTATTATAATAGATATTCGTTTATGAATTCGAACTTTTAACCCTGCAGGAGACGCGCCGGATTTTTTAACACCATTAGACGCATGGAGCATAATTGTAATCCATTAATGTTTTAATACTAAAATTGATATTACCACAAGTATATTGCACAAAATTTATTAAAACAGTAATTATCTATATAAAAAACAATATTTATGACAACATAATTTGAAACATACTTGAGTGGTTCAAACCTCACTAAATTTGTATAATACAAAAGTATTTTTAATAATATAAAAAATATTATTAAAAATGGGGTGTGAAGAACACAATACAAGTTCATTTATGTATTTTTGAATGTATCTTCTCCAAAGACGTAGATACGTATTTCACATTTCTACCTGTTCGTCGGTACGCCCTTCTTGGAGAAGAGACACATTCAAAACAAACATAACTACGTTAATATCTAGCCGAAATTATTCAGACAGAGCGTGAAGGAATATTCAGCGCTGTCTACATAATAGCAACCGAACTAGACGTGTTTTTTATAGTCGGTAACCACCGTATCTATAAAAAACTGTATTCTCGTGTCTTCACTACTTGTCGACGTGAGCCGAATGTGTATATGACAACATAATTTGAAACATAATTGAGTGGGTAAAACCTCACTAAATTTGTATAATACAAAAGTATTTTTAATAATATAAATAATATTATTAAAAATGGAGTGTGAAGAACACAATACAAGTTCATTTATGTATTTTTGAATGTATCTTCTCCAATGACGTAGATACATATTTCACATTTCTACATGTTCGTCGGTACGCCCCTGTTGGAGAAGAGACACATTCAAAACAAACATAACTACGTTAATATCTAGCCGAAATTATTCAGACAGAGCGTGAAGTAATATTCAGCGCTGTCTACATAATAGCAGCCGAACTAGACGTGTTTTTATAGTCGGTAACCACCGTATCTATAAAAAACTGTATTCTCGTGTCTTCACTACTTGTCGACGTGAGCCGAATGTGTATATGACAACATAATTTGAAACATACTTGAGTGAGAACATGTAGAAATGTGAAATACGTATCTACGTCTTTGGAGAAGATACATTCAAAAATACATAAATGAACTTGTATTGTGTTCTTCACACCCCATTTTTAATAATATTTTTTATATTATTAAAAATACTTTTGTATTATACAAATTTAGTGAGGTTTTACCCACTCAAGTATGTTTCAAATTATGTTGTCATATACACATTTGGCTCACGTCGACAAGTAGTGAAGACACGAGAATACAGTTTTTTATAGATACGGTGGTTACCGACTATAAAAAACACGTCTAGTTCGGCTGTTATTATGTAGACAGCGCTGAATATTCCTTCACGCTCTGTCTGAATAATTTCGGCTAGATATTAACGTAGTTATGTTTGTTTTGAATGTGTCTCTTCTCCAACAGGGGCGTACCGACGAACATGTAGAAATGTGAAATATGTATCTACGTCTTTGGAGAAGATACATTCAAAAATACATAAATGAACTTGTATTGTGTTCTTCACACCCCATTTTTAATAATATTTTTTATATTATTAAAAATACTTTTGTATTAAACAATATTTACATTAAAAAACATGTTTGTGTTTATAATTAAACGACCTTTTAGTACTTGTCAAAACAAAATGATTATGCTGGACATTTAAACTAAACATTAAACAAGGAACAAAATCAATGAACTAAAATGACTAAAGCTTAGCTATGTTTTTCTAACAATCTTCATTTGACACAATGGAATGTTGTTCTTCATCTACGCAGTTCATGCAAATTAGTTTCAGATGTGCCGGACAGGTCTACCGATTACAGTTACTGCAATATTTTCTCGTGGTTTTGTTTCTCGCTCTTCCACACAAATAGCAACATCCAGTGGTTGAGTTACGATTTTCTATTTCTTTTGAAATTTCGTTACTAATTTTTAGTAAAAATCCTATGCGTTTCTTTATTTGGGGTGATATGTAGGGATTTTGGAACCGTTTGAACATGACAGGTCCTATTAGATGGAACGCTACGTCCTGCAAAAATTTTCTTCTTGTGATTTTTGTTGATACATTATTAAGTTTATAAATACCATAAGCATTTAGAGCAGAAATATTTAAAAGATCAAAAAATACTGTAAGAGGCCAACGACGAGAATTCCTGGACACGTCATATTGAGTGCAGAGCTGATCTACTAAATCAACACCAAATTTAATTCCATTATAATCAGTAATTAATTCCGGCTTCCGCTGCTCTCCAGTATTCTCATCAATAGCCATGTCGTGATGCATTGTTGATGAAGCCAGTACAACTTTATTCTTTTTTGGGCAATGCGAGACCAAAGTGCATTTTCCCTGGTAAAAACCAAATAAAGAACTATTTAATTCTCTGCTTTTTCCGACTACAAATTCTGGCGGCAGTTGGGTCTTATTTTTACGAATCGTCCCTATAATAGTCAGCTTTTTTTTTAGTAATTTCATGGCTAATGGAACGCTTGTAAAATAATTGTCAGTTGTAATATTTCTACCCGTGCCTTCAATATGTTTCACCATTCTTTTGACCACATGCGCACCAGTCCACTCAACTTTGTATTGTCCCTCGGGCTGCCTACCACAATATATTTCCATATTATGTGTGTAGGCATTCTTTGTGTCAACTAGTGCGAAAATCTTTATCCCATACTTTGCAGGTTTACTGGGTATGTATTGTCTAAAAGGGCATTTGCCCCTAAATGCAACTAGTTGCTCATCTACTGTCAAATACTGATATGGTGTATAGTTTTTCTGAAAATTCTGGATAAACATTTCGAAAAGGTCTCTTATGGGAGCTAATTTGTCCAATTCTTTTCCTTGATTTCTAGTTGTAATATTATCAAATCTAATACATTTCATTAGAAAACGAAAGCGAGATGCAGACATTGTCAGATATATTGCTTCAATACCTGTGCCCTTACTGTTGTCCCACATCTGCAAAATATGTAGGCGTCAAGATTTTAAAACTCCTGCAAGATATAGAATACCTATTAGTGCTTTAACTTCTTCATTATCTGTTACTTTACAATCTCTAAGACGCGTGTATTTGATTCTAATATTATTGATATACACGTTGATAGACTATGTTATTGTATCTATTATTTTACCATCTAAAAACAGTTGTAGGCATTCAAATTCTCTTTTGGAATTTTTTGCTTCGTTTTTTGGTCCAGGTAATCGTAGGACAATATTAGCGGCCCGTGTTCTTGAGTTAAGAGGAGGACACACCGTTTCCACTTGGTAATAGTATCCTTGTCTACGTAGTATGCAACTGGAGTCTCATTTTCCGCTACTTCGGAATCGTCGTCTGAATCTAGTTCTTGCTGTGAAGAAGAATCGTACTCTGAGCACAAGTCCTCAGCATCTGTAGCTTCGTCAGATGCTTCACTTTCCTCTGGCCATCATCAGCATCTTCAACAGGAAGATATTCCTGATCTTCAACTTCCTTCAACCATTGTAGTGCCACCGACTCAAACTTTGGATCGTCAACTCTTATTCTTTTTCTTTCAGACATTATCAATCCTAATAAATACATAAAAATAACTCTACATCCAGATTTCAATAAAATAAACTTACCAACACTATAACGTACTATCAAAAATAATAGTCACGCTATTCGACGTGTGGAGCACAATAGTGACAAAATCAACTTCAAGAACACAACTGTGCACAGAGAGAAGCGGTAACGTGCTGAAATAAAAAAGCAGATGTTGCTAGGAAGGTACTGAAGCGTAGGCAACCCGACAATCACTATTGTAAAAGTAGTGGTAGAAATCGTTTTCGTGGAGCACATATGTGATCCGCACGTCGACTGCAGGGTTAAATGAAACATTCGGGTAATGTTGACTCTGTTAGACCTTCAATGTCCTCACAGAATTTTCTCCGGGCCTTCCTCTTGCTCTCATTGAGTTTCTCATTACATTTATTGAAGAGAGCCTTGTAGGCTTCCAAATTACCTATTTTCTTTACCTTAAATAACCTACAAGTTTTTTCCTTAGACTTGTCAGCTCTGTGATCCACCAGGCGCCTATCTTACTATACGGCCCTCTCTAAGGGAACAGTTATTTTCATATCAGGAAAGAATGGTCTGTTGCAACCATACAACGGCCAGCTCCAGCTTTTCAACATTCCCTATTCTAATAGGAATATATCGAATTGCAGCTCACAAGCCTTCCTTGTAAGAACCCCAGTTGGTTCTCTTAGGATCTCTATATATCTGGGATCTATTATATCTACACATAATTCATAGTGAATAACGCATGACAAAAGAGCGACGGCTCAGCGGATCCATGTCACCTTCTTACAATATTCCGTACCCCGAACGTGCACGAGGTTAACAAGGTTACATCTATAAGTAATTCGCTCCATGATGTCTTATATGTCGGTTTATTACCTTAATTCAGACAATCAAGTTCAGTACCAGACATATAATTAAAGAAAGACTTTCCCCTGTAATTATTATCCTTCCTGCCCTAAGCCTTGTGGCGAACATTAGTGTCTGTTTGGTGTTACATCTTATACAAAGGCCACGGCCAGACTATCACCTCTACACACATGGGAGGAGCAGCAATCGAAAGAGAAGGTTTCGAGCTGCAGAGCTGTCCGTCGCACAACTTTGGCGCATGCGTAGCTCGTCTGTAGTATCATCTGTCCCGTTATTTTAAAGCCATATCTCGTATTTCGATCTACTTTGAAGTAAACGATATTATTATTGTTATTATTATATTTTACGATTTCATTGGAATAAAAAATTAGAATTTTTGTTTCTTCCCCAGGGTATCTATTTTTGTTATAATTCAATTATATTGACATGATTAGAGTTTTAAACGGCTTATACAATGAAATGAAACCTACAATATTAAATTAGAAAACGATGAAACCGACAATTTTCCACCATCTCCAAGAAAGAAGGTACGTAGGACAAAGAATGATAGAGGCGTTTAACATTAGCTTAATTGTATGGGCTTCTTAAAGAGGGAAAACAATCTACGAATAAAGCAACGAAAATGGGGCACTGAATACAAGTGAACGACAAGACACAAAGAAGGACACGACGCCCTCGGGGAGATTGCGTGTACTCGGTGGCCGAAGTAAAGCTGCACATAAATCTTAGACACCTCCATCGATTAAGAAATCTTGTTTATCTCAACTGCACCCCTGAACATAATATAAAGTTTAACGCATGAATAGAAATTTGGGCATTATGCGAATTCCCGTTTTCTGCCGTTTACCAAATAAGCAATGTCCGTATTCATCTGGTGAAAGTTTATCTCCCTAATTGATCGACGTTGTGTACATAGATTGGCCGAGTCATCCTTAAAATTACATTTTAAGTTTGACTTGTTCTAAAACACATATTACTTTGCGGAAGTCATAGAGAAATAAAATATTTTCGAAGCAATTTATGCGAATATACGAGGGGTTAGCATAAAGTTTTAATTATCTCTAAGAAATAAAATCTTGATGCAAAGTAAATTTTTATTTGTTATTCTTAAGACTTCTCTACAAGGCCACCACCCGGAGTTATACATTTCCTCCAGCAATTCTTGACCTTTGGATGGCTGTCAATATGAAACTCAACAGATTGCATCAAAAGTCATTGTTCCACCTCCTGAAAGACGTCATTTGTGTTGTCAAATCTCCGCCTCCACAATGGTTTCTTGAGTTCTGGCATAAGAAGAAGTCTCTTGGAGTGATATCGGGAGAATATGGCGGAAGTGGCAAAATTTCGCAGCCACATCGCTCTAATGATCATACCGCGTCAGCTTCTCATCAAAGCATTACCTGTTAGGATCAGTCTTATTAATGGTCATTTGATGTGGGATACATATCCTAGAGTGATGTAGTCAATAAATTATTATGATGATGAACATTAAAGGACCGAGACGTATGTAGTATGCTGAAATAAATGTACTTTGACTTATTAAAAGGAAGAAAAGAAAACACAACAACGTTGTAGTGTTATTTAATATTTACATAAAAGAAATTACTACTTAAAATATATTAAAATAATTAGATAAAAACTAAATACAAGTACGACAAATAAGTAATTGAAAAATAACACTTAGTAAATATACACTAAAAAGTAAGTAATTAGAATAAAATATGTATCGAACAATACCTTGGAAGAGTGTCGCGATCGGACACGTGGTAGAAACAAAAGAAGCGTCGCACGGCACATCACTGGTGTATGTTGGAACAGCACTTAGGCGAGAGATGTGTATCTCATGAAAGTTAAGAATCAAGAGGAGAGAGTTTTATGTAATCGGAAACTCGTTGTTGAAAAATGGTCGGTAAACCAATCATATTGAAAGCTAGCGATGTCCTAAGAATTAAAAACTAATTAAAGACGCCATCCAAAATGTTGCGAATTTAATGAAGTAAATATTATTATAATATTTCATGTAGAAAATACTTTAAAACTATATCCCACATCATATGATTTAGATGAAGTTCGTAATAGTGACTTAAATGTGGCTATTTGTTTAATCACAGATTAAACATCATTAATATAAATCCAATAAATAGTGGAATTCATATTTTATAAATTATCGTACTGTATATGCTACCTATTATAGTTTAGTAAATAATTCACATATCAAGGTCAGGTGTTTCATTGAAACTACTTCAGTATACTGCTGACGCATAAACAAACATAGGTAAGGTATTTAAAATAAACCAGTTCAATATTCCAACAATCACCGCATAAAACTTGTGAAAAATAAGAATTACGAGAACATCAAAATGCATTATAAGCATTTATGTAAACACCATAATTAAACTAGGTTATATCAGCGATACCTCAACAAATATTAAATATTCTCGATTTTAATTACACTTATTTAATGTATACAAAATTAACATGTTTAGAACCGTTGGAATTAAATTGTATACAGTATTTGTATATATACGATAATTTTTGTACAGTAGGAATCTACTATTCTTTAATATATGCCAGTATTAATACGGGGTCAGCATAATTTCGACATATAGAGAAAATAGCGCAATAATAAATTATATTACGCGTTAAAAAGTAACTGGAATAGAAGTCGTATGTAGTCAATTAATAACTAACTAATTTCAAATATATACAGGGCTAGAAAATGTACGGATCCATTGATATATCTTTGTTACGGTTACGTAGATTTTATTAAAATTTTCCACATTTAAGTTAATGCAAATAAGGAATTCGAGGAGCATATCGGAATCGGACTTCGGGTTTAACCGGAAACGATGTTAACTTTTTTTATTTTAAATGATTGAGTCTGTATATTTTTACGAATTTCAATAGAGATCTGCTCTGGGTGGTCGGCAGTAATAAGGTATGGTACCCTTTTGTTCAACAACGACAGAGCATTTAATTAATTGTGGAAAGTTATTAAAATATAAACAGTCATATCAAAGATATTCGAATAAATCCATACATTTACCTAACCCTGTATAATAGAAACGAAACGAAAGTTCCAATGAGTTGATCGTTCTACACCAGCAGGTAGATACTTTTCAAAAGGCTGACATTTATGACCAGTACGATACAAAAGAAATGATTTCCCTTGCAAATGCGAAGAATCAAATTTGCAAGGGTTTATATTTGTAAAAAATAGAATTGAGAACATTCTGGATATATGCCAACTGTACACCATTTATTCAACGAAGGATTATATTTACTAGAACATACCTAGCATGGGCCTACTAGCAAATATACGCTGTATCTGTTTTGTTTTTATACAGTTAATAATTATTATTTTTAATAATTAAAAGGAAAAAAGTTATGCGTTGATCGAAGCCATTCAATTCATGTGTTTTAAATTTGAAAAAAAATACGATTTTTCTGATATGCTACGTTACTTGACAACCTCTGTATAAATGTGACAAGTCCACATAAATCAGTGATTCCCAAAGTGAGTGGCGTCATCCCCTAAGGGACACTGAAACAATCCGAGTGAGCGATAGTTGCTCCAGGCGTAAAGGGGTTCGCTGAACAGAAATAAGTAGGCGGTGGGAGTTTTTTTTTAACACTTTAATTCGAATATGCAGACATACAGTTGCTTTTAGTGAAATCGGATGTATAATTTTTGTTATTATGCTTATATTAAATCTAACTTGCATCACTGTCATGGTATCCTATCTATCAAACAAATAACGAGCGATCAAGATCATTTGTAACCGAGTCATTCATGAATTTGAGTCCGTATGTCTTTTCCGATTGTAACCGTTGCATAGTTATATATTAGACTGACATTTAACTTGACGTTTGTCATATAAGTGCATTTAAAAATTTCGTTTATCCAGTCGGAAACATAACTGCGTTGATTTATATTCAACCGGAACTAGTGTGTCTTTCGTCAGTTTTGAAATAGTTTTGGGTAACGCAATCTCTGTTCTAACTGTTCCTCCCATTTATTTGCTTCCCTTAATTTCGCTCACCTTGTCAATAAAATGTGGCTTACTCCCTCTACTCAGTACTCCTACAGTTATAATAATATGCTGTACAAACTTCTATTCCATGAACACCTAAAACACATGAGCTTTAAGTCCCCTATCGGGGATTTTGGTAAACTATATTGGTCAAAATAATTCTCCAAATACATAAAGACATCCTCTGTTCCGATGGATTTAGATGAATTTAACTCGACGTACTTCGCAAATCCATTGTAATGACTAAACCACGTCATGTATTCACAATATCCATTTCATCAATACGACCTCGTTGAGTTATGATCTTACACCACATTGTTTTTATCTTGTAACCAGGTCACTAGGCTAAGGGGACACGACACACTCTAAAGGTATAAAACGAGACACTGCAAAGCTAGAGTAGGTACAAGCCCAGTGCCTCATATTTATAATGTAGTATTTACTGTTGTTGTTATCGTTATTGAATTATATGTTATTATTTAATCGTTGTCCTGCATATTATTTATCACACTGATAAACATGCTATGTATGCTATGTATAAATGTAGTGTCAGCCTCGGAACAGCCTCGGCAACAATGTTACCTCCGGGACCAGGTTACATTACATGACGATACTGCCCACGTCTGATATTACATGGCGAACCTACCTTTAATTATACGATCAGATATCCCATCATCTGACATTACAGCATCCACTATCAGTATATGTTTTCCGCTTTGTCATATCGAAAGGCCCACAATGATCTAAAGATAACGTCTCTAACGGCAAATTTCTTTTTGACATTGGATACAATTTTCCTTCTTTCTTTCCATAATTAGGAAGTATAATACACTATCTGCACCCTTCTTACTTTACAGAATTTAGGTGTACAATACACTATATATTTTAAACACTTTGATGTTATTACAAACGGCGGCTTGTGCTGGATATCGGGATATGGATGTGCCGTGCTAATAATAATGAAATTATTCTACGATAAATAAAATAATTAGTGGTGCTGGTAAGTTTCATCAAAGTTCCAGGACGTGTGTGATAATAGTTAACTAAAATAAATGTACAACACCTTAGTTACTAAATAAAACACATAAGCGTTGTCCTTAAAGTTTGTATTTATATTTACATAAGAAGAAATTGAAATTAATATATTTAAAAGTAATTAATCAAAGTAATATGTACACGAGGAGCGGTAATTAAGTAACTGAAAATTAACACAAAAATACTCTGAAACGAACGTTTAATTGAACAGTAAATTGAGGGTTAATTGAATACGATTAATATAAAATAATCTCTGTATCGAACAATACAGAGTTACCTTTGAGTGGCGATGATCGTCACGTGGCCTTCGAAGATATACCTTAGAACGAAAGAGGCCGGACGGCGTGGTGAGTTGCATTATGTACTTGAACAGCACGAGGAGTTGTTTAACTCACGAAGGTTCTAAAGAGAAGCTCGGACTGATAGTTTTGTATCGAAAAGAGCACTGGTTTTTGAAAACGGTCTGTTTTATGACCTATCGAAGAGAGGGGTCGATATCTTGAATTCTAACTAATTAAGAAGCGGGACCTGAAGAGGTGTTCTATCGATGGCATAAATATTATTAAAATAACGCTTGTGACATAAGCTTCCTAATAATATGAAACACCATAGGGATGTATAATTGAATTAAAATAATTTAAAATGAAATGTAAATAGAAAGAAATTCCACAGTAACGTTAGGTCAGGTAGAAAACTAAGGGTTTCGTTGGTCAGGATATAACAAAAGAGAAATGCTTTCTCTTTGGACACGAATACATAGAAGAAAAAAT
Source organism: Melolontha melolontha (assembly GCA_935421215.2). Classification (NCBI taxonomy): domain Eukaryota; kingdom Metazoa; phylum Arthropoda; class Insecta; order Coleoptera; family Scarabaeidae; genus Melolontha; species Melolontha melolontha. The sequence continues at coordinate 18,513,488 of OW285236.1, read as the reverse complement.
GTCTTAAGCTAAATATTATTTTAAAATCGATATATTTAAAGAAGCATATATTATTTAAAAATCAATTAAAATATTCTTATATGCAGAGCGTAACAATGTGTATGCGTAGTCTGTGATTTTCGTTCTCGTATTTGAAAACCGTGAATACGTGGGTGTCCTGAAATGTTTTGAGCCTCAACATGAAGATGGCGTTAGTCGTCAAAACCATTCTAGTGCTATAATAGCATATGCTTTGAAAGATATTTCTGAAAATTTCAACCATTTTGAACCCTCAATTGTTGTTTGACTGTCGCTTGTGTCAGTCGATGGCAGTGTTTTTGTAAAAATGAAAAGATCGACTGTTCTGCCATGACTAAATTCTTGAATTTGAAAGGCAATGCGAGTGCACAAATTCAAACCAGATTGTGCACTGTTTACTCTGCCCCATCATATGCCGCTGTGAAAAGATGAGCAGTTGAATTTATACGAGGTCGTATTAGCTTGGCTGATGATGAGTGTTCGGGGCGGCGATTGAAAATGTCTATCGGATGGTACTGGATGACTGTCGCATCAAGGTTAGAAAGATAGAAAAGGTTATGCACATATCGAAAGAATGCGTTTGTCATATATTGACTTAAGAATTGTGGGTGGGAAAGCTATCCGCGCGGTGGGTGCCGTGCTTGCTCACTTTGGACACAGAGCGCTTTCGAATTAACATTTTAAAAGTTGTAGCGGTTTCAGCAAAACGAATCTGCCTATTGTGTCGATTTATACCTGCAGATGAAACTTTGATTCATCAGTACATTCTTGAGAAGAAAGAATAGTAAAAACAGTGGACTGCAAAGGGTGACTTTGCTCCGAAAAAGGCGAAGACGATTCACGAATTGCTCTTCGAAGTACTTAACCACTCACGATATTCTCCAAATCTGCCTCCAGAGACTTTTCTCTGTTTCCTAAACTTAAAGTTTCGCTTGAAGGGCAGAGATATTTATTGAACGATCATTCAATGCGTAAACGCTTTTTTGCGAAACCTGACCACAACTACTATTCGGAGGGGTTAAAGAGATTAGAGAATCGCTGGGAAAGGTGTATGAACTTTAAAGAAGAATATGTTCAAAAATAAAACTACGTTTTACCGGAAAAATGCCTATTTCTATGTTAGACGCAAAGCTTTTCAGACTACCCTCGAACTTCCATTATTTTATTTGTTCCTATATGGTACATTAAACCAATATTCAAATCGAAATCCTTTGCATTTTCATCACTGTCAATTAAAAGCAACTCACTAAAAAAATCATTCCCATGAATTCCAATTATACAGTGTGGTCATAAAGTTTGGAACCAAGCTTATAACCGCATTATTTTACATTTTTAGGAAAAATACTCGGACAGGTAAATTTTCTTTTTTAAAGCGCCATCTTTTGACATACATTTTTTTCTATGACGTCATTGGTTTTCGAGTGATGACGTTATCAACACTTTCTTTAAATGGCAACCATATTATTTTTTTCTCGTCTTTGGTAGATCTTTATATCCACCAAATAGTGATATAAAACAATTGGTGTGTTGCATCACAATTTTTTTGAAAAAATGATATAAAAAAAAATACGAAAATTTTATTTTTGTACAAAATTAAAATTAAATTAAAAAAAATACATCTGAACTTAAATTTATTGTAACAGTTGACGTAAATTTTCAAAATGGACCCCACCAACCAACTGACACTGTCCGAGCCGAGTGTAAACACTTCGTATACTCGCCTCAATTATGTCTGGGGATATTTGTGTAAGTTCTACGCAAATTCGTTCTTTTAAATCTTCTAAATTGTTCGGTTTGTTAAAATACACTTTCGATTTCAAATAACCCGACAAAAAAAGTCTAACGGAGTCTGGTCAGGAGAACGAGGTGGCCATTCTATGGCGCCTCTCCGTCCAATCCATTTATTGGGAAATATTTCGTCAAGATTGTGGCGAACCTCTACACCATAATGGGGAGGCGCCCCATCTTGTTGAGACCAAATATTTGGATGGGGTACATCACCATCCTCGTGATTTGGGAAAATAACAGCGAGCGCTGGAACCAGTTCAAATCTTAAAAATTCTAAATATTGCACAGCAGTCAAATTTCCTTCAGAAAAATATGGTCTTAAAATGCGTCGTCCAATCATTCCAACCTATACGTTAACTTTTCCTCTGAGCTGAGTATGACACGCTTGAGTCCAATGCGGATTGTTCTGCGACCAATATCTGCAATTATGGCGGTGAACAGATCCATTTAGGCAGAACGTAGCTTCATCTGAGAAGACGATGTTTTCCAAGAAATTTGGATTTTGGTCACAACGTAACATTACGTCTTCACAGGACTGCAGTCGACGATCTTCGTCATCCTCATGTAATTCCTGTACAAGTTGAACTTTGTAAGGACGATAGTGTTCTTTTTTAAATAAGTTGACGACAAATGAGTGAGCCATCTGATTGGCTAACGCAAGTTGTCTGGTGGAAACATGATGCCTTTCTTCTGCTTCTAGAAGCACATTTAATTTCACATCTTCTCCTAGAGGTCTACCTTGTCGTAGTCGATCTTTTACGGATCCAGTTTCGGTAAACTTTCCAACTAGTTTTGTCACCGTAGACCTGATAATTGGAGGTCTATCAGGGTGTTCATGGTTAAACAAATCGCATACTCCTGCATGCATTCTTTGTCTGTCCCCATACCCAACCATAATTAAAATTTCGATTCTTCCTCGCTCAGATAAATGTGCCATTTTTTATATTAGCGAAAATGAACAATTATTACGCAATATCTCAAAAATTTAACGTCAAAACCGCCATAGAAACAATTTCAAACTAAAATTTTTGTACATAAATTGTATAAAATGAAGCAAGAATGTCATAAAGAAATATCTTGCAAAAAAGTGCGTGTTTTTGTTTTTGTAAATTTTTTGCATAGTAACATGAGTACATGTGCTTTTGACGATCCGGTTTGTTCAAGAAGAATATTTAAGTCCTCACACAAGACAGAAGTGTGAAAAAAACTTACTTACATATTTCAGTAAATTTTGTAAGCTTAATTAGTTTTTGAAATCTTCAATTTTTGGGAGATAATTTTAATTAAGAAATGGTCTGCCACATCATGTCAATTTTTTAAATAAATTAAACTTCTTTGGCCCTTTTATGTGAAACTATTTCATGTTAAATAAGATTTTTTTATAAGTAATTGGCCGATTGGGAAGACGAATTTCTTTTGACCTGGAGCGAATAACGCAGATTACTATTGATCGCAAAGCATTTACACTCGGCTGGGACAGTGTCAGTTGGTTGGTGGGGTCCATTTTGAAAATTTACGTTAACTGTTACAATAAATTTAAGTTCAGATGTATTTTTTTTAATTTAATTTTAATTTTGTACAAAAATAAAATTTTCGTATTTTTTTATAAATTTATATCATTTTTTCAAAAAAATTGTGATGCAACATACCAATTGTTTTATATCACTATTTGGTGGATATAAACATCTACCAAAAACGAGAAAAAAATAATATGGTTGCCATTTAAAGAAAGTGTTCATAGCGTCATCACTCGAAAACCAATGACGTCATAGAAAAAAATTGTATGTCAAAAGATGGCGTTTTAAAAAAGAAAATTTTCCTGTGCGAGCGTTTTTCCTAAAAATGTAAAATAATGCGGTTATAAGCTTGGTTCCAAACTTTATGACCACACTGTATATACAGCAGTGTTGTTAAATATGTGTCTACCCGGCCAACCAAAAAATGTCTCTCTAATAAGCAATCATATTTCATTGTTACATCCGGTACAACATTAAATTCTGTACGATACATTAAATCAGCAAATTACTGCATTGGCTTTATGTTTACCTGTTACATTCAGTTTTGAACCATTAATTCCCTCATAACTACCTACACTAAACATTACATTATCGAAATTGTTAATAATTCCTTCTTTTATAAGTAATATAGGGGTATATATGTCGATAAGAGCATAAATTTACTTTTCCTTGTCGTTTCATTTTATTTTGTATCATATTTATCGACATTAATGTGTTGTAGCATTACTGATTTTTCTAATAATTAATTTTAATAATTTGGCTTATACTGGGTTCCTGAGCTATAATATTTACATTAATTTCTAGCTACTTGTGATGAACATCAGTCGCCTCATTTACCGTATATAGGATTTGCCGGTTCTGGACCCTCATTCCCTTCGAGGTTATGTAGTGAGGGAAGCGACAAAATTACTCCCTCCACTTTTTAGTTCAGAACGCGGCCACCGACCTCAGGCAGATGGCTCTGACGATGGCGCGCAAATTTAAAATTAATTCAATATACAGGCTAGTTCAAAAATATTCTCCATAAATATACAGGGCCTTTTAAAGAGAAGTTTTCTAAATAATTTTTCATTTTAGAAATAAAGGGCGGTCCAAATAGCAACTTCGGCATTTCCTTTTTAAATAAAACCAACAATTTTAGAAAAAAACATGATTGTATATTTTATTCAAAAGTAGAGACATGGTAGTTGTGATTTAAAAAGAATATTCTGCAAATGTCTCCCTCGGCTATTTCTACAGATGATTCTTTGCGTAAAATCGTTAATAACTTTTTGACACAATAATGATTCAGTTTCACCAATAACTTGACGAATATTTTGCTTTAGGTCATTGATCGTCCGCGGATTGTCTGTATTCTTCGAAATAACGGCCGATGGCTTTAATTTTGACCTTCATTTAATTAAATTTATTATACCGCTTAGATTTCCCTCTTTGTTATTCGTTAAATTAACACTATTTTATTGCTTTTCTTCTTATGCGACTTGCTTGTTCAATTTGCTTCTGCACCCACCATATTGTTGAATAAAAGGTGCCAAAAATTATTATTGAGGAACTCCCATAGCTGAGCTCTGTTGAAATTCGAAAAAATATAAAGGTTGTTTCATTTAAAACAAAAAAAAAAAGTTAACATCGTTTCCGGCTAAGCCGGAAGTTCAATTCGGATATAATATATTCATCGAATCCCCGATTTGCATTTAATTCATTGTTGAAAATTTTAAGAAAATCTTAGTAGCCGTATCAAATATATTCTAATGGTTAATTGACGAAGGAGATACTTGTTGAAACTTCATTATAACGCTAAGAAATAAGTAATTAAACTTCTAGTTTCAAAAATTCTTTTATTGTAAATACTACTACAATATTGTTTCGCCATACAAAGATATCAATCATAGATTTAATATAGATTTCAAAATTTTACACATTCAAGAAAAAAGTAAAAAACTTAATCTGTTAGAAAACTTAGAAATTAATAGATAGAATAATTTAGGATTAGCTTTAAATGACCAACTAGATTTAAACAACTCCCCTCTACTAAATTTAAAATTGTAAAAAAATTTTTCCACCACCATATCCCCAATAATTTTCACATAAATATTCAAACTTGTATTGTATATATTCAGTATTTCATCCACCTGATGAAGCCATTGTATGGCGAAACAATATTGTAGTGGTATTTACAATAAAAGAATTTTTGAAACTAGAAGTTTAATTACTTATCTCTTAGCGTTATATTCTAATGGATCAATTTACATACATTTGCGTAACCCTGTATATAGGCGCAATAAGCAAACATAAAGAATATATCTCTAACTTCTGGCAATAAAAAGGCTTCCAATATTTTATATTAATGTAAGCCGTAAATAAAATATGAGCTCGGCATACAAACCCCAAATCCAAGAGAAATTAACCCGAAGATAAACCAAGTATTTTTTTCTCTTACAGCAGACACGAGAGATTCCACCGACACACCAGCTACTACATCGAAGGAGTCTCGATTAGGTAGGTTTCGGCATGATAATGTCTGTTTGATAAACGATTGATAACATTTGTAAGGGCGACGGATGGAGTGGAGGGCGCTGTAGCCGACTTAGACGGGCAATTTTCAGATAGACTTGAAATATCGCCCTCGTTGATGTTAGATTGTTGTCGGTTATGGCCGTTATAATAGTGATGTAATCCCATTAGAATGGATGAAAGGGAACGTTGAAAAGATTGAAGAAATTTAAAAGGGAAATTCAAAAGAGAGAATCGTACATTTTTATGAGTTTAGGTGCGTTCTTATGTAAAAAAAAAATATTGATTTAGATATTAGTCACGAAGTTATCACTATGGATAATGTAGAATGTTATTTTGAAGTGGTAAAATATATCCAAGTAGAGAACCGTCTTGAGAATTTAAATAATAAGAGAAAACGTTTAAGAACAGAAATTCATGAATAAATATCAAATCTGAGAACACAAAATCAAACGTATTTAGAGTAAAGAGCCCTTTGATATATTTTAACAGAAATTATGGTCACAATGTGCTTGGAAAACAGCTTTGAAATCTACACTCACTGCTTAAAATAATAATAGATAGTAATAATAATCTTTATTGTCCAACAGTTGTACACTATTAATAGAACAACATTATAAAACTAAATGCACGTAGACAAAAAAAGGTTAAATAAACTAATTAATTAAAACCAAAGAGAAAAAAATACTAGAAAAAATTACAAAATACATATACCTATCCAACTCTAGAGTTTTTGAGTGTATTAAATAGTTGCGACGAGTTGAAATTTGTACGATATATGTTTTTGGTTACAATCGTTACAATTTATTTCATAGATATCAAGCTACCTACTTCAAATTTATACTTGGTGTTACCAAGTGATTTTAATGAGTTAGATGATTCAAACGCGATTTGGAGAGAATGATTGCCTGACGTATTTGAGATTCAGGTCACTCTATGCCTCCTAGTAATCTCATATTAATTAAAATGGCAAATAATTATGGAGAATTAGATGGCTGCGAAAGAATTTATATACATAGGAACAAGAGTAAATTAATGAATTCTGACAATGGACCAATTCCTCAGTCTAGTTTGTATGCTTTACTGTGACTATAGTAATTATTTTCATACTGCACGTGTTTTCGCATTTCATATTTCATTAATTTGATGCTAGTTTTAAGTAGGATATATCCTAATGTGAGAAATTTAGTTTTGTTCCACTAGTGATTTGATGAAGAGCGTATCTTCTAAGATTGTTCGTGCATGTAGACTAAAATCAAATGTGGTACACTGGCTGTACACAGTAGCAGTAAGACTAATAAACAGCACGAGAACCCCCCCTTCTTGGATGCCATCGTGGGACCAGTCACCTGGTGTACGGATGGATCACAATTGAAAACAAAAAAGATGAAGTAGAAGAAGAAGAAGAAGAAGAAGAAGAAGAAGAAGAAGAAGAAGAAGAAGAAGAAGAAGAAGAAGAAGAAGAAGAAGAAGAAGAAGAAGAAGAAGAAGAAGGAGAAGAAGAAGAAGAAGAAGAAGAAGAAGAAGAAGAAGAAGAAGAAGAAGAAGAAGAAGAAGAAGAAGAAGAAGAGGAAGAGGAAGAGGAAGAAAAAAAAGAAGAAGAAGAAGAAGAAGAAGAAGAAGAAGAAGAAGAAGAAGATAATATACGGGTGGCAATACGGGAATCGCCACTACAAACGACGCTGAGTTTACATTTAGAATGGACGTACTCTTCACCGTGGCTAGGTATGTTCGCAATAGTATCCTACACGAATATCTAATATACTGAGATGATTATAATTTATGGCGAAACAAGACTTTTGTCTTGTTTCGCCATAAATTTGCAAAAAATTTGAACTCGGAACGTTTCCCAAATGTGTCTCAAGCCATGGTGCGTCAAATTTTTAATACTAATTTACTTCATCCATATCACATCCTTATCACAACTTAACGGAATTAGAGTTACCCTCTGTGAGTGGTTTAAAGACAGAGAAATTCATAATTCAGGTCTTGCGTTAGTAATTCTCTTTTCCGACAAATCTACGTTTACTAAATATGATATTTTGAATTACCATAATATTCACCACTACGAAAATGCGCACGATATACACACAAGTTACTTCTATTTAACTATAGTTCCAAAAGTTATTGACCTAATCGACATAAATATTATTGACATCCACAAAAGAAGCATAAGAATAAAAGGACCATATATGCAGCTGTCTATATTGTACGAGAAGTAAACGTATAAATCGTTACTATTCATAACATTCATAGCAAGTCTAAGTCTAGGAATTCTATCGATTTGTGTAGCTGGATGAACTTGAATTATCAGCTGTACTTACGTAAATATAGGACAAACAAAGATATAGATCGACTTTAAATACACTTTGGTCCTAATAATTTGGAAAATTTTGATGAATTACATATAACATTTATACATATCATAGCTTTGGCGCTATGTGAATTTGAGGAATATACAGGTCAATCCTTTACATAATATAATCGAATACCTGGGCGAAACCAGATAGAAGACTGATAGGTCTATAATTGCTAATATCACTTCGTGAACCGTTATGATAAATTGGAGATACTTTGCTAACTTTCCAAGAAGTTATAAAGCGAGATGTTTGCAGGATAAATTAAATATTAACGTCAGCGACACAGCAAGAACATCAGCACAACCTCTTACGAGCAAGCTAGAAAACCCATGGTAGTCTAACGTCATATCAGATTTCACACTGATAATAACATCAATAGCTGAGAAAATTCCAATGCAAAAACTATTGTACATACCTGAATACAAAACCTAAGCCGATGCAGGTGATAAAAGACACCGCTTGTGACGGGTTGGTAATATCAAATTTAGGAATAGTACTTTATATATGGAGTAGGTAAAATCTAAAGATATTTCCTTAACAAGAGATGTTGCAGGACACCTTTCTCTTGATTCTGAAGCGAAGTACGACCATACTAGAATTCTTGAAACCACCGGTATGCCGTTATCTTTAACCCTAGATTACGGGTCATTCGTAAAGTTTACGATGCTCGTAAGACATCGTACTTTTTCGCTTACTTACGGTCAATGCATCGAATTGCCTTACTGAGTACCTTCTAGTCTAGTATTTAGCTAGGCAGTGTGGTGTGTGGTCGTTCTGGTTTCCGACCCTAAAGCGATTTTTCGGCGATAGGTTCGTAAATTTTACGAAAGTCCCGTATTTACGTCATTTTATAAATTAAACTGGTTCTTATTTTTCGTACCGAATTTAATTGTAATTGTAATTGTAATTTAGTAATAGAAATTTGAGGTAAGATATTTCTTCATTATTATTATTTAAATACATTATAATAAATATGTATAGTGATTTTTTTATTAAGATGTCAAATCGAAAGTTTTTGGCCGAGAAGCAACTGGAGGAGGAAACGGCACGTGTCATGAATGGAGAAGAGAGTGATCCAGAATCATTTGACGACAGTGATGGTAGTGACATTGAAGAGGACATTTTGGAGGTTGAATCATCTGCCTCCGATAGTGAGGTTGATGAAGATAATAATTCGGCTGTTTGTCTCATCCAACAAAGCTTTAGCCCAATTCAATCTGAAGAAGAAATAGAACCTAGTTTAGATGAAGATGATATTCCTTTATTACAAGTACGTACACGTTCAAAATATGTAATCAACTTGAAAAACAAACGTTTAAAAGGCAAGAATGGTCACAAATGGTCATCTGAGCTGCCTCAACAATCCAAAAGAACGGCTGCTAGAAACATTATACATTTTATAGCTGGTCCTAAAGGGGCTGCAAAAGATTGTTCTAACCTGGATGAATATTTTTTACATTTTTTTTCTGACAATATATTTGATATTATTTTGCAACATACAAATGCAGAAATCGCCAGACAGGCCCAAAAATACAGCGGCCACCAGAATGTATCCCCAACGACAAAAGACGAACTGAAAGCCTTGTTTGGTGTTTTAATCCTTTCTGCCGCAAAAAAAGATAATCATTTGTCAGCAAGGCATATGTTTGATAGCACTATTTCCGGCACGTTTTATAGATCATGTATGAATTGTGATCATTTTTTGTACCTGCTGAACTGTATTAGATGCGATAATAGAGAAACAAGAGAAGAGAGAAAGGTAAATGATCCTTTTACACACATTCGAGAAATTTTTTATTGACACATGTAGAAATTCATATACTCCAACTTCATACGTCACCATTGATGAACAGCTTTTGGCATTCCGAGGACGCTGTCCTTTTAGAATGTATATTCCTAACAAGCCCGCGAAGTATGGGATAAAAGTTGTTATGGTATGCGATTCCGCCACCAAGTATATGTCAGACGCAAGTCCTTACTTGGGAAAAAAAAACAGAGAGCAATGGTTTGCCTCTAGCCGAATTTTATGTAAAAGAGTTAACGAAATCAATTCATGGTACAAATCGCAACGTTACCATGGACAATTGGTTCACCTCGGTTTCCCTTGCTGACCAGTTGCTACAAAATCCTTACAAATTAACTATGATAGGAACTATACGCAAAAATAAAAAAGAGATACCCAAGGAGTTCTTGGATGGAAATAGTCGAAACGCAAATACGTCAATGTTTTGTTTCGATCAACAAAAGACATTATTATCTTACATGCCAAAGAAAAACAAATTAGTTTTGCTACTTTCAACTATGCATGAGAAGGCAGAGATCGTAGAAGAAACCGGTAAGCCAACAATAATTCATAACTATAATGAGACCAAATCAGGTGTGGACACCTTTGACCAAATGTGTTCAAATATGAGTTCGAGCAGAAAAACACAGAGATGGCCATTATGTGTGTTGTATGGAATGATAAATATGGCCAGCATAAACTCTTATGTTATTTAAAGTTTTAATACGTTAAAAAAACTCGAAAAACCTATTTCAAGATATCAATACATGATTGATTTAAGTCTTTGCCTTGCCAAACCATGGATGCAGTATAGATATAACAGCAAAACTTTACGTCGATATCTTCGGCAAGACATAGCGCAAATCCTCGGTATATCAAAAGAAAAAGTTGTGAACACACCCCAAGACAAGAACAGGAAGACCTGTTTCTACTGTCCAAGCAAAAAAAGGCACATGACCACTAATTTTTGTATGGAGTGCAAAAATCCAATTTGTGGCGAACACCGAGGAGATATTTGCACCGTATGTTGTGAAAAATAATAAAATATGTTGGTTTTATAATTTTAACATTATCTTTTTTTTGTATTTTTTTTAAATAAAGTTTGATAAGGCAATTTTGTTTTTTTTTTTATTGAGTTGTAAAATTTACGATAGTCCAGTAATTACGTTTGGCAAACACAGTCCCGTATTCTAGGGTTAATGGCGTTTCATCACCAAATGCAGAAATTAAGCGTTCTATGCACTGGTATTGAGTTAAACCACAACAAAAATCATAATAAATCATAGCCCGAACATTTTTACAAGAGTTAACTCCATTTCCAATACAATTAGCAAACTTTAAAATTGCACTCTGCACAAACCGACTGATATTTTGACAATTGGACAAACACGTAATATTTTTGAAACATCGCAGTATACCAGTGCACACGTACCATTTATCAAACTAAACAGCGTTGTCAGTTTCCCGAAATTTCTCGACTGTTCCTCGTATATCCATTATTAGCACCGCTCTCTCTTCCAAAATATAATATTAATAATCAACTTCAAAATTATATTAATTAAGTACATGTAAGTATTCGTGGTTAGTATGGTATCAAACAATAGCTATTATATAAAGTTCTGAACTGCCAAATTTTCCATTTAATAGATTTAACAATTAAAGTTAATTCCAGGCTCCTGAATATTTACACATTTTGTTTTGATTAGACCGGCCATTAAATATTCTATAAGATGGAAGTAGTGCATGTTAAAAGGAAAAGGAAAAGCCTCGCGGCTATTATTTAACGAGCAAACACAAATAATATTATATTTAATTTAGTTATAGGTAAATATTTAACGTGAATTGAAACTCTGAAAAATCTTTATTTTCGTCTTTCCAGGTTGTCAATGTAATGCAGATAATGCCAAGTAATCAATAACGGTATGTAGACGTAATATTTCCGAAGAGAACGTAATTTCTTTAGCTAGAGACTAACGAAGACCGAGTCTTTGCTTCAACTTGATTGAGACCTTTTACATAAAAAGATGGAGATTTAATCAGAATACTTTTACCTCATTACGAGATAATGAAAATATCTTCTGTTTACCGCCGATGACGCAAGCACTGTTCCACAAAAATCAATTTATATTTTTTAGTTTTTATTAAAAAATCTTAGCCTTTGAAATATGTCAACAAAAAATCGCTTTTAGACAAATTTTACGACCTATATTTTCAAACGTTTTCTGATCTAAAGGATTACACAGCGCTACATTTCTGCTGAAGTTAACTCACAATAATTGACTATCCTATTCTTTTAAATTATTTCGATTTTCGGATTCCACCATGCAATTACACGCTTTGATACAACTTTTAGGGTACCCAGAATCATTACACAGGCCTGTATTTTTCAACTCTTTGAATGTTGATTTAAAAATTTTAATTGTTTTCTAGTAATTGGGTAGCGCTGATTTCAAATCTGCTTTTATTTTTTTTTGTATCACGTAAAGTTATTTTTCAAACCAGTAAAATCAAAAAATATAGAAAAAACACGATTTATTTCATTTATAAGCTAGTTTAATATTACATTAAAAAAATACAAAAATATACACATAGAAACTATTAGAAATAGTTATTTATTCTTTATGCTTCTTAAAAAAACGTTTTCGTTTTTCAGAAAAGCTTCGTTTGGTTGTTTTTCTGTCATATTCAGCTGAAGGTAGTTTCTGGGGCAAGCAATTTGTTTTATTTCAACCTAGACCCCAGTACTTCAGAAAGATCTTTTGAAAGTCACAAATCTCTTACTAATCATTCAGTTCGGCTTGTGAAAATAGCTGAGGTTGATTTGGACCTGAGGTTGATGGTTCAAAATCACTATCCATCTGTACGGAGCCGGAAGTTGAAGAGGTTTCAATATCTTCTTGTAGTACTTTGGGGGGTATGGGTATAGGTACATGATCACTGTGAGGAACTGGTCTGATAGCTGATTTAATATTGTTTGGGTACAAAATATGTTTCAAAGCTTTTCTATTATGCCCCTTAATATCACAAAGACAAAAGTAGCACTCTTCATGATCATTTTACGGTTCTCTCCAAACCATCGGTGTTCCAAAAGGAAGGCTTTTTCTATTCCCATTGGTCCAATGTCTTAAACCTTCTTCACATACCTTACAAACAACGTGCGGTGCCCAATCTTTATCTTGATCTCCTAATTTGATTTTGAAATAAGCATAATATCCTTTTTCACAAATTCACCAATTGGTCTCTTAAACTTTTTCAAGACGAAATATCCACAAATCTAACAGAAACCATCTGGTTTGTTTTTGCAACACCGGCTAGACATATTTTTAAGCAATGTTTATTTATCAAATACCACGCACAAAACTAAAGACAAATTAATTTTACTTGTTTACTGATCGACACTCAGAGCTATAATGAAGTAAATGACATTAAAATATACATTTTGTTTGGAATGATAAACTTGAAATCCTTCTTCGCAGTACTAATAAAGTGAAAGCATAATAAATAGGATTTAGCAGGTAAAAATTCCCGGAAACCTTGTCCAAAATTATTACATGTAATAAAAGATTTACATCAGGTAATGAGAGCCTATTTAACAAATTTCTTTAAAACCACAACAGAAAATCATTTTTGGGTTAATACCTAGAATTTGAAGTAGTACATTCATTTTAAAATGTATTAAAACACCTATTATAATTAATTTTTTTATATTTTTTTCTTTTTCTTTTGTGCAATAAAAAATCTGTGGGTGGTAGAGACCAACTGTATTTTAATTAGTTATTGCTATATAAAAACTGAGCTTAACAAACAAAAATCACGTCATCTCTCGGTCCTCAATTTCGTCCGGGATGCACTTGATGGGAGGGGGGGGGGACTGCATGATGGTGATGTGCGACTTGTTAAAGGCTTTCGACTGCATTCAACGCGATGTGTTACCCGACAAATTAGAACGTTATGGTCTACGGGGACAAGCTCTTACCCTTCTTAACTTGTAATTCGAAAACAGACAGCAGGTTGTTTATTCCATGTCAATGTCAATGGATAATGGATATAAAAGTAATATAATAGATAAGATTTTAAATAAAAAACTCCTTACAAAAGCCATATCAGAAGTTTACCCAATATTAAATACCCAAAAATTTAAAATGATCACGTTTATAGGCTCTTCAAGCACAAAAATTTGTAAATATTTAAGGAAGTTTGACATTAATACAGCGTATAGAACTAACAACAATTTATCCAAATTTATAAAAAAAACAATAAAGATTTAACAAACAATATTAAAAGGCAAGAGTCTATGAGTTAACTTGCGGTAGTTGCCCTATGACGTATATCGGATAGACAGGCAGATCGTTTGAAATACGCATCAAAGAACATTTTTCTTCATTTAGAAATAATAAAAGTGACTCTTCATATGCGTCTCATATTAATTTAACGAACCATAATTTTAACAAAGAATTTAAAATATTACACTTAGAAAGTAAGGGCAAAAAACTTAATTTATTAGACTCACTTGAAATTAATAAATTAAAGAAAACCGACAAGATCCTCAATGATCATTAGAAACAAATAATTCACCCTTACTCAATTTATTTATTTGATATTCAGACAGTCATATATTTTATTTTTCCATAGAACTTCTTTACCTCCCTTTAACATAATGTAGACCCTAAGTTTTATCACTTTAAGAACAGTATTGTATAAACCGTAGTGAAGTTTTGTGCATAGACATTTTAGTAATAAAAAGTATCCATTCCTTCAACTATTTAAAACAAAACATGTGTTTGTTACGGTACATTTGTGTTAAAATTTGTACATAAGTTAGTTATATGCCTGATGAAGCTCAGGTTGGAGCGAAACGATCGTTACGGTGTAATACGGTGTAGTGTGCAATATAGTTTTGATGTGTCGTAGGAGAAGAGATCGAAATACCTGAACCACCATAGCCGATAATTACGAGTTGGACAACGTGGTTGAATGCGTTTTACTATAATCAATATTCTGATAATGTAAAGAAGGTAGTTTTAAAATGAAATCTGACAGAAGCTGCAGGTATCAAAAAAGCCAGGAATTATTTAATGATCCTCAAGTTAACGAATATTTACAATCTATACACAACAATTACTTCGGACTAGCCGAGGAAATAGAAAATGTTTGAATGTCCTTTGTGGATTATGTTCAAATTGTGAATGATGCTCACGCACAGCTATGCGCTGTAGAAGGCGAAAGAAATAAGTGTGTGATAGAAAAATTTGACAGTGTTTTAGACAAAAAATCTGATTTTCACATATTAAAACTAATTTACCATAAAGTTCTTTCCAAGATTATTTTGAATATGCAAATATAACATCATTAGGTGTGGAACGGTAATTTTCGGCATTAAACCACGTTTATTCCGCACGTCGCACTAACTTAAGAGAAACAACTGTGAGACATACCTGATGATTGAAATATTTGAAAAATCTTATGCAGATAATGAATTCACTGATGATTCATAATGCGGTAAGTGTTTATGCACCTTTCATAATTTTTTTCAGTGATTTTTAATCAGCGATTCGAATTTTTACTATCTGTAAACATTTAAGGACTATACTACATATAATTAGTATTGTCAATCGCTGCATTAATTTGTGGAGTTTGGTTGGTATTTATAATTACTTAAGACCCACAGAGAACTGATATGAAGTATAATTCCGATAGCTGATATAATATATTATTATTAGTATTATTATTAGCAGCTATTTATGAAACTATAAATGGAAGTTTTAAAAGTTAATTAACTAAAAAATTAATATAAAAAAATTCCTTAGTGCGCGGGTAAAGTGTGCGCCTAAAGGTAAAATATTATTTGACTAATTTATTTTTCTGATGAAACTTCGATAGTGCAACTAATTATTCACGAAAAATACCAAATACATTGAGTAAAAGATGAAAACCGACTCGTTATTTCATCACACAAATACCTAACATTAACTTAATTTTCAAGAATTAAGTTCTTATCCACCATAAATCTATCTCAATAATGACATTATAACTTATTTTATCTTCGACGTCATAAATCCCTTTAATTACTTCAGCCGATACGCAATTAAGTCGGATACATTTGCAAACGTCTGGATCTCGTTCGTTTTTTACCAATCTTCGCCTTCCGTTCAATCTACCGACACAGAGAATAGGCAGCGTTCGGGTAATTTGTCAGGGGCTTTTGATGGCCGGATCTCATCCATCACTCACTAGATCCTCTACTGGTGTGCTGCGCAGTGCGTCTCATCCCATCTATTCTATTGCAACTGGATCTGCTACATGGCGTCGCTTCGATGATATGATGAAACGGAGCCAAGCTGTTCTGCAATAATTGGTCGACTAGGATTAATTTCCTTCCCTATTTTCTGTACATAGATAATCCCTTATATATTTTTTTAAAAATATAGTTTGTTATTATATCATATAAAAATGATATATATATATATATATATATATATATATATATATATATATATATGGTAAACTCTATCAGTCGGCGATTAAAGGTCTGTTAAAGCTATGTAAAGTTATATATATATATATATATTGATACGCCCAGATAGTGGCTGTGGTGAGATTATGAAATGTTAATGAAATAAAAGTATAAGATAAAATTATGTATTTGAAAAGATTAGTCGGGCGCCTTAATTTATAAAATCTCACCCCAGACTGCGCTATCTTTATCTCAAATAGCCAACTAGTCGGAAAGCAAGAAACTATTTTTAATAAAACTTTACTAAATGTGAGTGATCTCGGGCTCGTTGTGAGTTTTAGGTTGTTGCTTCCAAAAAAGAGAATAATGTTAATGTTGACGCTTAATATAATAACTCCTACAAATAAATATGAACAAATAAAAGATTCAAGTAAAATTAAAAATATTATATTTATTAAATTAAAGGAAACTGTAAAAATATAACGTATTACAAATGTGATATTAACGAAACTGCATATACGCATAAACAACAAGGTGTTACTAATGTGAAAAGAGGTTATGTGTGTTAAACTAATAAATAATATGAATATAAATGTGAATACTCTTATTACAATTATGGTGAGTACCCTTTTATTGTTATCTCTAAGATATAAATAGGTTGTTTAATTAAATATAAAGATCATGACAGGACGTGGTAGATTAGGTAAATAATTCGAGTATATTATTAAATAAAAGTTTAAAGAATTTAATTTTTGAAAAAAAAATAAATATTATCTGAAAACCTGTTATAATAATGATGCTGATGTATGTTTGTAGATCGTCTGTGTGAATTGGGAAGATCCTCGGTGATCCAAAAATGTTCGGGTGCAGCACAAAATGATGGCGGTGTAGGTGGCTGTTTACGCAGACGCTATCGAAGATTTTCCTCGGACTTCGTCTTCGGTGCCTAATTACTCACTGCGCTCGTTTCTGGCTGTAGAATTTCAGGTATCGTTGTTGATGTACGTTAGACTATTTTGTTGAAGTTCGGCGATGGATTCTTATATATATTTCTTCTGATTTTCTATCGTTTTCGGTGGAACTACGTCTGTGACGCTATGTTGTTTGAAAGTTCGTTATTACCGAAAATTCTTGTAGTAATTCACTTGACGATCGAGTTAATTAATATTCTGGATACTTTTTATCACTTTTAGCTGAATTTATAATTTAAATTTGTGTTTTATACAAGATTTCTAAGGCTTGGTCTAAAAAGATGCGTCTATTTCTTTTTTAAATTCAAGGATCGAATAATTCGACAGCACTTGTCTGAAAATTACCAAACACGCTATCTATTGATATCAATAATCTCGATGATTTACCCTTTTAACAATTTTATATAAAAAGAATTTGATTAATTTAGAATATCTAAATGATTTTAAAAATTATATTATAAATTACCAAGTTAGGTTAAGATAAATTTGAATGATACAAATCGCATACTGCGCATGATAAATGTAAACCTAGCGAGATGTCAATTTGTAGGCGTGTCTTACTAGTGTCGATATAATACAAAGTTGCATATGGATTTGAATATGTTTTTCGCGCTAATATTTGAAAATTTGAATATGATATAATAAAATTAGATAATGAAAGGAAAATGTATATAGAAATTTAAAGAATGAAAGGATCGTTATAAAAATACATATGCACTTCGATACTACTAAGACTTAATAATATTATTTATATAACCATTATATTATAACCCTTTTTCACTTTGTATGTCTTATTCTTCCTATTTTAGATGCGGCTCTATATGGATAACATGCATCACAACAATATATATATATATATATATATAATAATGATAATAATAATGTTCTTAGATATTAGACAGATAGATAGTTCATTAATGAAAATAATACGTTTACAAAATCAATATAATAACGAAACAAACATATAAATTGCATATATATAAACAATGTCTCCTGAAATTTTGAATATGGACGTTTGAATGCATTACTTGGCGCTTAGCTACCGTGCTGGTTTTTTGCATAGCTGAGAATATGAGTAATATAATGTGTTTGTACGCACTGTGATTTAGACTCGACTATTATAATAGGTTGTCTTGGTTGTTATTGCAAATTGTATGTCAATTTGACTTATTGTTAGTCAGGAATGGTAAATTGCAGATCGTTACTTTATATTATTAGGTTATAGTATATACTGCTTAAATTTTTTATATTACTTCTGTTGTTAATTGACTTTTCTTCCTGTTTAATATTAATCATTCCTTTGATTTCCCTTTTCATTGTGTGCTGTTCTTTATCGATTATCTGTGTTTTTAAAATTGAAATTGTGAATACACACAAATAATCGATAAAGAACAACACACAATAAAAAGGCAAATTAATGGTTAATATTAAACTGGAAAAAAATTCAACTAACAGAAGACAGAAGTGATATAAAAAAATCTAAACAGTATATACTATAAACTAATAATATAAAGTAACGATCTGCAATTTACTATCATGAATATATATTGTTGTTATATAAATATCTATCGTATGTTATTTAAATATCTGTACACTCGCTTATTATTCTGGCTGTTCCGAGTTTAGATCCCTGACTAGGCTGTCCGAGTAGGTTTTCGTGGTTTTCCTTCTCGTTCCAGGAGAATGCCGACAGCTTAACATCTTAAATCGCTCCACGGACGCAGACATAATAATAACTCATGACTTGCCAATCCCCTGTTACTGTCATCTAACTATTGGAGAGTGGTAAGGTATGAATTATTATTATTAGACTTGAATGTGTCTTTAGATAATTTGGTTTTATTCATGGCAACTACAGATATATAAATTGACATTAATATACTGTCACTTATATTTTAAAATTCTTTGAAAAAGACATTATTTGTCGAAACATGTAAGATTCTTTTAAATATATACGTATTAAAGTAACATAAACCTTAAATCGCCGACTAATTGGATGTCGTATATATATATATATATATATATATATATATATATATAAATCTCTTATATGTTTCGGCAATTACTGCCCTTTTCAAGAATTTTAGATTATAAATGACAGTATATTAATGTCTTATTTATATATGTGAAGTTGTCATGGATAAAAATGACATTATTCAAAAATACAGTCAAGTTTATATAATAATAATTAATGCGTTATTTTTAAATTCTAGTTCAAATTGACTCATAAATAATTTAGCTATGAAAGGAGAGAGGCAATTGCCCAACGAAACGATCGTTACGGTGTAAATTAAAAAGTCAAATTTATTAAAATTTGTTTTATTTTATCCTGATAATAATTACCCATTGTTGTGCGTTGTTTCTGTTCATAAATTTTTTCTCCAACTTGGCAACAATTTTGCGCCATGCAAAGAGTTCTCAATCTCATGTATTCCTTTACTTGAGGGAAACAATGACGTTACATCTAACGAAACTAAAATTTCTCCGTCTTCCAGTTCGCAATCTTTAATTAATTGAACAAATTCCAAGTAATTACTAACTGACAAACTTTCTGGTTTCACGGGTAAATTTAGATATCAAGTTAGTCGGTCAGTTGATACCTGATACGATAGGTCTCATCGAGTTACCTGGTTTATGTATCTTCGGCAAACAATACATTCTTGGAACTAAGTTAGTTTCAAGAATATATTAGATGGATTTTATAACTTTTTTGAAATCATATAACCAGTATTGGCAAAAGCTAGATGCTTGGTGTGGTATATACTAAATAGCTATGTAATAGGTTCTTTTTTTATTTAGGGCACTCTAAAAGGGAATAAATATTTTGAATAACTAAGATTTCAAATTCTACCGGACAGTTCGAAATTTTGTCGATATTGATACAGTTTCAACAAAATTGATGTTCGGTTCATATGTTTTTTTTTTCATTTTTTGCAAAAGAAAATTTCCAACAGATTCCCGTAACGTAATAAGAACAAATAGGTACTATCATAGCATTTAAAATTTGGACACTTAATTTGTTTGATTTTAATATGGCTTTTTAAGAGTAGATAGGTATGTACCTCGACTTGCTATTTACAAATCTGTCAGTGCCATATTCAGGTTTTTCAAAATATAAAGCTAATATGCTGCATTTGAATATTCGAACTAACACTTAAATAATTACATTACTAGAAGTAGGATGGTCAGTTAGAAAATTAGCAGATAGATTTGGCTAAGAGTATGACTGCTGATATCAAAATTATATGGCAGTGTCCAGGAGTTATTAATAGACAACGGGGCTCCGGTGGTATACGTGTGTCAACTGCCGAACAGAATTAAAATCGTATTAATTTTATAAAATTTAATAGTAAGAATTATACAAAAAATGTTTAAGTATATCAATACGTTAAGCACGTATTACGCATTTGTTACAAATGAAACAGACATGCAATATACACATCTGTACACGTGTCTTAAGCAGAAGTAAATGCTGGAAAATACGAGGTGTATTGTCCATGTGTACAGTTACATATTGCTATGGATTGTGGTGTTTATTAATTATTTAAATTGGCCCACAATACACAACAGCTTGCTCGGTTTATCTCTAGTCGGGTCAGCCTTCCAGGAGCTCTTGTATCTTCAGGGTTACCCACGAAGGGTATGTGTTAAATAAAAAAGGTATTAGAAATAAAACTCGCATTAACAATACAAACATATAATAAAAAAAGAAAAAAGAAAAATCGACTTTATAGAGTATAAAGAAGTGCTGAAGCAACAATTGTGCAACAGCGTGGGGAAAACTTGTATAAATATTGACTTGTACACAAGATAAAAAACCTCACGTGACCGCGAGCTAAATTAAAACTAATTATATAGTTGGAAAATCTTTCAAACTTTAAATTACGTTACCCCACAACTTCAAACGTCAAACAGAAAATTATCTGTCAGCGCGCAACTCAAAAATATGACAAGATCATGCGCTCTATAACATGATCAAACTCCCTCAAAATTTCCCTGACCTTCCGTACAACTACAGCCAGCCAAAAGCAAAAACTAGCTAAAAAAACAAAAATGTTGAAAATTTTTCTGACTATAAAATATTATAAACTAAAATTTACTGAATTTACGAGCTCAATCAATATACAAATAACATAACTAAATTAATATATATATATATAAAATATACTTGCAAATGCACACGTACATTAATTAATGTGGTCGTCACACTTCACTAAAAAAATTATTCTTAAAGAGAGATTTCAGATAGGTCGCACAAATCAAAAATTACAAGTATCAGAAACTCGTAATCAATCGAGAATTACTTTAAACACATCAAATAACACAACTAAAAACATAAACTGAAATTAACTATAATAAACTGAATAAAAAGGAAGTCTTTATTCAGAAAAAATTAACTCAACCTATCTGTTTAACGCATGAAAAATCTCTAACGCTCCCCTACGGAAATGAATATCTCCAAACCTATAACATAATTCAAAAGATCGACTACGACGATACACTTCCGCCTTGGCCGGAACTGCGTACATCATAACCACGCTCGAACATCCTACAGGCGTGGACAAAAATACACATTATAATCAAATTTTAAATAAAATATAAAATATTTCTAATTATTTTCCTGGAATAAAATGTACATAAATATATATAGTCTTTTTCTGTTTCTTTAATTTTTGTTCGGGGAAAAATTCATGACAATATGTGTATATTGAATGTCTGTTTCATTTGTAGTAAGAATTATATTAGAATATTAGAAAATTTTTTCTACCTTAGGCAGAAATTATATATTCCGAAAGAAATTTCATCTTTCAACACGACAATTGTCCAGTACACACGGCAAGAGTCGTTTCTCAGTGGTTTAGAGTAAATAATATAGAGTGTTTGCGATGGTGTTCTAGAAGTCCAGATCTGAACCCCATCGAGAACGAGGGATATATGTAAATGTAGGTGTAGGTTTCCGAGGTCGTTCTCTAGATGTAGATCTCAGTTTCCGGGTTGGAACCGCGTCGAGTTAGGCGTAATTGCCAACGTTTCGTCCACTGTTTCAAGGGACATCTTCAGGGCTGTATGTAGATGTTCGTCGTTTCGCAGTAGCTTGAGGAATGCAATTACACCTAGGCAATTACGCCTAACTCGACGCGGTTCCAATCCGGAAACCGAGATCTACATCTAGAGGGATATATGTATTCTTAAGACGATGAGCCAGGAGTAATTTTAGGCCAGCAAATGTCCAAGAATTATTTAACAAGATCGAGAATATTTGGAATGATCTGTCGCCAGAATTTATACAAAATGTTATAACATCGATTCCTAGACGTTTACAAGAGGTGTAGACAAAAATGGTGTTGCTATAAAGTATTAAAAATTCTTCTTTTTCGTTTATTCACTCAGTAACAAAATTTTATAACATCGTTTTGCGTGAAAGATCACAGATAAATGTCACTTTGCAGTTACACAACTCAATTATACATGAATCGAATTACAATGCTTAATTATAGTAAAAATAAATATATAATCGACCGGATTTCAAATGCCGCGATAGCACTTGTATAAGGTGTCCCAACAGGAACTTGGCGATTTAAATTCCAAATAACATGCGTAATATTTAGAAATTCAACGATTTATTAACGTAAACATAAAATAGAAACCCTAAAATTATATGTGGAACAAGATATCGGATAAATGTCCACCGTGACTTCTATTGCACACAGCGATTCTTTTTTTAAAATTTTCAATGACTTTATCACACATATGCAAGTTAATCTCGCCAATAGCCGCACGAATGTTATTTTTTAATTCATCAATTGTCTGTTGATTATTTGTGTAGACTTGATCCTTAAGGAAACCCCAAAGGAAAAAGTCCAGCGGTGTTATGTCGCAGGATCTTGTAGGCCAATCCACGTCACCATTACGAGAAATCACACGGCGAGGGAATTTCTTCTGTAGTAAATTTAGAGTTTCCCTGGCAGTGTGGCAAGTGGCCCCATCTTGTTGAAAGTAAAGATTGTTGAGGTCCATATCTTCCAAACGATGCCATAGAAAGTTATTCAACATCTGTCGATACCGCTCCCCATTTACAGTTTCTGCTTCTCCATTCTCATTTTCAAAAAAGTAAGGTCCAAGAACACCATTGGCCGAGAAACCGCACCATACAGTGACACGTAGTGGGTGCATGGGTTTTTCAATAATCTCTCGAGGATTTTCACGCCCACAAATGCGGCAGTTTTGTTTATTTACGTAACCCCCTATGTGAAAATGGGCTTCGTCACTGAATATGAGTCGCTTACAGAATTCGTCATCAAAATCAGTTTGCTCCAAAATCCAATTGGCAAAGATACGGCGGTGGTGATGGTCCATGGGCTTCAATTCTTGTATTAACTGGATTTTGTATGCGTGTAGCCGAAGGTGTTTTGTTAAAATTCGTTGCAGAGATGATCTTGAGATGGCCAATTGCTGTGACCGATGACGAATTGAAGTTCTTGGACTTTCGGTAACACTTTCATTCACCATAGCGATATTTTCAACTGACCGAACGTTACGAGGACGTAGTGGTGTCTTTACATCGAGAACAGAACCAGTTCGCTCAAATTTTGCCATTATATTTCTAATTGCCGTATTGCTGGGAATATGATTCTGATGAAAAACAACGCGTAGTCGACGAATTGTGTTCGTAATGGAACGACCATTTTCATAATAAATTTGAACAATTTGGATACGTTCTTCAGTCATGAAACGTTGCATGATGACTTTTACAAGTTTATAGATGACATATACCAAATATTAGGTTGCTAAGTTACCTTATTTGAAAATAATGTGAAATTTAAATCCCCAAGTTCCTGTTGGGACACCTTTTATAAAGAAAAATGCAAGAAAATTTTTGTCACTCACAGTGGGTCATGAGTTGGTGTAGGCAGTTGTACACTGTTAATTATTTACTGTCACTGTTAGTTTGCAGGAATTAATTTTCTTACATTTTCCTTCATCCAAGTATGTGTTTTTATTACGTTACTGAAATCTGTAGAAAATGTTCTTTTGTTAAAATTAAGAAAAAAAAAACAGTTCAATTTGAGAGCGAAAAATTGACTCACGTTTCCGGTAAATTATATGTCGCGAAAGATAATTCGCATTGCTGTATGTAGTCTTTCCGAAACAGTTTAATTTGATGTACAGATCATTAAAATCAGATGATAAATAAAGACATTATAGCCTTTAGAAATTTTTGTGGAACACCCGGTATATAATGATGGGGAATTGCATTTACACCACAGCGACGATTAATTTATTTGATTCCACGGTGTATATTATTTATTGATGTTCACCTAGCTGTCATTTCAAAACTCTCATCGCATTAGACATCATCAGCCGAATACTCAAAATATTAAATTGAATGTCGTACCAAAACGATAACGTCGTTTCCTTTTCGTGCATTTTTTGAGTAAACAAAAGAGTTTTCAGATCAACTATAATATATTGGAACATTTAATTCATTTAATAGGAATCGTATGTAATAACCGATATCATCGCAAGACAATAAAGATCTTTTATAGAAGTTTGTCCCGCAATCTCGCCATCGTATTCATTTTCTTATTTACATTACGATATTAAATTCGCGTGACAACGGACGAACATAAATAAAATACATACACATACATATATATAGCAATCGCGTCCTATAAGACTAATCTGAGTAAGAACAGAAAGATAAGACAAAAAATCCACTGTCGTGAATATCACTGAGACACGCTTTCGTGTACACAATAGTAGTTGGTGTTATTGCTATGCGACGCGCTGCCAACTTCAGCACAATATACATCAATCAAAATGTAAATGGCGAAACGTCGACACTATACCACTCCATACACAAGTGCTGACATCTACATTATAATGACAGGCGGCGGCTGAGTGTAGATCGTGATCTGTTCTCAGATTGCGCGTTCTGAACTCCTAATTAATAGAAAGCTTTTATCAAAATGACGATACGCCGTTGGTGTGTTGTGCGTTGTTTGTTTGATAATGACGATAATGACAGTGAAGCAATTAGTTGCATGTACTGAGGGAATGGTATCTTCCCCGACTTGGTTCCATTATTGCCACCTAAATTGTATATATACATAGCGCAGACAATTCGATTGTTTTCCGTTTTCCGTTCTCGCACTGTTTATTATTAATAACCGTACGATTACGGATTGTAATCTTGATTGTAACGGTTGACTATAAATGATTGAATATTCTTTAAGCTGGCAACAATTTTGCAATTTTATGCTGGCACGTCCGCTTTTTAAATTTAAGTTTGTCAAGAATTTTACAAAGTAAAAGTCAAAAGTAAGTCATTTTATTTTACTAAAAAAGTTTGTGTTTTATGCAAAATATACCAAGCAGAACTACAAAGAATTCCAAGGAAAATACCTGAAGATGAGTGACCGAAAGTGGTAAAGTGTATGAATTCGAAGAAGTTGACAAATTTACATATCTGGGTACAACGTTTACAAGAAAATTTAACCTAGAAATGGAAATACAAGCCGACATAATGGTAGGAAATCTATGTGTAGGAGTACTAATATTTGCAGACTAAAAACATATTTTAACGAGTCTTCGTTTATTTTGTAAAACTCAGACCGCACCGACACAATTATGATCTTTCGAGGTGTCCCCGTACATGTATATTTGTATATATATTTGTATTTTAAAATTGTATTTAATATGTATTTTCTAGCGCAAGGTTATGTGTGATAGCCGTAATCTCATCGTAGCCCCCACCGTCCGTAGAAGCATAATTTATATGCGCCCGCGACTCTCCCAGACGAGTCTATTCTTTTTTCTAGGTTTCCGAATCACATAGCCGGGAGCCTCTGGCGATATTTACGTCGCATTGACCATCCAGACTTTTTTTAAATGAGGAGACAGTTAAGCGGCCTTTACGCAGCTTCTGTCGTTATACCGATATCTTTAAGTTAGATAAGCGGCCTTTACGCAGCTTCTGGCACTAGCTCGATATTTTTTAACTCAGTTAAGCGGCCTTTACGCAACTTCTGAGGTTTCTCTCCCTATTTTCTTTAGATCCTCAAGCTTCGTAGCCCGTCTCCGTACCGCTTCCATAAGCCGAGATGCTTGCATCGGCCGATATAAAACCCAGATACTCAGTAAGTTTTATTCTAAGTTTTATTCTAAGTAAATACGATTCTAAATATCATCCCGCTTCACGGATCTTGAAAATATCGTTCACACAGCGTAAGAAAAATCTGTATCACATATAAACTTTTTCATTAAAGTAATTAATTTGATTATCCGCTTCTTCGAATCATAATTACTTCAATAGATACCTTCCAGAGAGCCGCTGAATATATCATGGATAAATCATGGTAAATTGTTTCTACATGTCATAAATAATCAATTTTCTAATTAAATTAACGATACAATTAGTCCCAGTCAAGACAAAAAGAACACAACCACGTGGAAACTTAAGAAACCGAAGGTCGAATTGTATAAGTCCAATATATGCATCAAACAAATAAGATTAGAAATATGGCAAAGTACTTCGAAAGATATTCCGTAGAAGCAAATAAAGGACACAGGCTTCAGAAGAACATATGGGGAACTGAAGAAACTTTACAAAGAAACATATAAAATAGATGTAAAAACAACAAGATTGCGACGGATGAGTCACATGGATATAATGACGAAAAGAAGAGTACCTAAACTATTGATACCAAGTTCAATAAGAGGAAAAAGGAAAAAGATCAACCAAATGGACCACGATGATGTGAAGATGCGTTGAGATCTGTTCGTGTGTGTAGGTTTTCTGTAAACTGTCTATCTTAGCGAGCCATCGGTTTTTTATTATCATCAAGTCTAAGAACTGTAGCCGATTCTTTCTTCCATTTCGACAAAGAATTTTATTTTTACACGGACAGCATCTTTCCCTTACGTGAAAGGTTCGACTGAGAAAATAAGCAGAATACCACGCCGACACGACATAAACACCATTTACACCAAAGGCAGGAAAATAAGCGACATTTTTCCTAGTACAAAGGACAAAATAGAACTAGAAAACCAGGGTGTCTACGAAAAACCGTACTATGAATGCGACCAAACATATATAGGGCATACAAACCGAAAATCCAGCGCACCGAGGAAAGAGCACAGAAATGCAGTAGCCAGAAAAGAAACAACATCATCCCTAGCTAAGCATGTACTATATACAGGACACACCATCAACTTCGATGGTACAAAGACTCGCAGTACGAGTTTAACGTACAGGATAATACGAGAGGCTATGGAAATTGAGAAACGACAAAATTATATGAACAAACATGGAAGCCAGCCTTGTTCAATAGACAGATAAGCGACGTAATGATAATTACTTACGACAGACCAGTTATACTAACACGGACCGAACGCAAACCGATCGACTAATAGCGGAAAGCGACAGTACAACCGACGAACCAATCGCAAGGAGTCAGACACGCGTCCCCACAACTACGAGACCATATAGTACGAGCGGTACAGAAAATCTGCGCATTTTTGAAGTTATCATCGCAACGAGAAGATCTTCAAGAAGAAGATGAAAGTGATGTCACCGAAAGATCAAGAAGAAAGTTGTCTTTCTCAGGACGAAATCAACCAAACGCGGCGACATATCCCGAAGAATAACGCTTCATATATTTTTATATAATTTTTCGATAATCCATACGACATTTTTTATAAAAAAAAAACAATTACTAGACAAAATATTGTTAATTACTAATAGATTTTACAATGGTATTTAAGAGAGTCAATCATAAATTATTTCAAGTAAAATTGGAAATTCGTTACGTGGAGGTCTTTCTCTCGATTGCTACGACTCGGTGTTTCCCAGAGTGAGAAGCATCGCCCCCTAGGGTGCGTCGAAACGATTTGAAGGGGTAGCTGTTGCCACCCTCTACGTCAAAAGTGGTTCTTCAGTAGAAATAAGTGGGTGGTCGCAATATAATTTTTTTATGCACATTTTCAGTTAATTATGCAGATATACAATCCTAATAAACAAAATTCTGATGTACGTTCTTGTGATCTAAATTATAGACCAATATTAGTCGATAGAAATGCAAATTGTGGCGTGTTCGCTCTAAAATATAGTACAAATAGGCATAATTTACGAAATTAATTTTAAATTGTACCTGGAATGCATAGCAAGTTATTAGTAATTTGATGTAACATGTAGATCCATAAGCTCGTAGCGTTTTGTATTAAGTGTTTCGCGATGTTTGTGTTAGCTTTACGGTTTCCCATGTTCAACACTACGATTATTATTTTTACTTACAACTTATAGAAATACACGAATATTAATGAGTAGATGCACAATGACGTCGGGAGACAGAAGTGGACCCAGAAGCCGCGAATACCATCTACTTTAATGTGGTAGGTCCAAACCTAACAAAAACAAGAAAAATTCCAAACCACAACATACATACATAAACTCGAAACACGCATTTCGGCAAATAAGTTGCCATCTTCAATAAAACAATTTTAAAAACAAAAATAGTGTTAAATCGCCAGTAGGGTAACACTAATTGTTATGCTAAGCTATGTTATTCTTTAGAGGATATGCTACGCAAAGATGCTACGTTTAAAACTATTTATATTTTTCAAATTGTTCTGCCGAAGATGAAAATCCGAAATACGTATTTGTGATATTAATATTAAGTGGTAAATAATTTCTCACACCTTCCTTTGCCAGTCCACATTTTATTTCATTTATACAGGGCGATTCATTAGCTTCTTTACAAACTTTGGCAATGAAAACTAGATGAAATTTTACGAAGAAATTTTCATGTGTGTTTCGTCATAAAACGAAATTTGATATATTTATATACGTTAGATAAGTTAAACTTGGATAAAGAATTATAACATTTCCAATTTATAATATATAAATATATAATATATAATATATAATTTATAAATATCAACCTGTATTTTCAAATTGAAACCGCTCTGCAAACATAATTTTATTACCCTATTCAAATTATAAAATTTTCTTTAAGCTCTACGAACCTTTTGCATTTCCAATTTTATTACTTCACAATTTTGGCCACTCGTTTTATTACCTAGAGTTGTCAGTAAACAAAATGTTTAATCTGTGTGGCTTTTGTTAATTCACATGTTTCCTAAATACATATAATAAAATCCATTACTGGACAATGGAATTCATGCGAAAACACATACTTAGATTAATAACACGAACTAATATTTATTTATTACTAAGATTTAAGACCAATCGTAAACCTGGCACTCTTGCCAATAGGTACAATTTCTATGAATTGAACACAGAAATTCCCCGTTATGACGTCAAACAATACAATGTACAACGATACGTGCATTTAATTATGTAATAGTTTGTATCTGTAGTGGTGTTCTTTATCTACTTGTAAGATAGTTCAGAATATAACAGTATCAGCCTAACGTCAAGACACACAGTCTTACAATAGCATTAATATCAAACAGTATCTATCAGAGTCACACACTAGCAACAACAGACTCAACAGTATTATATTAACAACAAGAGGCATACAGTCTCATATAAGAGAAAAGAATTTAAGTTTTTAAGTTTATAATTAAGTGTTTCTTTTAATTTTGTTATAATATAATTAACTTTCCAAATTAACTACCTAATCTACTTCTGCTATGAAGCTAACACCGCGTTCGTTCTCGTTACTTCAGACCCCGCTCCCGACGGAAGGTTGGCAATGAAAGATAAAGCCTAGATTGATATGAACACTTCTTCATGAAATTACATCTAGCTATCGTCTAGTTTAGTCAAAATTTGTAAAAATGCTAATGAATCACCCTGTATTTCACTTTAACACACCTTTTTATATACTAGCAGTGACTACAAAAAAACTTCTTTAGAAAAAAACTTATTTTATTTGAAATTTGCGCGAAAATTTATTACCGTTATTGTTATTTATAAGCAGATACATTTGAAATACTATTGCTATATTTTCCATCTCAATTAGCAACAGGCAAGCTTCATAAATCTCGAAACAAGCACGTTTCATACTTTAGCGATTTGCTGTAAAATGCACCAGCATGTAATTCACGTTCAAATCCATGCAGTAAACGTATTTTAGAAGCTATATTTCAACTAGATAATCCTTGCTCTAGTTACTTTATTGCGATCGCCATAAATTGTCCACTCTAGCAATTAATGATCATTTATGCTGAATAGAACAGGATAATTAGTTATTAGATCTCTTGTGTTGTGAAAAGGATTAAATGCTCATACTTTTATATTTAAAAAAGTTCTGCTAAAATATTACTGAACCGATATTTTGTGACACGATATTAAAATACAAGGGCGGTTCGACAGGAAAGTGGGTTTTCAACGAATACTTGTTTCAGTTGAGTAGTTATTTGGGCTATTTTCATCGTTTGTAGGATTTGAATAATCCGACGTTTCGGCAGACAATCTACTGCCGTATTCAGGGTAGTCCTGAGAATAGGCCAGTTCTTGCCAAACTCATATGTGACATATATATGGCTTCACAATTTTTTTATTGAGATGTGAGATTCGAACCAGGTCGGAAATTCGTAGCTTTGAACTAAATCAAGTACAATAACCACTACACTATTTGGTTGACAGAATATTATATCTTAAAACCTCTATATATAGGCTGATTCTAAATATATGCCAAAAATTTGATGGACTGATTCCTTGGGTTATTATGATCATAAAAGTTTATATAAATGTATATCTTAAACGGCTTAGTTTTAAGTTTTAGGTACGGGATGTTTAATAGTAAATTAAAAGTTTTTACAAGAAAACGTACTAATACAGCAAAATTTACTTACAGAAATTGTTGAAAATGACAGCTTCGATCCGCGTTGCATGATTAGTGAGCCAATAATACCGGGGGTGTTTCGAATTGTCTCAAACGCTGCAACAATACGATTCATTTGTTATAGTAAAGTATAACTCTGCAAAAACATTCGTTTTGAAGGGAAAATATATAAAAAAATGTATTATTGTGTCACACCTGATGTTAGTTAAACATAAATATGCTCTCTTAGGAGTCTGAAGTAGACTTCATTTCAAGTAACAAAAACGCAAAATTTGTATATTCATTTTTATTTGTTTCAAAGTTACAGATCTATGAATGTGATTGTCAGATCATGAAAAAAATGAAATTATAAAGTCAATACAAACTGATTTTATATAAAAAAAGTTATACGATTCAATATCAGACCTGTGATTGTACGTCGCATAATAAAATGTTATCCTAAAATAAATAAACACGTGTCGTAATGCATACAGTAATTTCTTGGAAATCTACAAAAAAGTGTACTGGCAATTGATTTATGATAAAGAAGGTTCTTACTTATTTTGTAAGAGCTGAATCATGAATATCATACAATAAACGAATGTGCAGATGACTGTTAACGTTCCATTTTTCAATAAAGGATTACATTACGTTTCAGTTCATACAACAGCTTATTAGTGAGTGGACACGTTTTCTTTACTAAAAATGCCTTACCGATTTTCTTCACAAGAGCATGCGAACATGCATTTTGTGTATGGCTACTGTAACGGCAGTGCAAGCCAAGTAGTTATTCAATACCGACATCGGTTTCCCGATAGGCACATTCCTCATTACAGAACGTTTCTGGAAGTACACAGACAATTTCGGGAATGCGGACTGCATGAGTATCTTTTCTACCGAGGACTAAATTTGCCAGCAGACTTAGAGGAAGAAGCAGTAGCTATTGTTATAAGGAATCCAATTCTCAGTGTACGTCGAATCGCTAGACAACTAGGAGTGCCACGAACGATAGTTTGGCGAATTTTAAAACGTGACGGCTTATATCCATATCACTATTGCAGCTCGTCTAGTTCATTCTACCTGGATATCAAGACAGTCACGGCTTCATTTTAATTTCTGCAGAACAGTCCTCTGGACAGATGAATCTACGTTCACGAGAAGTTGTTTTACAAATCTGAGAAATCTGCACAGGTGGTCATCAGAAAATCCCAAAGTTATACGCCCATCTAAATTTCAACATGAATTTTCTATTAACGTTTGGGCGGCCCTAATCACTGACTTGTTGATTGGTCCTGTCGTTCTTCCTGGGCGGCTAAATTCAGACAATTACCTTCAATTTCTTATTGACGAACTGCCAGGTCTTTTGGAGAATGTCCCACTGAATGTTCGACGAGACATGTGGTTTCACATGGATTGGGCACCACCACATTTCGGAATTGCTATCCGAAATTGGGTTAACGTCAATTATCCAAGATGGATTGGTCGAGGTGGTCCTGTTGCATGGCCACCCGGATCACCCGATCTTAATCCTCTTGACTTTTATTTATGGGGTACATGAAAAACTTAGTCTACGCGCAAGTTTCGAACACAAGAGAAGAGTTCTTAGTCTACGCGCAAGTTTCGAACACAAGAGAAGAGTTGTTGAATCGTATTCATCTGGCTGCCGAGCAAATCCGACAAAACATGTATGAAATTCGGTTAAGTACTTCTTCTGTTGACTTACGGGCACAAGCCTGCATTCAACAAGGAGGTGGACATTTCTAAAATATTATTAATTGAACTTTTTTAAATAAAATCAGTTTTTATTGACTTTAGGATTACATTTTTTTCATGATCTGACAATCACATTCATAGATCTGTAACTTTGAAACAAATAAAAATGGATATACAAGTTTTTGTTACTTGAATTGAAGTCTACTTTACACTCCTAAATTTTGAACATAACGATACGGGACATCTTGTATAGACAACGCTTTTTAGCGAAGGCAAATTTCTTCCCTGTTCAAAAAAATCTGCTTTTTTACCAGCAAACAAGTGAATGATTCGGCTTACAGTACGATTATTATTTAGTACTGCTTCAAATTTTCCTTTTACGTTATCAGCAGCAGCTCGAGGTAATTGGGAGAGGAATTGACGAAGATCATATATAATATTCATGGCGTTAGTTATAGAATGTTGTGGTTAGATCAGAATAACCTCTAGATGGCGCATGGGTACAGGTATTCTGGAACAATGTCCATGATTATTGTTCAGCGTGTAAGACAGGCACTATCATTCGTATCCAGTAGCTTTATTATACTTTGACGCCGTCAAAATGCATGTGACAACAGGATGCTGTTTCTATTCATGTCCCCAGCGCGTTGTAACAGGTTCTGGTGGTGTTGACACATGTGGCACTCACCAAATAAATTCTTGCGTGCGGGTGCCTTCACAAAAATTTTCTTGACAGAAGGTATCAATTTATCTGCATTCGGGTAGCATTTCTTGACTATTGTAGTCCGTATTTCACTCGGTATAGATGCCATCAATATTAAGTAATAAGTACATTAAAACGACATTGTATCTTTTCAATAGACAACTGAAGATAAATATATTGAGGTGACCAAACAGGAGAAGCATACTTTAGCTTACTTACTAAGGACAAAACTGTAATAAATAATTTTGAACAAAGACATAGAACAGAACAAGTTGCAGGTACGCAAAACAAAACCTAATGTTTTTGAAGCGGCAACACACATGTTATTGATATGTGGCACAAAATTTAAGCGAGAATCGAACAAAACACAAAAGTCCTTTATGTTATCAGCTTTATTAAGAATCATTTAAAAATAACTTGAGTTAATAAAATGTATAAAAGACGTAGCAGCATTCGTTGATTTTCAATCTCAATTTACAATTATAGCACCATTGGGTGAGAATGTTCAAATTCCCCTGCAAATGCAACACATCGTTCCACGTTTTAATGGAAGAAGATATTTTCAAATCATCTGCATAGGCGAGTACGGTACAAGACAGAGACGATAATAGATTTTCTAAAAATAAGATAATGGGACAATAGAGGAATTTTGGTCAATATTAACCAGAAAAGTATATGAAAATCGACGGGAAGCTGCAAATGACCAATTACGGCGTTGAATTTTTTAAATAATGCGAGAAATTGATTCTGTTGTTGTCCAGAAGATGTTTCGATTCCCTTATATGTAAGTATATTGGATAGACAAAGCCGTGTTGTTGTCCATCACATATTTACGCAACAGAACTCAAGTAACTCATAAAACTACACAATAGATCGGCCCGCTACAAATTCATTTAAGTCCCATGGAATGTACCCCTAACTGCCGATCCTATAATTCTGTATTATCTTGTAAAATGCTAACTATATTAAGAAATGTTTGTAACGTAGAATTATTACAAGGGAGAGTATATTTTCTTTAAATTGTGGATTAATTTTTTTCTTTTATTGCAGATTCTACACAACACCTGCAATTTAAAAATATTTTCTCTTGGACAACTTTTCCAGGTTGAAAATGTTGAATCGGTTCTTTACAAACAAGATTTTTTTTTTATTTCGTGGCTAAACGAACTATATACGAAATTGTCTAAGGAAAATAAATAGATTTACAGCTTCCCCCAACAAGAAAATTGCATTACGTTCACCAGCGTAAGTGTAACCTTAAAGTAACGACAATTCCATAGAAGGACTGTCAATAATAATTTCCTCGAGCGGTTCGAGCCATTCTTCGGTATTTAATAATGCCCTCTCTCGCATCTGCGTCACGGTTAACACGTCAACGTGTAATAGCAGTGCGAATGCGGCAACGTTGAAGATCGTGCGACAGAAACGCGAGGATACAGCGGAATTCCAGAATAACGAACTTCTTTGCCCGACCATCGTAGATTCTCCCGTTCTCCGTCGAAAATTGAAATTACATAGACCGTTTCTCGTAAGCTCCGGGAATCCGAATCTGGTTCCGGAATTGTGTCCTACTTATATTTAATGTTCTGATAGTTCCGATCCTGAGCAACTGAAGACATTGAAAACGGTCGTAAGAAAATTGTTATAATTTCGCTGGCGTAGTAAAAGGAAATCGTTTTAGAAGGGGAGAATTTAAAGTATATTGCTCGTAAAAGTCCTATTAGCAATTTGTACTGTATTTAAGAAATGGTGTGACTGCAACTATAATTTCAAATACTCACCTATTAAATTTAAGGTAAACGTAACGTTATATTGTAATGTCACCTGGTCCCGGAGGTCACATTGTTGCCTCTACACCGGAGGTTTACCAGTATGATAAATAATAGGCGGGACAACGATTAAATAACAACATATAATTTAATAAAGATAATAACAATGGTAATATCTGATCATCTAACTAAAGGTAGGATCGCCATGTAATATCAGACGTGGGCAGGATCGACATGGAATATCACCTGGTCCCGGAGGTCACATCGTTGCCTCTACACCGGAGGTTTACCAGTATGATAAATAATAGGCGGGACAACGATTAAATAACAACATATAATTTAATAAAGATAATAACAATGATAACAATAACAAACACTACATTATAATTATGAGGCACTAGTCTTGTAGGGACTCTAACTCTCTGACTCTGACTGTGACTCTGTCTTTAACTGACTCTGGCTGTGACTCTGTCTCTGACTGACTGTCGAGACCTCTGAGTGTCTCGTTATATATTAGAGTGTGTCCCCTTAGCCTAGTGACCTTGTTACAAGATAAACACAATGTGGTGAAAGATCATAACTCACCGAGGTCGTGTTGACGAAATGGGTATTTTGTAAATACATGACCTGGTTTAGTTATCGCAATATGTATAACCAAATTATGAAAGAAATGTCTACGTATTTTGTCATAGAATGTAAGAGATGTAGAATAGAAAAGATACGTATACGTTAAGTAAGTTTGGTTATTAAACAACAATATATGATCAGTTTTTTATTATAAATGTATGCATTTAGTTAGAGCAAGATGAATATAGCGAATATATGAATGAAGCAAAGAAAATCCCCTGGCCTAGACGAAATATGCAGCGAGTTGATAAAACACGGAGGAGATGAGCTTAAACAACAAATATACAAATTAGTCCCACAGATTTGGAAAGAGGAAGCGATGCCTAATGAATGGAGTTGTGCATTAATAATTCCAGTGTACAAAAAAGGAAATCCAATGCTATGTGAAAACTATAGAGGAATATCACTTTTGAGTGTATGTTACAAGTTAGTGACATCCTTAATATATGAAAAAGTGAAAAATCAGACAGAGGACATCATTGGAGAATATCAGCTGGGATTTAGACCGAGAAGATCAACTATCGATGCTATATATATATATATATATTGATAAGATGCTAGCTGTGGTGTGATTGTGTTTTAATAGTTAACTTATATTGAGCGCCAGTGATTAAATTAATCACAATTATTAAACTGCGTCCTCTGTACACATAAAAAGGCACTAACTGCAGTCGAAGAGCAAGATAATTAAGTAAATAAAATAATTACTCCCTTCAGGGTTCTAAGTCGGTCTTGAACTATCTCCTTTTTGGTAATTTGGTATAAATAAAATGCTAAACTCATCAATTAAACGTTAACAAATAATACGACAGTATGAAATGATTAAAAAAAAATATATTGAGCTAAAAAATAGAAATATGTAACAAACATATGATATGAACTAGTGTTTATAATATAAATAATGAACTTAACCTACGTGAATCTAATATGTTGTATTGAATAATATATTTGTGGACAAAACTACGTGACCTAACAAATAAATGTATTGCTTATATGAATCTGGTGAGTACCACTGACTTATTTTACATGGTAAACTATACTTATAGCAATAAATCTTAGTAAAAACGATGTTTAAATATTAAAAATCGAAGTTAAAGCAAGTTAGATTCTCTTATTCTGAATTGGCTTATTATAATGTGATTTTAATACGTATTGATAGAATAAGTTGGACGTCAAGAACCTGTGTTTCACTGGATATACGGCGTTGGATCTGGCTAGGCTCGTAGCTATGTATTTCCAAGTCCGGTGTACTAAAACTTGGCCTCGGGTTGCCTCTGATAGTTCTCCCAATTGACCCACGCTTCACCGCTGGAACACTGGTGATGATGCTATGGACGATTGTCGGTGTATCTTCGATGATAGCAGACTCGCTTATACGTCAGCAGGTTGGCCGTTTAATTATGCTTCTATTTTGTACACTTTGGATGTTGTATTTAAAGATTTGTTAAAATAATTGAAATTAAAACTTGGACATTACGTAAAAAAAAATACAGCCATCGGTTGTAAAATTTAATATCTCGCCGCGTCCCTCGTTATTCTTTTATTCTCACCGCCTATTTTAATGTATACAAATAGCCTCGAAATTTAATTATCCCAACATCGCTTTGTGTTTATATTTTAATTGATATTACATTCTTAACTTAATCATAACATTTTATTAATAATTTTCAAATACGGTTTGTCTTCGGGTGAATGCAGGTTATGTTGTTGTTATGAATTTCTAGATGTATTCATTTGTGTTCAATCTAAATTTTAAAAGAGGGCGTGTCTAATCGGTATCAATACAATACCTCAATGTAGATAAATTAGATACCGTTATTTACGCGCGAATAATTTGAATTATGAAATTTGAATTAAAAATATAATAATAAGTTATAAAAGTAAAAATAAATTGATTTGTATTACTGTTTTCGTTGTATTAATTTATTTACATGTTGATACTAATTTTACAAGCAAAATTCGTCAATTTCACCCTTTTTGTAATTAGTTCTAAGTATTGTTCTATCTGTTCCTCTAATTCAGAAGCTGATTTATGGGTGCTACATGAACCATAACAATATATATATATATATATATATATATATATATATATATATATATTAAACCAAATTATAGAGAAATGCTATGAACAAACCATCGAACTTCTAATATTATTCATTGATTTTAAGCAAGCATTTGACACCCTGAGACGTGATGCGATCTTCAAAGATGCCGAAAATTTAGAAATACCTAGAAAGTTGATAAGACTAATGAAAATGACGATGAAACGATCCAGAGGAGCAGTTTTGCTGCAGGACGATGCATCAAAAGAATTTGAATTTAATTCGGGGGTACGGCAGGGAGATGGATTATCTGCGTCAATATTCAATATAGCTGTAGAAGGAATTATAAGAGACTGTGGTTTTAAAGGGACGATTATTGAAAAATCAATGCAAATCGTAGCGTATGTAGATGATGTAGCATTAATAGCAAGAGATCCAAATAGTCTAAGAGAAACCTGGCTGAGACTCGATTCGGAAGCAAAGAAGAGAGGACTTGAGATAAATCAAGTCAAAACAAAATATATGAGAATTGCAAGACAAGAAAACATTGGGGAAAGCAAAGAAGTAATGATGGGAAATTACAATTTTGAGAAAGTGGATACATTTAAGTACCTAGGATCCATAGTTTCATCTCGTCTGTCTTCAACGAGGTGAA
Organism: Melolontha melolontha; assembly: GCA_935421215.2. Classification (NCBI taxonomy): domain Eukaryota; kingdom Metazoa; phylum Arthropoda; class Insecta; order Coleoptera; family Scarabaeidae; genus Melolontha; species Melolontha melolontha. Next base: position 18,474,781 of record OW285236.1, on the reverse strand, counting down.
ACATCGAATTCAAGCAGGAAACAGAGAATATTATAGATACAAGAAATATATGAACAATAAGAAAATCAGCATGAACAGAAAAATAAGAATATATATAACTGCCATTAGACCGGTAGTGACATATGCTGGAGAAACAATGAGATTAACACAGAAAGATGAAGAAGCTCTAAGAACATTTGAAAGAAAAATAATCAGAAGAATTTATGGACCAAAGAAAGAAGATTGTGGTTATATAATCCTTATGAATCATGAGATAGAGGAGTTATTGGAGAGAGAAAATATAGTAGGAGTTATTAAATCGATGAGAATAAGGTGGTATGGGCATGTCAACAGAAGAGAAGAAGGGTCAACGTTGAGACGAAATACATGATGGAAGCCATATGGAGCAGGAACACGTGGTAGACCGAAAATTAGGTCGGAGGACCAAGTAGTGGATGATATTAAAGACCTGGGGACCGTAGCAGGGAGAGGATTAATGTTAAATAGGGAAGAATGGCGAAAAGTTGTGGAGAAGGCAAGAACATATCTATAGACCACAGAAAATGGAGTGACTCACCACAAAACGAGTTTTACGAGCCCAAAGAGCGGCTGCAATTCCAGACTGGAATGTATATGTATATGTCATGTAACGAGTGATCATTAAAATTTTCGCTCAAGTAAGCCATGTACAGAAAAAGTATGTCCTAACTTAAGTTATTAGAGGAGATCTGTTATTATAATTTCAAACGTCATAAGTGTTAAAAAATAATTTGAAATGCTGACTTTTATATTAAATATATTTATAATTTTTATTCAAAGTAATAGAATATTATAAAAAATGTGTAAAATGTTGACCATTCTCCACCAAGCATAATCGCACTATATTTCATAGAGCATTGAAAACATTGATCAGTATTTGCGGTGAGTTATTGATGTGTTCACATTTTTCTATGATTTTATGTCTTAACTCTTGTAGATTATTAATTGTTGTTTCATAAATAATATTCTTTATATATGGCCACACAAAAAAATCCATGACTGTTAAATCACACGATCGTGGTGGATATGGAATCGCTGTATTTCTACTTATTATCCTACCGCCATAAAATTATTGCAAAAACTGAATATTTTCAAGTGTAACGTGAGATGTAGCCCCATCCTGTTGAAAATATCCGACCTGGAGTTCATCATTAGTCAATTGATTAGTAAAAACACTGAGAATTTCGTTACGATATTTCTCCGATGTTATCGTGCCCTCAAAGAATATTAGTCCTATTAATCGGTGACGACTCATACTTACCCATACGCCTATTTTTTCAGGATGTAGAGGAACTTCTCTGTAGAAATGAGGATTTTCACTGGACTACATACGCATATTTTGCGAATTAACATAACCTTTCAAATAAAACCAAGCTTCATCGGTGAAAAAAGTATGATTTAAAATATTGTCTGTCATTGTTTGAATAAACCATTGGCAAAATTGTGTTCTTTTTTCATAATCCATAGGTAACAGATTTTGTACAGAAGTTAATTTATATGGATACATGTGCAAGTCCTTTTTTAAAATTTTTTGACATGTTCCATACCAAAGCCCTACTTGTTGCGAAACTCTGCGAATAGATGTTTGAGGAGATTCGTTAATAATTTGTCTGACATTTTCAATTACGTCGTGACTTCTCTTGACAGGAGGACCGCTACCTTTTTTCCTTAAAATACTGCCTGTATGACGAGAAAGATTTACACAATGCATTAGCGTATCACGGAAAGTTTTATAGCTAGGAACAGTATTTGGATATCTCTCTTCAAACTCCGCAAGGCAATCTTCTATTGAATGCTGCCAAATACCATCAATTTTTTGAGATGTCAGGAAGTAACATTCTACCATAAACGCTTTATGCATATCATTAAAGGCCATTACTTTTTCTTTTGATGAAACTTTAAAATATATATTTGACACTGACAGATGTTTGAAATTACATCTTATTGACCAAAGCTACGACATAATTTTTATATACACGGCCAGCTACGAGTGAAAATTTTAATGGTCGCTCGTTACTTAGCGATGTTATAGACTATTTATACGGTCCACCTTAATTTCGGTCCCCACCAGTTTTGTATAATACAAAGGTATTTTTAATAATATAAAATATTATTAAAAATCTGGTGTGAAGAACACAAATGCAGGTTCACTATTAATATTTTCTGTGAACGTGTCCGAATATATCCTATCCCTGTGTCCTATATTTGTGTCTGGAAATATCCTTTCTCCAGCAGGGGCGTACCGATGAGCTTGTAGAAAAGCGAAATACGTATCTACGTCTCTGGGGATAGGATATATTCGGACACGTTCACAGAAAATATTAATAGTGAACCTGCATTTGTGTTCTTCACACTAGATTTTTAATAATATTTTATATTATTAAAAATACCTTTGTATTATACAAAACTGGTGGGGTTTACCTACTCATGTATGTTTCAATTATTCTGATACATTACACATGCGGTTAAGCCGTAGTATGAGTGAAGGCACAAACAAAATGCAGTTTTCTAGAGAGTTGGCTGTGCTAACCTCTTTGGAAGGGCGTCGTTACTTCACATTAATTATGTGGACGGTATGCGAGGTACTTCGGCTGTCTGACAACAGGTAGCGCCGAATTTACTTCTGCGCTCGGTCTGGATAATTACGGTGATAGGGCGAGGTGGTTTTTTCTGTGAATGTGTCTGGAAATATCCTTTCTCCAGCAGGGGCGTACCGATGAGCTTGTAGAAAAGCGAAATACGTATCTACGTCTCTGGGGATAGGATATATTCGGACACGTTCACAGAAAATATTAATAGTGAACCTGCATTTGTGTTCTTCACACCAGATTTTTAATAATATTTTATATTATTAAAAATACCTTTGTATTATATAAAACTGGTGGGGTTTACCTACTCATGTATGTCTCAATTATTCTGATACATTAATTGCTCCTTTTGCTCGTCGACTTTTCGGTAAATTTCTAACATTACCGGTCAAGTTATAACCTCTCAAAGTTTTACCAACGACAGTTCGTGATATTGGATGGTGATTTTAAATAAATCGCATACCTCTTCATGACTTCAAAACGTGCCTTCGCGTTAGTGACAATGCATTGTAGTATAAAAGCGACAAATTTGCAAAACTTCGTCCCTTATTTGACGCACCAAATCGTAAATTTATGCAGCTTGGCACTTCTGCACACAACTTAGTGATTGACGTACAAATAGTATCCTATTTTGGAAAACACGCCGAAATATATATTAAAGGGAAATCTGTTTGTTATGGTTATAAATTATTGTATCTTTATTCAGATAATGCATATCTGTTCTAGTTTATACCTTACGGCGAAAAATCAGATATGGGTTTAGGTGCTGATGTAGTTCTAAAATTAATAAGCCTTTTCAGAAAATTCCTCCAACCAGAGGCTGCTTTAACCTTTCTTCTTCTAATAATCTGTTCAAAGAGAGCAAAAGGATGGCCTGGAGAAAATTCTGTGAGGACATCGAAGATGTTCCTGACATGGCCGGAATTAACAGAGTTCTGAAAAAAGATCCTTCCAACGCAATTAAATCGATACAAAAATTAGAGGTGTACCAATACCATGGAAGAAACTTTAGAGTATCTTATTACAAACGGCGGCTTGTGCTGTATATCGGGATGTAGATGTGCCGTGCTAATAATAATGAAATTATTCTAAGATAAATAAAATAATTAGTGGTGCTGGTGAAGTTTCTTCAAAGGTCCAGGACGTGCGTGATGATTGTTAATTAAAATATATATATATAACTTACTTACTAAATAAATAAAACACATAAGCGTTGTCCTTAAAGTTTGTATTTATATTTACATAAGAAAGAAACTGAAATTGTTATATTTAAAAGTAATTAAAACAAAAGTAATATATACACACGGAGCTGTATTAAATATGTAATTGAAAATTAACACACAATACTCTGAAACGAACGTTTAATTGAGCAGTAAATTGAGGGTTAATTGAATACGATTAATATAAAATAATCTCTGTATTGAACAATACAGAGTTACCTTTCGTTGGCCGAGATGGTTACGTGGCCTTCGCAGATATACCTGGTCAAGTATATGTAGAGCGATTCTTAGAAGCGAAAGACACCGGGCGGCATCGTGGCGTGTACTTGGACAGTACGATGAGTAAGATCTGTGTGTTACGAAAGTTCTAACGAGAAGCTATCTGATAGTTTTTGTGTCGATAGAAAAGGTCTAGAAAAGATCTCTTTTATGACCTGTCGAAGAGAGGGTCGATATCTTGAGTAATAATTAATTAAGAAGCGGGACCTGAAGATGTGTTCTATCGATGGCATAAATATTATTAAAATAACGCTTGTGACATAAGCTTCCTAATGATATGAAACACCACATATGAAAGAAGATGTATATAATTAAATTAAAACAATTTAAAATGAAATGTATCTAGAAAGAAATTCCACAGTAACGTTGTTGGCTCAGGTAGAAAACTATGGGTTACTGACGGTCAGGATATAACAAAAGAAATACTTTCTCTTTGCAACGAAACTGTACAGAAGAAAAATGTCTTACGTAAAATATTTTAAATCGAGATATTTAAAGAAGAATATATTATTTAAAAATAAATTAAAATATTCTTATATGCAGAGCGTAACAATCTTCTGTGGGTACACTTTCCAGATTCGGAGCGTGGATGACTGTGATACCAATCAACTTGTCACCTCTTGGAGGGCGAGTAGGAATGCTTGGGAAATATCAAACGAGATGTTCAAGCCTCATTTAATTAGATGGGCGTAAGGGTCGTTCGAACCATATAAATCCACAGGACCAGACGGAGTCTTTCCCAAGCTTCTTCAAGAGGGAGTTGTGGAAATTATGGGTCCTCTATTCGAGAAATTCAGGTCTAGCCATGCCATGGGTTATATCCCTAGGGCATAGAGAGAAAGTAGAATAGTGTTTATTCCAAAACATGGAAAAGGAACATATACCCACCCTAAATCATTTAGACCAATTGGTCTTACCTCTTTTATGTTGAAGATTATGGAATAAATGATATATTTAAATATTAAAGAAGGGCTCTGCAACATGGGGCAACATGGGAAAAATCAGGTGAGGCTGCCCTGCATAGCCTGGCGAGAGGGTTCGAAAGGAGCCTACGTCACAAGAAAATTGCGCTTGCAGTCTTCTTAGACTTAGAGGGAGCTTTCGATAACACCTCGACGTCTTGCATTATTCGATCTTTAAGAGATCGAAACATAAAGATCATCACATGCAATTGGGTTCATAACATGCTGCGTAGCAGAGTAGTTCATGCCGAAATGCAAAACAAAACGATCTCCACGAGGACAAGAAAAGAGTATCCTCAAGGAAGTGTATTGTCACCGCTACTATTGAGTCTAGTAGCGGATAATCTCACCAGGACATTAAATGACCAGGGAATATGGACGCAGAGGTTCACAGATGACATTGCTATTGTGTCCCAGGGGAAATTCCCAGGGACAGTGGCGAGCATCATGCGAAATTCTCTGCGAATTGTAAAAAGATGGTGACGAGGAATTAACTGTCAACCATAAAAAAACCAAGTCGGTAGCCTTTACCAAAATGAAAAAACTAAATGATCTGGGCAGCGTAAGGCTGTCTATACGGCCATATATGGAGATAGAAAATGGGCACCCTGTATAAGTTAACATGAAAATTGTAATAAGGTATACATAGGACAAACGGGGAAGTCGTTCAAAATTAGGATGGAAGAACACGAGAGAAGTCATAAAGGAAAGAAAACAGATTCAACTCTCGTAAACCATTGTTTAGAAATTAATTATATATTTAATATAGATTTCAAAATTTCTCATATTCAAGATAAAAGCAAAAAACTTAACATGTTAGAAAACTTACAAATTAGCTTTAAATTACAACTTGTATTTTAAATATTCAGTTTTTCATCCTCCTGATGAAGCCATTGTATGGCAAAACAATATTATAGTGGATTTTCAATGAAATTTTTGGAACTGGAGGTTTAGTACTTATTTATTATCATTATTATTTATTTAACTCACATTAAGATGAAATTACACAACGATATGTTTGATCTTGGTGGTTAATGGGTTAAAGTTATTATATGAACATTACATTACAGCCACAGAACGTGCTTTTATTGAACAATTCTCTTAGTTAAATACCATCTATTGTAGGCTTTTACATGTAAACGGCGGTTGAATCCTTTTATATTTTAAAACGAATAATTAATTAAGAGTTTTTGTGTCAACAGCGTTTACTAATCTAATGTTCTAATCTTAATCCGTACTAAGACTTCGTGATATGTTGTATTTTCACCACTATTACCTATTCACTTAGTTCTTTACATTCAAACCTATTTTCCGTAATAAATTAAATCAAAACAGCACTAACTTAGTATATTTCAGGAACGAATGTTCCCTTCTTCACGTAATTTAATTTTGCAACTTCCGCAGACTCGTTTGCTTCGCAAAAGCTAATTACCTTTAACTTCAGTAATGTTGTTAAGTTGTCTTTGTAAATATACACATTCGATGTTAAAATCCTGATATGTACGAAAGTTTAGATGTTGCATTAGAAACCGGAAATATTGCTTTTAATTATTTTTGCAAAAAAAATATTGTTTAGACACTAATAAATTTTATTGATTTTGACGTAGTTTTAAAAATAACTAGCACAGTTAAGTGGGCCATTAAATCCAGGCCTTAATTGTATAGCTGAATATATTTTTTTAATATGTAGGAATACCTTATCTGTTTCTTTTGTCTTCATATATTCTTGAATGAACAATATCCACAATAGCTAACAAGCTAGCTTATGTTTTCCAAACAAATAAAATCCAGAAATAAGTCAATAGTTAAAAATTACCGTCCGATATCATTACTGTGCGATATGTCAAGAGCTGTTGAGCATATAATTTCTCAAGCAATCTTTAATACTTTTCACAACTAAGTTGTCATCATCAGTAGGTAAACCACTAATCAAGGTGTCGCATATGGGGCACAGTAAAGCTAGAACACCGCTTACGCAAGCGTAAGCGGCTTTTCTGTGCCCCATGTGCGACACCTTGTTTAGTGGTTTTACCTACTGATGATGACAACTTAGTTGTTGAAATACGTATTTAGGATACGATTAATAATTGTGGTAAGGGGTTATATACCTTTTTTAAGTTTTTCCTTAACCACAGTCTCCAAAGAAAGACTTTTTTTTACTTTTCACAGGATTATTAATCTTCATCAATGTACCAAGCTTAAATTCAAGTCTACGTGACGCAAGGGATGTAACTCTGCATATAGGAACTCTTGTATAGTTACAGAATAAATTGATATATACATGAGTGGGTAAAGCCCCACCAGTTTTATATACTACAAAAGTATTTTTAATAATATAAAATATTACTAAAAATCAGGTTTGAGGAACACAAATATTTCATTATTTCATCTTTCCACAGATTCATCAGTACGCCCCTGCTGGAGAAAGGATATCTTCAGACAAATTCACAAAAAATAACGACTTCGCTATCTCACAAAAATTATTAAGACTGAGCGTAGAACTACATTCAGCGCTGCCTATTGCCAGACAACCGAGGTACTCGCTGTGTCTACATAACCAATGCAGAACTGACGAAGTGTTTCCAAAGATGGCACTGCTGTATCTCTAGAAACTGTATTTTGTTTGTGTCTTCACTTACGGGATAACCGCATGTGTAATGTAACAGAATAAATTGAAACATTTTTTTTTTGTATCATACAAAAGTATCTGCATTTCTGTGGTGGGTTATATTCAGACACGTTCACAAAAATATTAATATTGAACTTGTATTTGTGTTCTTCGCACCAGATTTTTAATAATATTTTTTATTCACTTAAAAGCCACAGTCTCCGATTTTTCAGTTAATATTTTATATCATTAAAAATACTTTTGTATTATACAAAACTGGTGGGGTTTTACCCACTCATGTATGTTTCAATTTATTCTGTTACATTACACATGCGATTATTCCGTAAACAGGAGTGAAGACACAAACAAAATACAGTTTCTAGAGATAAGGCAGTGCCACCTTTGGAAACACTTCGATATTTCTGCATTGGTTATGTTGACAGAGCCAGTACTCCTGTCGTCTGACAATAGGTGGCACTGAAGGTACTTCTACGCTCTACGTTATTTGATAGTTTAGTAGTTTGTTAGTTTGACAATGTGTCAGTTTGCTAGTTTCGCAGCTTGCTAGTTTGGTAGTTTGGCAGTTTGCTAATTTGGTAGTTTGGCAGTTTGTCAGTTTGCTATTTGGAAATTTGGCAGTTTGCTAGTTTGGTTCTTTGACAGTTTGCTAGTTTGGTGGTTTGGCAGTTTGCTAGTGTGGCATTTAGCTAGTTTTAGTGTGGTTTTTGAGTACTTATTTATTTAACAAAGAAGAATTAAACCTAATTTATGAAGACAATCTCACAAATGTATCACTCAATGTAAACTTAAAACTTAAATTCTTTACTGCTATATAAGACAGTATGTCTCTTGTTGTTAATATAATAATGCTTTACTTTGTACTTTTAAGACTGTGTGGCTTGTACTGTGATTGAGTTGATACTGTTGACTCTCTCGTTGCTAGTTGCTGTTTTACAAATAGGTAAATATAAACACCAAACTATTACATAATTAAATGTGCGTATTATTGTAAATTGCATTGTTTGACGATATAACGGAGAATTTTTCGTGTTAAAAATTCGTTCGTGGAAATAGCAGTAACGGGCAACAATATAGCCAAGGTGTACGACAGGGTCTTAGAGATTTAATAAATAAATAATATATCATTATTAATTAAGTATTAGTGTCAGAAATTAACTGGAACTACATACGGTAGTTCCGGTTAATTCCTTTATATAGTAATGGAACCACATTATACATATTTAGTTAACAATGGGTAGTCAGATTAAATATCTTCGCTTAACCCTAGGCAATAAAAGAAGCGCTCTAATTATAAAGTAGGTAACAAATAAATTTGTAAAGGTACAAAATTCTTAGAATCCAAAGAAACTTTTATAATTTAAATATGGTAATAAAAACATGTGGTTTAAATTCTTTTACACATAAATGTATATAGTTGACGAAACCATTTTCTTTACCAGCGTGTATTAAGCATAGCGTTGAGCACGACCACTACATATTTTGGTTGCAAATAGACCTGCATTTACCCACGTTTCGTCAGTGTATTTTATACTTCTTCCTTCTTCTCTAAATTTCTTTATTAAACAACTTGTTTTATTTAATAAATTCTCGACAAAGTAAATTAATACACACGAAAAACAGCCGACACATTTTTCAGATTATAATTAGATGACTATTGATAACGTTAACCGGTAAACTAAAAACTACTAAAACTACTGCCAACATAAATTAGAACGCCGAAATGGCCATTTAGCGAAAAATAGAAAGAGGCAAATTTATTGCAATTGTTAACGATGAAGTGAGATACGTAGCACCCATAAGCCTTTGTACTTCATTCTGAACCTGGAACGCTCTATAACACTAACGTAATTCCTCCATAGAATTATTAAATTTTAAATCTGTATATTTTTGGGTGTACTGTTTATTTTTCGAGATATGTGAAAGTTTCAAGTTAAAAATACACCCGGAATAATGTAAAATTTGTTTGAGTATGGTAAGAATTATTGAATGACTTCCAATTATTCATATTTTTGTGACTGCAATTTTTCGCATATCAATTTGCTCATCCAAATATATAAGAACTGCAATAAAGATATCTCTATTTATAATATAAATATGAGTATATATAATCAAATTAATTCACAACATTCCTTTTAAATTAACCACAGATAATATATCGCGTTAATTATTGTGAATTGAGTGACAATTATTACCATAGGATTTAATTCAGTAAACGCAATATATCAAAGGCAATCCCATTGTAAATTTGTATAGTATATTGCAGTATTTAACTGAAATATATATGTACCTGATCATGCGTCGTCATTGAGTGTGCGTTTGTAATCTGGAGCAATGCTATTAGGCAATAGTATTAAATTATGTTTAATGTACGCTCTGTCTTAATAATTTTTGTGAGATAGCGAAGGCGTTCTTTTTTGTAAAAGATATCCTTTCTCCAACAGGGGCGTACTGATGAATCTGTAGAAAGATAAAATACGTATATGTGTCTCTGGGGAGGGATATATTCACACACATTCACAAAAATATTAATATTGAACTTGTATTTGTGATCTTCACACCAGATTTTTAATAATATTTTATATTATTAAAAATACCATTGTATAGTTCCCTTGTTACTACTGCTATTGGGTATTTTATTTATTTTTGGGTATTTTCGTTTCTTTTTAAACGAGAATGGTAGGGAGCATTATCAAAAACAATCGCGCTATTCGTACTTAACTTGGGAATTAAGCTAATTTCAAACCAATCTTCGAATTTTGATACCGATATATCTTCGTGGTAATCTAAGCAACAATTTTTTATGTTCTTTGCAGACAAGAATGCAGCTCCTTTAACCCAACCATTTGTAGATCGACAATGCAGTATTATATGCCTTTTTCCTATAGATGCACTAACATCTAACTTGCACTGATTTAAATTATCACTCCACACCATTTTTACAATATAATGCGGATCATACCACGTTTCGTCGAGGTAATAAATACTTCTTCCTTGCTGTCTATATCTGTCAATAGCAAATAAGTAATCGTACCGCCACTTACGTATTCTCGAACTTTCCATTATACGCTGCCCTCTAGCAATTTTCTTGTACTTGAATCGGTTTGCTTTTAACATTCTCCACAGTGTTGACTTTGAATATTCAATGTCATCACTCATTAATGCAAGTCGTAAAATATCAGCTGTAAGCACTTCATTTTCTCCAGACAAGGAGTATATATTCTACCGAACTACATCGACACCTCTCAAAGTTACTTTTTCAAATTGTCCACTATTACATCCCCTTTTTTTTCAGAAACACCAACATTCATAATTTTTTTTTATATTCGATTCCTGTATTTTAGCAAGTTTTGAAATTTTTAGGACAGCTTTTAAAGCACGTCATTCATCCATTTCCATTAAACCATTGTAGACATTTAATATAATTTGCCTTGCATTCGCAGATAAATGTTGTCTTTGTTTTCTATGATACATTTCGTCCATGTTGCTAACATCCACATCGACTGGAACACCTCTTAATGTATCTGCACTACTATTTTCTCAAGGTATAAACATTGTACACTTTTGAATTTATTACGTTAATTGTTGAAAATAAACTAAACTGAAAATTTTATTTGACTATAACATATAAGTATTAAAATACTAAAACTAGAAATTTATATTAATTGCTTTATTTTCTTAATACAGTTAAGCTAGCCTAAATAAATTCCGGGTACTTAAAATTTGTGTTTACCATTGCTGGATAATAAAGGGATTAAGACAATAGATCCTGTTACATTCGTAATTTCTTATTTTTATCTAATATTCTTATCGCCGTGCCCCGGTATATTATTTTTCATTTGCGAGTTTAAATTCATTCAAGCGTACTTTTATCGCCCTCTAATTTTAATATTTTGTAACCGTAACTGTATGTCCTGCCGTTTCCGTTTGCATCCGCCGTGTAGATAATTCGAACAGAGGCCGTTAACTAGTCCAGTTAAGAGTGGTAGTGTATCTTCGATTAAGAAGCTGTATAATTTTACGAATACTACGACTTTGTGTATTATTCGCTTATGCGGATCCTATCGTAGCGCGTGAAGTATTATGTAGAATTGCCGTTTACCGAGTTTGGAGTTAAGAAGCTTAAAAGGGAAAACCTTCCCTTTCCCGCAATATTTTAGTAGACATTTCTTATACGGAACTTCGGATTTATTCAAATTTCTCTTGCGAAGACAAAATCCTGGATACCTGACACCCTGCAATTACCGACAAAATTGATTCTCCAGTGTCAATTAATGGAGAAGGAGACGTTAAATTTCCAAGTTTTTTTCGAAGGCTGAATGTTCGTGTAGCTCCTGTTTCCGTTTGAATGGCCATGGATGCCGACTGAAGGTCTATTTCCTATGGACTTATCGTAGAGACAGAGTAACTCGTATAAACTTTCATTAATACTATCACTTTTGTTATTTCTAAAACTAATTTGTCGTTGTGAAGTTTAATTACTCATAATTGTCAATCTTTTAATTAATAATAAATTACCTATTTAATCTAAAATTTAATTAACATTTCGAATTTAATATTCATTCATATTTGGAGAAATTGTGTTACGTAATATATTTTTATAATGTGTTTGAAATTTAGTTACGATTTAAATTCTATTTATAATTAGCTTTGGTGGTTAATGAATTTATTTCTAACGTAATACTATTATTTTACCTGTATTTGAATTTGTTCTAAATTTTCTAATCATTTTGGTACTAAATATTTTAAAGTAATATTTCTTATTGCAGTTAATCTCTTATCGTGTTAAAAACTTAACTTTTTTTTGTTTGCCAGCTCTGTCTATGTGAGCATTTGCTCTCAGCTTTGCGAGACTTGTACAAAAACTTTCCGTTATGGTGCAGATGCACCGACGATGAAGTCAATAAAATTCTAGAAATATGTTTGATTAAAATGTTTGAATTTCACATAAATAATTTGTTATTTGAAAAATCTGAATGTATTATATTGTACGGTTATTTCTACGTATCCCTAGAAAAGACTTTTATTTATTGAAATCTGTAAATCTAGACTATTTTCAGAATGTCCTTTTTTTATTGCGTAATTATTCAATTAATATACACCTTTGCTTTCTATTTCCTGAGATATTTATTTAATGTGCTTTCACTGCGTATTATGCTTAACTTTTTTATATAAAATCACTATTTTGTAACGTCTATATTCCAAAATTCTTAATATACATAGTGATCATATTTATTTGTTTAATGGTTATTACTGAATACCACCATTTTCATTTAACATTGTCTTTTTTTATATTTTGTTAATATCCGAGTTAACTGTTTTCAAGCCTTTTCTTTACCTTTTGTTTTCTTTAGCAAATTTCAACATTGAACGTAGTCGTTCACTTTTCTTTTCAGATTGCAGATCCTGTGGAGCATTTCGTCGATTGGATTTCGCTTTTGTATTTAGTGGTCTGTATGTGCATGTACCTACGATCGCGCGATCGCTTTTTTCCGTTTTCAGATTTGAGATGCCGTAAGTAAAACTGAGTGGCGCTACCTACCATCTTTAATTTAGTCACCCATGGCGTCTCCACTGAATAAGGGTATATGAAATAAATAGAAACTCCCATATAAATTTCTGCAATACGTCTACCGGTTTGTTACGTGTCCGTAACGCTCAACGCTTCATCACGATATTTTGTAATATAATTAATGATATCTTTAATATATTTTGCTTCATTTCCAACGAACCTAGCTGTATAGGTATCGCTATTCCTTATTTATCCATATATTTAATTTCTTTCAAGTTTTTTTCTCTTTTTCTCGAACCTCAGTGCTCGCTTTTTTTCAAAGGAAAGTACGAGACTCGCTTTTAGACACTCCATCGTTAGTGGCCGATCTTTAAAACGTGGTTACGTTCTCTCCCATCACCGATATTCATCGATGTAGCCTTATTGTAATTGTTATAATTACGGCCCCGTGAGGGATTTAATCGATCTTTATATCGAAATTATTCGCTAATGCGATATCTCACTTAGAGGATTTGAAGTGATGGGATAAGAAATATATAGCACGCTAAACAGCACTTAATTAATTTCACCGCCATCGAACGCTTTCTTCGGTATGTGTCTGGGCTTTCTTTGTTTTTTTTCCTTCCACTTATTTCGTTGTTTATTCCTTTATTTAGATGGTGTACCTGACGGGCGAGGAATAACAAAAAAAAACACCTGATTGTTCCCGCAAGTGACGCTTTTTTTGGAAGGGAGAAGGGATACAATAGCCGTTCTACCCGACAGATAAGCTCTCGTTTTGTAATTTATTTTTCTCTTGTCATTCGCCGTTTTATTATTTTATTTCATATACATATTATTCTTACCATTAACTAATAGATCGTTGTTTAAATTCCCAGGTGTTTTCCAAACGAAATAACCTGTGTTGCCTGACCTGTTTTTTTTTGGGTAATTTTTTATACCTTTCTTCGTTCGCTTCACGAACTGTTGTAAACTTTTCACTATCAACTTGCTTTTATTCATGTATATTATTTGAATACTTTAATTATATTCATTACATATTCTTGCTAACTTATTTGAATACTTTAATTGTATGCATTACATATTTTTGCTAATTGATTTGAATACTTTAATTATATGCATTACATATTTTGCTAAAACTTATTTGAATTTAAAACTTCCTAGCTTAAGATCGATTTATTTCAACGAATTGTTGAACTTATAATATACATTGTGAACCAACAAGAAACAAAGTAATATGTATTGTTTTTTTTAGGGCGAACTTAGGCCATCAGCCGCACTGTAAATATTCTATATATCGATTTATTTGAATTACATCACATTGTTCCTAATTATTTTTTTTTCCTTTTGACTGGCCTTCGGCCGCATAATTTAAATTCAATGTATCCATTAAGTATTCTTTAATATATATATTACACTTGGTTACTAAGTGAATTTATAACTTAATCATAGTTCACCCTTTCAATATTTGTAACGAGTTTTTTGTTTCATCTCATTTATGGAGTGCAACAATAAATAGGATTTGTTTGGTTGGAAACTGCGTAGTTTTTTTTTCCGTCTCTCTCGATCCTCGAGAGTGGAACGAGTCTCGGTCACGGAACCCGCCTTCTGCCCCACGCTACTTGCCTTTTTTTAATATATATATTATTTTCGTCAAAGTTTCCGAGTTTGCGACGTCCAGCTGCATAAAATTCGGTGGCGCCCTTGACCATAATCTTTTTTTAGGTTGACTTACTTACCTCTGGGTCTCCCCACACCTAGGCTGAGGCAGCCGCAGAAGCCGGGTGGACCGTTGGACGTTGGCAAGAACTGGCAGGAGCGGTTTTAGTTGTCCGAGACGGGGTCTGCTCCAGGGAGCGTTTAGAAGTTTCCTTTTTTTTTCCCCTTTTCCTTAAGCGCGACGTATTGGTCGTGACAGGTTTCAATATATTTTCGGCCATCTTCATAACGCCATCGTTGCGCCTGCGTACGCCGTATGTAGCAATCCTTAATGGTTTTTATTTACGTCTTCGCTCTATAACTTAAAACAAAGTTATACAAAATTGTCAAATATAGCATTCAAACAAAAAAAAGGAAAAGCTGTAAAGGAGCCAAGGAAAATTATAATGTGACAAATCTATATTATTCGTCAATCAATTTACAATAAGTATAGATAAAATTAAGTTCCTATAATACAAATCTATACTTAATACTTCTCTGGTTTCTATGTCGATATTAGAATCACACCAGATATATTCACCTGTTTCCTTTGATGTAACTGAAGGCATCACCATAAAAGTTTCTAATTCACGCCTTTAATAGCTCAGTGGTAGAGCAATGGTCCGGCAAGCCAGAGGTCGTGGGTTCTATTCCTACTCAAGGGCGAATTTCTTTCTATGAAAAATTCGAATAAAATAGCGTCGTAGAGTGTAGAAAGGATATTTACAATTATAATTACTGACCCTCACCGCAGGGTGCCTAGTTAAAGTACTTACGCATCAGTTTGCCGTCGCACTGTAACTCGAAACAGACTTTTTTATACATTGTGCCTTTTGCAATACAATGTTTGTTAATGGCCAAGTTGGTCGAAACTGCAGTCACACAATTAATTAAATTATAATGACATAACAAAGAAATACGTGTTTTATTTAGTTCATTACTGAATATTACAAAGTAACTGGTTATAGTATTGACTTTTGTCTTCATAATACATACTATTTTCTTGAAAAGCCGTGCTTCTTATGTTATTTTAAATAGAATACTAGGTTAAATTCACACACATATTTCAAGTAAGATGAAATTATTGAAAATATAAAATTTAACTGAAAGAGCTTGTCAAATCCATATAGAAAGTACATAACTATCTATGCAATACCCTATATTTTATATACGGACGAATGTGTTTGTTTACTTATTAAAGATCTCTGGGGGTAATTTGGAAACACACAGAATAATGTATACAGTTATTATTCCATTCGTGAGTAATACTAAGTTTAAATTAGTTCCGCAATATCAAATTGTCTTGAAACAACGGGCACATCTCCGTCCAATAGACTCTACACACATTTTCCATTGTATCCAAATCGAATAATCTTATATCTAAATCAATATATTAATTATGTTGTTTTTGACCTTTGAATTTGATACAAAATTAGTGACAATGAAAAATATACAAATGAAACAGACATGCAATATACATATCTGTAACTGTACACATGGACCTCGTATTTTCAGCATTTACTTCTCCTTAAGACACGTGTTTCTGCCATCTATAGGCGTCGTCAGTAAAGCTAGTGAAGCAATGTACTAATATAGATGGCAGAAACACTTGGCTTAAGCAGAAGTAAATGCTGAAAATACGAGGTGTATTGTCCATGTGTACACTTACAGATATGTATATTGCATGTCTGTTTCATTTGTAACAAATGCGTAATAGGTGCATAACGTATTGATATACTAAACCTTTTTGTATATTTACCGCCATCTGGCTCGTGTTAATGGACTACACTTATACGTATTTTTTCGCTTATGTACCAGCATAGCGGGTCAAGCGAAAGGTCGCCTTTTTCGGCATAGTCTCTTTCGTCCGTCAGATGTCACTTATTAAATAGTGCCACCTTATAGGACGAAATTTGCTATATCTTGTAGGCGATTTCAGCGTAAATCTATATACAGATACAAATCTGTTCTTAAAAAGATTTGTATCATTTGTATCATTTGTATTACATTGCTTCACTAGCTTGACTGACGACGCCTATAGATGGCAGAAACACGTGTCTTAAGCTGAAGTAAATACTGAAAATACGAGGTGTATTGTCCATGTGTACAGTTACAGATATGTATATTGTATGTCTGTTTTATTTGTAACAAATGCGTAATACGTGCATAACGTATTGATATACTGAACCTTTTTGTAAATGAAAAATATAATTGGAAGTTTTGGAGTAAAATTTTAAAACTTGTTATCTGTTTCGTTACAATTTCATCATATTTGAAGTAAAAGTTTATTTTCAAATCTCATAGATCAAAAATAGCTTGCAACAATAAAAACTTCATGTTATAATTCTAACAGGATGATAAATATTCTTGTTAAAATATACAAAAGTATGGTACATTAACTTTAGGGTGAAAATAGTCAAAATATAATATAACCAAGTTTGTACTAAAATCAGAGGGTACTTTAAATAAGAATATAGGATATGGCCCATGTCTCTGAGTTAATTAATTATTCCATTAATTTAAAATTTCGTTGAGTGTTCATCCAAACATAAATTCTTCATCAACAATACAAAACATTGTTCAACAGGTGCCTCTAGTATTTCACTAAATTAATGATTTTGAACCAAAAGAAGTCTGATGGAGTTGGGTTATTGTTATAAAATGCATATCTTAACGCCAAAAACCCGTAGTAATTGATTATCTGGTGACTTATATTTTTTTAATTAAAAATTTGAGAACTTTTCCTCCGGAGCAATTTGTTGATCATTATAGCATCAAAAAAACATTTCTTTCAAAGTTTAAAAAAAGTATATAACCCCTTACCACAATTATTAATCGTAACCTAAATACATATTTCGGCAACTAAGTTGTCATCATCAGTAGGTAAAACCACTAATCAAAGTGCCGAAACATGAGGCACAGTAAAGCTAGCACAACTGATAACGCAACAACTTTACACAGCGTCCACGTATATACTGTATATACGTCGACGCTCTGTGCACCTTGATTAGTGGTTTTACCTACTGATGATGACAACTTAGTTGTCGAAATACGTATTTAGGATACGATTAATAATTGTGGTAAAGGGTTATATACCTTTTTTTAAGTTTTTGCTTAACAACAGTCTCCAAAGAAAGACTATTCTTTCAAAGTTGTTGTACTTTATCGCAACGGGATCAAAATGGATTTAACAAGGTTGCAGTGAAATAGGTTGCATAGTTACGTCAGGTAATCTGACGATTACAGTTTCGTCTGATTAGCAAATTTGAATAAATTATAATACACCTTTTTGTTCGTACAGTAAGATAGACCTGAAATACACAGTTTGGTCCGGAGGGTAGACGCAGGTATTGCATTCTAATTTTAAACACGTATCCGCAGTTGATATTTATTATTTTTGAAATCTGACCAATATTGTAGTCTCCTTTCGCTACCCCCGCTAATGTAAATTCCTATAAACTGTGTTCCCACTTATTTAGAAATATTACATGATAAACGTGCAATATGGAACATTCAAATATGAGAAAAAGTTAACATCTGGAACTTACTGCAAGTGAGAATTAATGAATATTAAATCTCATTCTTACATGTAAATGTCGACTTATGTGATGCGTTCATAACTACAATCCGACAAACTAAGTTTGTACCAGTATGCAGAACACACCCTTTCGCGACAACGAACTTCCTGGTAATTAGGTTTTTTTCAGCAATTCTTAATGAGAAAAAGTGTTTGAAAAAAGGAATTGTGGTTAAGAGGTTTGTGAACAACTTTAGATGTTTTACGACTGTCAACTGCATATCAGTAATATGGTTGACAAAGGTTAGACCACTGTCACATAACACCCCTAAATCTTTGACTGTCGTGCTAAAAGGTAAAAAATCATTGTTAATGCTGTAATTAAAACCTAAAAGATGTAATTTATAAACGACAACCAGTTCGACAAGCATTTATTTTGAACAACACAGCAGTAAATAAATCAACAAAACAAAATAATGCAAGATTATAATAAGGCTCACAAGCCACCATTAATAACAAATTAGAACTCAACAAATATCAATGACCAACTTGTATAATGAATACACAATTTATATAAATAAAGTTGAAATAGAAGTGGTAAATTGAGACCGAGTTAATAACTCACCCAGGATAGTAATTTGCATATTACTGGACAATCATACATATTTAATATGCATCAGAAAGCAATTAAATACTGAAGCTAAATTCAAGTAAAACTATACTAATGAATAAGGATCGGACACGAGAGGCCGAAATTACGACGAATCGGTAAGTACAGCACGCAATTCTTGAATAGCAGTATTTATTCGGTTAACCGCACATCTGGTATTTGTTGTTGAACTGTGCTTTTGTGTACTTTTATTTCTCAATGACAGTTTATAATCTGCCAAAAAATTTTCAAAAACAGGCAGATTATTAAAGGAAATGTCGTATATTACTTGTGTAGCACATGCTCTTCACAGAATCTGTGAATATATCAGACACCTTTCCTGAAATTAATAGACTTGTTTCCGCTTTTAAAAAAGTGTTCACAAAAGCACCATCGAAAGTAGCTCTTTACATGGAAAAACTTCGATCTCTGTCACTGCCTCCCTCTTCAGTAATAACTAGATGGGGATCATGGTTAGAAGTTACTTGTTTTTGTGCAGAGAATTTCGATAGTTTACAAAATTTTGTTACATGTTTAGATGACGATGCTCGAAGTATTTCTGAGTGCAAGGAACTAATGCAGATTGCAAATTTAAAAAATCAGTTGTACTTTCTTCAGGAACACTTAGAAAATTTGCCAAAAATAATTACTTATTTTGAAAATCGAAATCTCAAACTAATTATAGATTAACCACATTAGTATTTCAAGCGACTTCGGAGATTTTAATGGAAATTCAGATTTAATAATATTGTGGCAATTTTGTATAGGGCAATGCCTCAAAATCTAACTGCTAAATACGCTGAAATAAAAGAATATTTCCAGTATGCACCTTTACGCAGTTGCAGTTGCGATGTGGAAAGGTGGTTTTCTATCTAGAAGGATGTATTTCATGCAAAGAGAACATATTTTACAGAAGAGAACCTTGAGAAAATATTGCCAATTAATATTAATTCTCCTTTATTCAACTTAAACTACAAAATGAACAAATAAAAATATATTGATAACCACCTATTTGTGTTCCAATTACATAAATAAAATTAAAAACTCTTTAGAAATACAAATTTTCGATAGTACGCTCGTGGGCGATGAGTCAGGGGCCTCTCGTGTCCGGTCCCTACTAATGAATTTAGAAAAATGAAAGTTATAGGTACAACAAAGGCAATAAGATTAGTAGTATATATGTTGAGCACTTGTGAAATTATTACACTATTAAACTTAAATAAAACACCTTATATTTCACAAACAATAGTATATTGACTATATGTACATTTCATGTGCACTGCACACATCCTCAGTAGTTACTAATTTAAAAGTATTATTTTTTAAGTACATGTATAGTAAAAAATATCTATTTTTTTGGTTAGGGGTGTAAAAATTACAATTATAAATGGTCAACAAATGGTCAAAAAACATGCAAATAAAAATATAAAAATAAAAATAAAAAATTATGGTCGTATATTGTAACAGTGCCTGCTAAAATCTATTGAAATTCCAAGAAGGACAAATTATGGGAAAGACCGTTACCTATGAAAAACAAGACATCTGACTGTGTTTGGCATGTCGGGTTCTATTAAATAACAATATAGTAGCGTGAAAAGGAAATATTAGTTATTAGATACTGTAGGTATACAATTTAAAAGTTTATTATTAATAGGTGACATGTCATTGTTAAGGAGGTAATTTTTGTATTTTTTCATATGTATGGCTTCCCACATGTCTAAATTTTTGCTATTACATTTTTTAATTAATTTTACATTATCTAAGATGAAATTATGTCCGGTATCTAAATGATGTAGAGCTAATGCTGATTTATCTACATTGTGAAGTTTTACATGAGCTAAATGTTCTTTGAAACGGGTTTGAATATTTCTTCTTGTTTGGCCGATATATAATTTTGGGCAGGAATTACAGTTAATTCTGTAAATACCTGATTCTTTCAGTGGGTCTGTGTTAACTAACTTTGTTTGAAGATATTGTTGTAACTTATGAGTGTTGGAAAATGCAGGAGTTAGATTATATTTTTTTAACAATTTATTTACGTTATTCTGCCAACTTTTGTGAAAAGTAATTTTGCAATATTTTTTGGTATTACTCTTTGTATTTGGAGTTAATCTGGTTTTAAAAGTTTTTAGCTTCTTCTTTTCTAGTTTGTTTTTGATTTTATCCACCAATTGTTTATCGTATCCGTTGGATTCTGCTACTTTTGTTATGTGGTCTAGTTCTTTCTTAAAATTCACTGGTGATAGAGGGATTGATAATAATCTATTAATTAAAAAATAAAAATTACTTTCTTTATATTTGTTAAAAGTGTCTGATTGTTTATGTATGTAATTGTCAGTTTGTGTTTCTTTTCTGTAAATGTCAAATTCAAACTTCCTGTCTAAAATAGTAATTTTTAAATCTAAGAAGGGTAAAAATTTGTTTTTATCCAACTCATACGTAAACTTGATTGATGGATATTGGGTATTTAATATATTTAAAAACGAAACTGTATCGAAAGAATCAGGTATCACTGCCAGAACATCATCTACGTAAGATATCAGTAATTAAATAATTAAACCATAAATAAGTAAATTGTATGCTTAGGATAAATAATAAATCGGTTGGTAATTTATCTAAAGAACTTTGGATAAATCTTACATCGAGATTCTTGTACATTCAGTATAATAATTAAATTATTAAATATTAAGGAACAAAAATCAATCCTCAATTTACAATCGTAACAAGAAAAATGGTATATTAAATAGACTCTCAAAACATTGTTTCTCAAATATTTATAATAAGTAATGCACAGATTTGAGATTTCCTTGTAGGATATTTGTTGAATAATGTTTAATTTTTGTACTACAGCACCAATCTCGTTATTTTCTGATATTTCCTCGTATATGTGACGTTATTTAGATCTGAATTCAAGTAAGCTATAAGCTAAATAATAATAATCAACATAATCTATATAACAAGTGTTCATTTGAAAAGTCAATCTAGTAGCATGTGATTTACTGAGAACATTTTGAATTATCTCGTAAATTAAAATTCACTACTACTTAACCTACGAAGTCGTATATTTTGACAGTTTCATACATACAAATAAATAACAAATAATAGGTATTTATTGAAAACTATAACAAATGTTGAAAATGTTGTGCTTCAAGATCAATGCACTTTAAAATCCTCCGTTCAAAATTTCTGATGGTATTCTGCAATATTACTCGATTGTTATTAATTTCCATGCATTTCTGTTCGATTCTCTGTAGCATATCATTCAAATTCAATATAGGTGTTCGAAATATGTTATTTTTTAGATAAGGTCACAAAAAGAAGTCGCAATGTGTTAAATCGCATGAACGTGCAGGCCAGGCAATTTCAGTATTTCGACTAATTATACGCTCATTAAAAAATTCTCTTAAATAATCCAAAGATTCTGCAGTACAGTGACAAGGTGCTCCGTCTTGTTGGAAATATGCATTTTGAAGTTCATCATCATGCAACTGATTGACAAATGGTTGTAAAGTTTCCGTACGGTACCTTTGAGCAATTGCCGTTCTCTGAAAAAATATTGGTCCAATAATTCGCCTTTGGCTTATCGCTGCCCAAACACCAATTTTCTCTGGATGTAGCGATCCTTCATTAATTACATGTGGATTTTCACTACTCCAAATTCTTGTATTTTTTGAATTTAGGTATCCCGTTTTATAAAACCATGCTTCATCATTAAAGATGACACTTTGCGAAAGTTCTCCATTATTGTTCATATTTACAAACCAATTACAAAACTGTAGTCTACGTGGGTAATCAATTTCTAACAATTCTTTTACTGCTGCGACACGGTATGGATAAATTTGCATTTTTTTTTTAATAACTTGTGAATTGTACCAACAGAAAGGTTTATTTGTTGACTCAAATGTCGAACAGATGTTTGTGGTTCATTTTTCATTATTTCTTCAACACGATTGACAACTTGAGGTGTACGTTTCTTAACTGCTCCGCTGCCTGATTTTCTTAAGAGACCACCAGTTTCAGAAAAAAGTTTTAAAGTTCTATCCAAAGTACATATTCTTAAATTGTATATAATTTATTACAAAATGTGGAAACTCAACTTGAAATTCTACCATGCAATATTGAACTGAATAAACCCATAAACCATTAATTTTATTACCACTTCGAAAATAAGCCAGGACTAAAAAAATTTTGTGTTCTTAAGTGAAAGCCATTTTAAAACTGAGAAGCAATTTATTTAAACCAGAATCGACGCACGATTATTTTATGCACTAACTGATATTTGTGATTGACATTATCAAATGTCATTTGGATTTACGTTTACGGAACAACAAACACATACTAATATATTTGCGTCTTATTCTATCAAAATTTCAAAGTAACCTAGATAGACGTTTCAAATGAACACCTGTTACGCTAAAGACATTTATGTTAAAAAATAAAAATATTTTTAAAACTAAAAACTAATTCCGTCGAGTTGCTAGACCCAAAACCATCTTCGCACGTTGTTTTTGCAATTTTAACATTCCTTGAGCATTCTATGTCCATAATTGACCTACTTTTAATTTCCGAGTAAGTTGTTCCCTCGTTTCATGCCTTTATGACCTAAATTACCGCTTTTGATTTAATCATCATTTCAGATTGAAGACCATCCCACTCGTGGTACTAAAAATCAGAAGTTCCGCATTATTTTTACTCCTTTCTCTCTAAATTGGTCCTATTCTAACATGAAGTTGGCAGTCATTAAGTTAGACGATAAATATGAGAGAGCAAGATTTCGAGTAAATGTGTATGCGTAAGGTTCGTTAGTCTAATTTGTGCTAAATTTGATGGAAAGGATGGCCTCTACCGTACCCGGAGGCGTCTACGTCGCCCTGAAACTGTGTTGTTAAGTTACTACTCTTCATCCTGACGCTACAGTAAAATAGATAATAACTTTTGAAATTAGAGCGACCCTGGCAAGTACGAGATGAGTTAGTCGGTGGAAATTAAAACATATTTTAATTTCATTGATCGTTTAAATTGAAGATTAATTGCTACTACTTAATTTTCTTGCACCTGGAGAGTACTAATTATAAGTTATATTACATGAATGAACTTGCTTTATTAACTCATTATTTTTCCCATGTCCCTTTTGGACTCTTTGTGTACAATTTCCTTGTCTAATGTAAGTAAATTTCACTCCATGAAACCTGCGATTCTCAATATAATAATAATAATGATATGTCAGCAAAAAATACATGGGCAACAATAAATATCTTGCAGTCCCTACAATTTCCTACACGCTCAGACCAATAAAGTAAAACACTAATGAAAACCCAATATATATAATAACCCAATATATAAGTGAAAAACCCAAAAATATGCACATAAATATCCAAATCATTTAGTCAAAATATGCCACAAAAATGTTGAAAATATGCAAATAAAAAAATACTTATAATAAATAAATTTATTGATTTACTTAAAAATAAACAAACATTTTAATTTCTCTACATACTGAACTAAACCTAAATATGCATTTATTACTATTATCAGGATAAAATAAAACAAATTTTAATGAATTTCACTTTTTAATTTACACCATAACGATCGTTTCGTCCCAACCTGAGCTTCATCAGACATATATCTAACTTATCTACAAATTTTTACACAAATGTACCGTAACAAGCACATGTTTTGCTTTGAATAGTTGAAGGAACTGGTACTTTTTATTACTAAAATGTCTATGCACAAAACTTTCACTACGGTTTATACAATACTGTTCTTAAGTGATAAAACTGAGGGTCTACAATTATGTTACAGGGAGGTAAAGAAGTTCTATGGAAAAATACAGTATATGACTGTCTGAATATCAAATAAATAAATTGAGTAAAGATAAATTATTAGTTTCTAATTGATCGTTGAGGATCTTGTCGGTTTTCTTTAATTTATTAATTTCAAGTGACTAATAAGTTAAGTTTTTTGCCCTTATTTTCTACATGTAATATTTTAAATTCATTGTTAAACTTCTGGTTTGTTAAATTAATATGAGACGCATATGAAGAGTCACATTTACTATTTCTAATTAAGAAAAATATTCTTTGATGTGTATTTCAAACGATCTGCCTGTCTGTCCGATATACGTCATGGGGCAACTACCGCAAGTTAACTCATAGACTCCTGACTTTTTATTGTTATTTGTTAAATCTTTATTGTTTTTTATAAATTTGGATAAATTGTTGTTAGTTCTATACGCTGTATTAATGTCAAACTTTCTTAAATATTTACAAATTTTTGTGTTTGAAGAGCCTATAAACGTGATCATTTTAAATTTTATTGTGTTATATAGTGTTATTATTATTTAATATTGGGTATACTTGTGATATGGCTTTTGTAAGGAGTTTTTTATTTAAAATGTTATCTATTATATTACTTTTATATCCATTGTTTATAGCTATTTGTTTAATTAAATTTAACTCTTTCTCGAAATTTGTTTGGTTCAACGGAGTATTGATTAATCTATGTATAAGACTGTGATAAGCCGCTAATTTGTGTTGTATCGGATGGCAAGAAGTGCTATGAATAGTTATATCTGTATTTGACGGTTTGTGTTAAATTGCAAAGTTACATTTGTTGTTAATTCTAGTAATCGTTAAATCGAGAAAGTTAATACTATTATTTGTTTCCTGTTCCATTGTAAACTTAATATTGTGATGCAATGTGTTAATATAATCAAATAATAAATTTAATTGTCTCTTTGTTCCTGTGAAACTTAGTAATATATCATCCACGTATCTGTACCAAAATAATACATTTTGGAAAAGAGAATTTTTTGAAATAGGATTTTCAAGATGATCCATAAAATCTCAGCTAATAACGGACTTAGGGGATTACCCATAGTTAAACCTTCTTTGCAAATGTAGGTATATGTTTTCATTAAATTGAAAGTAATTTTGTTCTATGCATATGTTTAATAAATCAAGAATTTCATTCATAATTATTGGATTTACATTATTTTTATGGAGAAGATCTTTTACTAAAATAACCGTTTTTTTCTGGAGGGATACTAGGGAATATATTTTGGACATCAAAGGAAATGAGTTTTCTATTAGACGTTAAAGTAAAATCTTTGATTTTGTTTATTAGTACATATGAGTTTTTTACGCTTAATTTAGGTTTAAATCTTGTATATTTAATAATGATATCTATAAGCCTTTTCGAGAGTTTGTAGGACGGAGCTGTCACATGAAACAACCGGACGAATCGGTTAATTTTCTTTATGTAATTTAATAAGGGAATATAATTTTGGGGGATGAGGGTTCATAATAATTAAGCTATTTTGTTCCTCTTCACTAAAAAGATTAGCAGAATTTCTTATAACTGTTTTTGGAGTTTACTGAAATTTTTCTGTAGGATCTCTCTTAATTATTTCTAATTTATTCCGTACTAAAAACTCATTCGTTTTATTCAAATAATCTACTCTATTCATTGCTGCTACCGTTTTCCCTTTATCCGCTCGAGTAAAAACTAGCGAATTATGAGTGGATTTATTCTTTGTAGATTTGATAATCTTAAGTTCTCTATTATGATGTATGTTTTCGGTTTCTCGTTTAAGGATGTTCGATGCAGCAAATTTATTGGACAAATTATTAGGGGTACCTGTTATTGTGATTTCCGTCTCTACAGCTAAATAATCTAACGTATTACATGCTATTTCAGGTCTTACATTATAATTAAAACCTTTTCTAATAATGATTTAAAAATAAATAAAATACCACAACACTACAAAATACGAATAGATGTTATCTCTTCAAAAGCACAATAAGAAATAAAATTCAGAAATCGATTTATTATTTACCTACTTATGTAAATATAGATACAGTATCACCCCTGTTAACGGTCTAAAACAACCAATTTTGAATTCTCGGAATTTAAGACTGGGACTACCCAGACTATTGTACCTCATATTTTTTTTCTTAAGAACTGGAAACATAAATAAATTATTTCATAATGGAAGATTTATAAAATTGTTTATCTTGAACTCTTGAAAGGCCTGCCAAGGATGTACATCATTCAAAATTCTTTCAATTATGCACAATATGCTATTTATTAAGGATATATGAAAATATTAAAAAATGCATATAACATGAAATATATGCAAAATATTTCCTTTGTATATTTGCGTTACATTAATAATAATAATAATTAAAGTGGTAAAGCTTTTAGACATAAAACCATGTTGATTTGGCGACAGGAATGATTTAATGTTAATCTAATAAGTAAATATGTTCATATAGTTTAGCCTCATACATCTTTGCAAAGTTAGGTAGGATTAATATGGGCCTGTAATTATTAACATCAGAATTATCTCCTTTTTATGTGCAGTACATATACTAGCGACTTTCCAGGTAACAGGAATAACAGATGTAGATCTCGGTTTCCGGGTTGGAACAGCGTCGAGCTAGGCGTAATTGCCAACGTTTCGTCCACTGTTTCAAGGGACATCTTCAGGGCGACGAACATCTACGTACAGCCCTGAAGATGTCCCTTGAAGCGGTCGACGAAACATTGGCAATTACGCCTAACTCGATGCGGTTCCAACCCGGAAACCGAGATCTACATCAAAAGAACGACCGCGGAAACCTACACCTACAGGAATAACAGATGTTTGCAAAGATAAATTAATATAAATAAATAAATATCTTGTAAAGAGGCTCACCAAATATTGATGCACAATCATGAAGAAGGAAGCTGGGCCTGGAGTTGAAAAAGTGCTATTTGCTTTTTAGTTGTTTTAGTACATCATCATATACAACTCTCCGAATATTCAATGATGGAAAATTTGTATGCAGGTTTTGAACGTCACCACTGCCAGCACCTGGCATAAATACACCAGAGAAAGCAAATGCAAAAGCTACAACAATCCGCTGAGGTTCGTCGAATTCAGAGTCGCCGTTATAGAGTTTCCCAGGAATTCTGTAGCTACCACGTTGGGATCTCCGACTAACAGCACTGGCTTTTCTAACAAGAGTATC
Source organism: Melolontha melolontha (assembly GCA_935421215.2). NCBI lineage: Eukaryota > Metazoa > Arthropoda > Insecta > Coleoptera > Scarabaeidae > Melolontha > Melolontha melolontha. The sequence goes on along the minus strand of OW285236.1, from coordinate 18,446,698 downwards.
TCAAGGATATTAATAAACTGTTCCAAGACACCAACACCTGTATCTGGTGGAATGTAATAAATAGATTTGCAAATGTAAATAATATCGCTTTCTAAGAATTTAAAGAACGTTTTTATAATTTTAATATGCTAATAAAGGTATGTTATACAGTGATTTACACTCGAAAATGAACGTTAAATATTTTATAAAATTGGAAATGTTTATGTTTGAATTATATATCCTAGATCTACTTATATGTAACAACAAAAAATATTTAAAATTGAAATATTACGAAAGGATATTATGTGTATTCTCAACATTAAAAGGATATTATAAAGTAGACATTGAATTTTGGATCATAATATAAGTCCGCTATTTCTGCTATAAAATTTTTGACAGTGTCCGACAATGGTAATTTTCACGACGTTATGTAACTTTGACATTTTTGAAATAAACGTATAACTACGAAATTTTACTTTCGGCAGCCGTATGTACCGTATGTGTTAAATATCATTAGGCATAGAGAATCAACGTATGAGTACATACAATGTATACGTACATGAAAATGCCAGCGAAGACCGCGACGACTGACGAATGTCTCCGAAACCGATTGACTGGAAATTTTGCATTCAGTCTAGCTGCGGACGTTACAGTTTGAAAGCGTACAATAAAATTAATGTATAATAGCTCTTTATACACCCACTGAAAAGCTTCAGTTAGTAAAATGGTTTTATGCTGGCAAGTCTGCAATGGAGTTCATGAATTTGTTTGCGCTGACTTTTGCAGACATCTGTACCTTGCAGACAAACAATTTGTAACATTATAAATAAATTTGAAACTTGTTTCTGTCTCAATAACTGTACGAAATGCAAACCAAGAGAGGTATCACCACAAAAAAAAATTGAGGAAAGAGAACGGCGGGATGTATTAATTTGTAGTATTGTGGAAATTGATAACACGAGATCTACTAGAAGTGCTGCCGAGGAATTGGGTACAAGTAGCACAACTATTTCACGTATTTGGAAACTTAATTGTTTAAAATGTTTCAAATATTCGAAAACTCAAGAAATATTTCCGACGACAATTTCCGGAGAATGTCAAGACGTTATGGAAAAGATACATCGAGATGAAAATTTCGTTAAAAATATTCTCTTCACCGATGAATAAACTTTTCCATTACAAGGAAAGCACAATCCCTCTGTTCTTCGATATTGGGCTTCGGAAAATCAACACCGGCATTTTGCAAATCGCAATCAGTATCCTCAAAAACTAAACGTTTGGGCAGGTATTCTAGGTGACGATTCTATAGGCCCCTATTTTATTGATGGTATATTAAATGCCGACAAGTATCTCGAATTACTGAAAAATCAAATACTTCCCGCCATTCAAAACATTGGAATAAATCAGGAAATCGTTTGGTTTCAACATGATGGCTGTCCAGCACATAATGCAGTGAGGGTAAAGGAATTTCTAGGAAATACTTTTCCTGACCGTCTTATTACTGGAACAGGAAACATTAAATGGCCCCCGCGATCTCCTGATCTATCTCCAAATGATTTCTTTTTGTGGGGATATCTAAAAAATATTGTTTATACTCATGAAGCTGGTAGAGCAGAAAATCTAGTTGCCTTGAGAGAAAAAATAACTGAGGCTGCGAATTCATTAACTGCCGATATGTTAGCAAATGTAAGAGCTAATTTCTACGACCGCCTAGGACAATGTCTTGCTGTGCAAGGAGGAATTTTTGAACCTCTTGTGTAATTTATTATAATTTTTAGAATACTTTTTTATTTATTTTATTAGGATTATTCTTTAATTTTATTAGAATTACGCTTTTGTTTATGCGACGCACCGCAGCTTAAAAATTTCCTGCATATACTGAAAGAAATAAGAAAAGCAAATCCCTTGCAATTCGTAAATGTTATTTTAGAACGCATTAGAAGTACCTATGTCGATGGTCAAATGATTACTGCTAACTTGTATTTGCGAAACAATCGGAGACAATCGTTGCCGGCCGTCGCGGTCTTCGCCGGCATTGGATCGATCCATATACATATACATCGTATGTACTCATACGTATTAACTGTGCCTAATGATATTTGACACATGCGGTATATACAACAGATCGTATAGGGTTAAAGTAATACTGAAACTTGTTCCATCTAACCTACACAATATATATATATATATATATATATATATATATATATATATATATATATAATATTTTCGTGATCTTGGTATGATAAGGTAAATTTAATAAGTCGGCGATTAAAGGTCTGGTTTATTACTTCAAAGTATATATATTTAAAACAATCCTACATGTTTCGGCAATGATGCCTTTGTCAAGGATATAAAAAATATAAATTATTTATATCCTTTTATATATATATATATATATATATATATATATATATTTTTTATATCCTTGACAAAGGCATCATTGCCGAAACATGTAGGGTTGTTTTAAATATACAGTACAAATCTCTTCCCTATAGTCACCTACAAACGTGTATTACGTATGTGTGCGTTCAAGAAGCGAGGAGTGGGGACCCACGAAGCGATGCATAGTAATGCATACATGTGATACATGCCATTAGTTACAGTTTACTTGCCAAGTTGGATGGTTTGCTCAACTTTTGCGAATAGTCTGTATTCACGATGGATATTTTTACCCTTGAACAAAAAAAAATATGTCGTAAAACAGTATCATCTTGGTCGCAGCATAAGAGAAATTGCACGGGTATTTCAAATTAACTTTCAACGTACCATTGCGTTTGAAATGATAAGACACATAATTAAAAATTTCGAAAAATATGGCTGTTTAAATCCGTTAAAACATACGAAGGTAAAGGTACCGCAAAATGAAGAACGTGATTTTTTGATTTGTGCTTCTGTAGAGGAGCAGCCACAATCGTCTAGCACGAAAATCGCCGAACAGCTTAACATTGCCAGCTGCACCGTTCGTAGGGTTTTGAAAAAAAATAAGTATCGTTCGTATAAATTAAGGAAAACGAATGAGATTTTTCCCGATGATAAATATAAACATATGCAATTTTGCGAACAAGTCATCGAACGATGTAATAACGACGATAATTTTGTAAACAACATATTGTTTACTGATGAAAGTTCATTTCCTTTATACGGTCGCCATAATCCAAGCATTGCAAGATATTGGTCAAGAGAAAATAAGCATATTGTTTATAATGCTAGAACTCAATATCCGGAAAAATTAAATGTTTGGGCTGGCCTATTGGGCAACAATATAATTGGTCCGTTTTTTATACAAGGAAACCTAAATGCAGCCAAATATTTAAGTCTTCTGCATGATAATATAATTCCTGCTATACGAAATGTAGCAGACATAAATCTTATTTGGTTTCAGCAAGACGGTTGTCCTGCTCATAATGCTGTAATTTTCAGAGAATATTTGCGCAGCATATTTGATGGCAGAGTACTAACCGGCTGGAGCGATATTAAAGTGGCCACCTAGATCACCTGATCTATCTCCTAATGATTTTTTTCTCTGGGGTTACCTTAAGACATCAATTTATGGGTTTCCAAATAACAGACCTAATAATCTGGAGGAACTACGGGCGAAAATAGTTGAATCTATCCTAAATATTCAACCGCAAACGATTTTAAATGTTCAGAGAAACTTTTATGACAGATTAGGACATTGCTTGTTTGCATTAGGAGACCGTTTTGAGCATAGAATACATTAAATAGTTTACTTTTTATTTTTTTAATTCTAGTTTTATTTATTATGTATGGAATATAGAAGTTATTATGATTTACCGCTTTATTTATTGTTATTGTTATAGGTATATCTGACATTGTTTTAAACGTTAAAAATATTAAAATCTTCCAAAAAGTCCACACTTATTTGTGTTTATTATTACATAATACATAAAGTCCCTATTATTGACGGTAGTTCCACATTCATCCACGTTTATAATATGTATGTGCTTACTGCTTACATCCAAACTGATCTACAGTACATATGTATGTATGTATGTATGTATGTATGATAAATTATGATACATACATACATACATGCTATGTGCGTCCCCACTTCTCGCTTTTCGAACGCACACATACGTAATACACGTTTGTAGGTGACTATAGGGAAGAGATTTGTACTGTATATACTTTGAAGTAATAAACCAGACCTTTAATCGCCGACTTATTAAGTTTACCATATATATATATATAGATATATATATATATATATATATATATATATATATATATATTACACAAGTGCATATGCATATATTGCATAATTGAAAAATATAAATGCTTGTTACTAAATAGCAAGTTCTGTTTTTACATTCGTTTTTGGAGTATCAAAATACATCAGACATATCTTAAAATTTACAAAAATTAATACTGGTAGCCGTAACTTTTTGGTAATTCATTTTGAAAATAATAAAATAAAATAAAACAATAACTTTGTTATATATACCACAAGGCAGTTTGATAATGACATTGCATATCGAAACCGCGGTTACGATTATATGTGAATAAAGTGGTATATATAACAAAGTTATTGTTTTATTTTATTTTATTATTTTAAAATTTACAGATAACAAAATGTGTGTTTAACAATGGAATTGGTTATTTTCTAGTAATTAGTGTATATGTAGATTTATGCTAAAGGCATAGAAAGATAAAAATAGATTAGTTCCTAGCTTGCAAACATGAAAGATATTTAGTTTTTTTTAGATCCAAGTATTTTTTTAGATCGAAGCATGTACATACACAAACTTAGTTTTCGATATCTTCCCTAAGACGTTCTACATCTTTGTCGATTCATAAATTTGATTCGTTGACGCGTATCTGCGATTTTATTGGGGAAAAAAACCGATCGTGCGGATTTTAAATCTGACGCCCGTAAAGAGGAAACCATCCGTGGATATTTACCGTGTCTGTAGACACACATTCTCACACACACAGACACACACCTTCCTTTTATCTGCGCCTTCTTCCCCGTCTCAGGCGCCTTTGTTCACAGTCAGTACATCAACTGGATCGATCTTTTAAGGGAATAATGTTTTGTATGTGGTGCTTGCAGTCGCGAAATATAATACGAGTAAATAGGACGCGCTCGGTGTAAAGTGTTTATCCCCAGACGCTATCGAAGCGATACTCTTTCTCTTTTTAACTTCAAAATAATTGCTTGACACTTTATCGCGACGTAGAACAATAAATGTTTCGTCTTCAAAGAATAACGGTTCAACTCAGCCATTCCAATAATGAAAATAGCCGCTAAACATTTTATAAAGTTACAGTTCTTTGATTTACTTGCTTCAACTCTTAATTGGTCGCGTTAAAATTGCATTGGACAACAAATTTCTACTCTTATCATTGGCATATTCGTTTTACAGTAGCAGTCACATTTCTGTGGGATTATACGAGGTCTGCTCGGAAAGTATTCGAACTTGCGCTATAACATGAAAAGAAGTTAACCTTGCACCTGAACCCTGGGGTCTTAAGAACCACAGACAATTTTAGTAGCGCTCACGCATACGCAGTAATGCTCCTAATATCTTAATCTTTGTATGTAAAGTCAGTGTTGAATAAAAAGTGCAAGATGATGTGTAGTGGCTGTCGATTTGTGTAATAGTTAGGTTACTATAAACGTGTATGTTGATTTATGGGTATTGCAGACCTCTGGGTTCAGTCTACTGAAGTTTTATTTGAATGTTGTTTTAGTTTTTATAGTAAGATGACAGCTCCTAATCAAGATTGAAAGCTTCCATTGTCTGACGTTGAGCTACAACGTATTGCACAAAACTTATGGGACGAGGAAGACGACTATAATGAAGAGGATAACGATCTGTTTAGAGATAATTCTGGTGAAGATGAAGACTACATTCTAGAACAAACAGACAGCGCTAGTGAACAAAGCGTTGGCGAATATAAAAAAAATATTAGAAGAAGCACCAAATGAAAATGATGCAATATCTTCTGTAAAACAACGAAATAAATTCAGTTTGCAAGGAAAACACTGACACAGGTGGAGTTCTATTCCAGCCAGGGTAGGTCGTCCTGCCCAACACAATATAGTTTTACAGTTACCTGGGCCAAAACTGGAAGCCCGAAATTTCAAGACATATGAAGAAGCTTGGCGTCTCTTGATATCTGAGAAAATGTTAGATATTGTATTATTTCATACTAACAAAGAGATTCGTCGTAAAACTCGAGATGATCCACAACCGAGCTACAATAGATTAACAGATAAGACCGAATACAAGCTTTTATAGCAGTGGCGGTTCGGGGTGGTTCACATAGGGAGTGCATAATTTCAAATCAAATGATTGGGAAATCATTTATACATTATTTTTCACAAGATAACATAGTAAGGGCATTTAATCTCTCTTCTTTCATTGTATTTCTCAGGAAAGTTTTTATTTTCTTCATCGGTTAAAACTGGCGTTCCGCTTCGGACGTTGTCATTGGGAATGTAATGACAATTTTTAAAAGCGTAAAAACTTCATTAAAGGTGTCGCTTAATCCATCCAGCAGAAGACCTAGCAGACCTACAGCACCGACTTCTATATTTTGCCTAAATTCTTCTCCAGAATATAGAGCGCTTAATTCAGTTCGTAGTCTGCTTTCATTGAGGCATGGATAAAATATTACTGCTTCTTTAAGGCAATCTTCCGGAAATTTTTTTGAAAAGAGGAGAACTGTTTAAAAGAAATTAAGTTTGCTAATATTAAGTGCCCTGTATACCGAAATCTAGTTTCTATTTCTGGCAAAATAATATCGCACACTTCAATAGTTTCCCTCCTTCTTTGGCTACCATCGGTTACTCTTCGCCGCTTTGATGGTCGAGGAGTCAGTTCTGGGTCATTTTGTTTAACCAACTGATTATCTGTGTCAGCGATTTCGGTTCGAATTTTTTCAATAGCGCGCTCAAAAGTATCTAAATTATTCTTAATTTTTAATGCATCTGTATTGACATTTTGTAATTGATTAAACAATATGTCCACATGTGGCATAATTTTATGAAAGAAAGTTAACCAATAGATAAAATTTTCCTCTTCTAAAATTCGCAAATTGGCACTAGCTTGATGAATGGTAGTTTGTAAACTAGCTTCTCCCTCGATTTGTTCTAGAGCTTCAATTATTTCTTCTCGGTGCTCATATATTGTATTCACTGTCCTAGAATTGAAGTTCCATCTTATTTTTGAAGAACGAGGTAAGCTTTTTCTCTGAAGGAATTCTTCCAATCTTGCAGCTCGTTGTGGTGAAGTGGAGAAAAATGTACATAATCCCGTCAGATTGGCAAAAAAAATTCTGCAATTACTACTGCTCGATGTAGCATGTGACATAATTAGATTTGCCTGATGTGCATAACAATGTACAAAATTAGCCCTTGGATACTGGTCTTGGACATGTCTTTGCACGCCGTTAATAGCACCACTCATGACTGCTGCCCCATCATAGCTCTGTGCAATCAGTTTTTCTGCGTCATCAACAAGCAAACTAATTTCGTTAAGGATGGCGGCAGATAAAGAATTAGCATCCTGTCCACTAGGCAGAAGAAATTTCCAAAATCTTTCGACCGGTCTCGCGTTCACAATATATCTTAAAACAACCACCAACTGAAACTGATTGGACACATCTGTGGTTTCATCAGCTATCACAGATGTGAAGTCGGTTGCTTTAATTTCACTGGCAACTTGTTCATGATACACGTTCAACATTGCATCAAGCAGCTCATTCTGTATCGTTTTTGATAATCCCTTAAGAACCGGTGCTGCTTCGATGTGATCTCTGAGCGATTTATCCAATTCTGCCGTAAAATTTATCAATTCCCGAAAAATGCCCTTGTTATTCGACGTTTGCTGTTCATCATGACCCCGAAGTGCCAGTTCAAACGCGCCACAAAATCTAATGCAATTTATTATTAAATTTAACACATGCCTATTTTTTGTTACCTTTTCATTGTGTTGTTGAATTGCTTTTCTATATAATGAATCTAAAACATTCTGAATGTTATTTTTTCCTAACATTCTTAGACTAAATATATTTTTCAAATGCCCTTCCGAATTTTCATGTTTAATAATTTTAGCACTAAGATGAATTAAGTCACTTATTCCGTTCTTTGACCAAGACGGTTCACCACCAAACAAAAGACACGGAAAACAAAACAAAGTATTTTTAATTTCATACCCACAAATCCAGTCATTTCTCTGATAAATATTCATTTTGAATTTTCTTATAACGTCTTTACCTTTAACAGATTGTTTATTTTCTAAACATAATTGAGGCATCGGCCGTTTAAGATTTTTTACTGCGATCTTTTCATTATACGATAACCGCGAAAACGCGTTGTTCTGTAAGAAAGATAACCGTATTCATTGTAACAACGCCCGAGAGCAGTCTGGTTCAGTTGCTCCAACGTTATGTATTATACGACATTGAAGTACGGTAAAATACAGTTCTCCCCACCATCAATGTAATGTTAATGCCTTAACAGATCAAGAGCTGGGCTTTGCTCAGTGTATCTGTGACGACGATCGGTATATGTACGTTGTTAGCGTGCCACGTTCCTCGTCAATAACTATGAATACATAATATTTATAATAAATAAATACTTTCACAGTTAGTCGCCGCTTGGTTTGTTTTGTTTCATAATTCCAGGGGGTGCAATTGCTCACTGGCTCTCATTAAAGAGCCGCCACTGTTTTATAGGTTTATTATACATAGCTGGTGCATTACGGGTTTCAATTGTAGTTCAGAAGAACTATGGTCTACGACATTTGGCAATGGAATATTTCGAACGACTATATCTGTATGTAGATTTCAATTTTTAGATGCTTGTCTGAGCTTTGACGATAAAAATACGAGAAAAGTGAGAAGAGCGTTAGATTTATTTGCGCTTATTCGCCAAATATGGGACATGTTCGTAGAAAATTCAAAACGGTATTATACCCCCTTCGAATTTTGCACAATAGACGAACAACTTGTAGGTTTTAGATAGAAGTGTCCATTTAAAATATATATAGAGAGCAAACCAGACAAATACGGGATGAAAGTGGTAATGACGAATGATTCAAAAACAGCGTACATGATCAATGCTATTCCATATATTGGTAAAGTCAAATGTGAGAAAACGGACATAGCAGTAGGCAACTGGTTTACATCAGTGCCACTAGCCCACACGTTATTAGATAAATATAAACTAACATTCATTGGAACGTTAAGACAAAACAAACGGGCGATACCCCCAGATTTTTTGTCAAAGAAATCTGAAGGTACATCCGTATTTGCTTTCGATGATAAGAAAATAATTTTATCATATACCCCAAAAAATAACAAAATAGTTTTACTTTTATCAACTATGCATCGTGATAATAAAATTAATGAATCAGCAGACAAACCTGATATCATTCACGCATATATCGAAACAAAAGGCGGTACGGATACATTCGATCAATTATGTCACTCCTACACAACATCCCGTAAAACACGAAGATGTCCTATGAGAATGTGGTTTAATATACTTGACACCAGTGGCATTAATGCGATGGTCCTATTTTCATTAGCAAATCCGGATTGGAGGGGAACTAAGAGCAATAACTGTCGCAATTTTTTGAAGGATTTAGGCATGTCACTGGTAAAGCCTCATTTGAACCTGAGGCTACAAAGATCTTCTTTGCCACGATCTCTGAATACCAAAATTTGTGAAATATTGGGCGTATCAGAAAATTTAAAAAACTATAGAAGCAGTTTTACCAAACAAAGTCAGGTGTAGTATTCGACCAAGGAATAAGGATAGAAAAACTAACCATTCGTGTTTAAATTGATGCAAACCTTATTGTATAGAACATAGAGCTAGAATATTTAGTAATTGTGAGTCACATATTCAACATCTTGAATAAGTAAACTTATGTGTTTTATACCAAAAAAAAATTTTCTTTGTTTAAACTCTAGTGTATTTATATTGTTCTTGTTTATATTTTTAAAGGTGGTTTATTAAATTTTGTTCCCATTGTTCACTATGTAAAAACGTTTTAAAAATGTGAATAACAATCGAACTTATCAGCTAAAAAAAGGTTTTAAATGTATAGTTTATTTCAAATTAAAAGAATAAAACTTTGAACGGCTCTAATGCTTTTATTGCACCACCTTCTGTGATGATAATTATTATACCTGGTCTCCTTATTGAACGAGTACGGTTTACATATTTGCAACGTATGAATCTAGGGGCCGTATTGACTATAAATTAGGGCACTATAATATAATAATAAAATGCTGTTAATTTCAAGTATATAATAAAAAATATCTGTACATTGGGTTCATATACAAAGAAAAAATTACAAATCGTGTGGCAACATGTGCAGTGGATACATGTAGATATATAAAGCTAATTTATTTGTAATACACAATAAAATTTTTATGTGTCACCGCATTTCATAAATCATCTGTGATTGAGTCGTCTTGCAAATCGGTGTCTGTGTCTGAATCGTATTGCAAATTTATAATCAAAGGTGCTATTATTTTGTACATGCGCATATATTCGTCCTCTTTTGCTATTGCGTGTTTAGCAGCATTTTTCCAATTTACAGCAGTTATATGTTCCGTAGCATTTTTTATGTATGTTACACTGCTTTCACTAAATTTCGGTGTTCGATTTGTTCGTCTTATGGTATTTTTCTGTTGGGTCCATATCAATTCAATGGGATTGAAAGTGCAATGGTATGGTGGTAAACGTAAAATTGTATGTCCTGCTTCTTTGGCTCTGTTATCCACATAATAATCCTTTAAATATTCCTTTGTCTTCATCACCTCTATTAATTGGTTTTTTGTATAATGATCATCAAAATATAAATCATTTGCTTCTAAAAATGTTTTAATATCTTTCTTATTATTACATTTTGAAGGAACTTTGGTTTGCTGTCGAGAATAATACGGAGCGTTGTCCACCACTATCACACTATCTTTTGGTAAATTTTGCAGCAAAGTGTCACAAAACCATTCTTCAAATAAAGATGAGGTCATATATTCATGGTAATCTAACCTTGAGGATTTAACATTTTTAGCAGATAATAGCGGCTGTCCGATCCATCCTTTTTCTGACCCAGCGTGAAAAATGATTATTCTCTTCCCTCTCAAAACCGACGCGTCCAACTGACACATACTTGAACTATCCACCCAACCTTTGCAAATTGTGTCATGGGTGTCATACCACGTCTCGTCTAAATAACATATGAATCGTCCTTCCTGTCTATACCTTCTAATTACCGTTAAGTATTCATATCGAAGTTTCTGTAACCTCGGGCTTTCCATAATTATGCGACGTCTATTTATAGTGCCAAACTTAAAACCAGCTTTCTTTAGCGTCCGCCACAAGGTTGCTTTAGAACACTGAATATTTATAGGCTCATCACTGATTCTTTTATGTAAGCAGTCAAGTGTAGATACAACATTTCCTCTGTAGAAGGAGTATACTTGCTGCCTAATAGTATCAATTTCATACTCTTCAATTTTTCTCGGTGCTCCTTTGTCACTTCTTTGCTTTCGAGGGCCTGCATTATTCTAAATTAATTTATATATTGTTCTGGGTTTGTAATTCGTTATTTTCTTCCATCAGGGTATGATAGACATTGAAAATGATGTGTTTTGCATCTTCTGATATATGCTTTCTCTGTCGTGCTCCAACAGTATTATCACTATCCACATCATAATCACTACCACTTTCAGCAAAAGGTCGCCACATGTTCGTTAAGTAAAGAGAGAAAAATCAAATATGTGTACAGCAGTAAAGATTAACAATAAATGATAAATAGACTCAATATTAGATGTAATATATACCAACTCACCTAACTATATTTACTTAAATTTTGTTTATTAAATATAAGCACTTATTTCATCTAAATTGTAATTTAATGATTATTTAACTATATATAATAACTATATATTCAAATTAACAACTGTTGGTACTTATATTATTATTAAATTTTATTTCATCTAAATTGCAGTAATTACAATTTACTTAAATTTTGTCATTACGGACCTCAGCAGTTTGTTTGCGAAAAAGATAATCGTATTGAACGGCCAAGTAGTTATTGCCGCAGGTGGTCAAATAAAAGTATTAGAACAGTTCAAAGTTATATTCTTAAATTTGAAATAAACTATAATCCCATCTTATGTTTGTTACAAAATGATTGATTCATTGTCATCCCCGTTAAAAATATACACGAACATATTAAAAAAAAAGTAAAAATGTTGATTTTTAAGTTGGGGTCCGTAAAACCCTAAGGTTCAGTTTATGTTAAATTAAAATGGGGTTCAGGTGCAGGGTTAAATATTGTCAATGACGATGGTGTTGCCTTCAAAGTACTTCCCTTGGAAAGCCATGTATTAACCAAAGCAGGTCATCCATATACATACATTCGATGCAATAGTTATTTTACGCATCATGTCAATAATGTCTTTCAACATTTAGTTCATGTGTATATGTCATTATGTAAACATATTGCTATGGATTTTTCCCCAATAAATAGTAAAAATTTATTTAAAAATTAATGTAATATTATTTTGGATATCTGTGTATATCCGTATGTATTTATGTGTAAGAAAAACTGTATTTTGATGCGAAGCCTACGTGCTTGATGATTTGACCTTCAGACACAAGCTTACTGTTTACGAGAAGTACGTTATTTTTATTGAAGATAGATAATTATCTATTGTAAATTCGGGTTGTTTTTGAGTTTAATTGGTTGATGTGATTGTATTTCAATTTCCCGTATATATTTTACGAGTTTGTTAGTCTCGTAATTTTGATTTATTATATCTTTAATAACGATTCTCCTTAATGTGTCTCACATTGTTATGTAAGTAAAAATATATATATATATTTTAAAAGATATCTTATTATATTTAAACGAGTTGAATATTGTATTTCACTTGTATTTAATATTGATGTATTGAGATTTAATCTTAGTTAATTGATTTAGATAACAAAGAAGATTTTTAACATTTCTAAGTAAAAAACAGTAAATGTAAAATTTTTATACGTTGAGATTTCAAGGGCATTTTTTTCTTGGACATGTAAGTGCGCATGTTTTAGAGTTTTGTTCGAGCTGTCAAGTTTGTTTATTTATTTTGTTCTCTGAGTAGAAATTAGAAATATTCTTTGTGATTTAGTTTATTTTTTAAGTTGTTGGGTGTTCACTTAGGTTTTTTTTAATGCACGTAGCTGTCATTTTCGTGCGTTATTTTTCCTTTTAAAAATATTGTTTAATGATGCAATATTAATCTTTATACTCTATAAAGATTGTTTTTGTTTCTTTTTTTTTTGATTTTGTATTAAATTTTCATTTAAAAAAAAATATATTGTGATCTTTAATTTAATCATCCTTCCATTTCGAGTTTTATAAGTAACTTAAAGATATTATAATTATTACATTTGTCAATACTCTTTTACTGGCGCCTAAAAAATTTTGTAGAAGAGTCAACCACGTTTCCGATTGGAACCCTGAGAGGAAAGTTTTTTTGGAAATAAACCGACTGAATATCCTAGTTGGATAGATTTGTCGTGAACGATGGTACAGCAAATATAAAACCACAGTTCATAGCAATATGTAAACCATGTCACTAAGTTAGTAGTAGTAAGAGTTAATATATAGACTAGAGACTGAGAAGTCTTGAAAGTCAGTATCAGCCAGTCAGTCTAGCATATCATATTATAATGTAGTTGTTATTGTCGTTATTATTTAAATGTTATTATTTAATCGTTCCCAAATGTATTATTTGTCCTACCGATAACCCGGCCTCTAATGAACCGCCTCGGAAACTTAGCCATGACTAGGACCACGACATTACATGGCAATCTTGCACTTCTGATATTACATGGCGATCCTACCGACCGCTTCTGTAATTATCTTTTTCCAGCGATCCCATGATTTTCGGAAACAGCCATTGAATTCAGCTTTCGTATTGGCTAATAACTTCTTCGTCATTTTCCTTTTTATTTCCTCCAAATCGTCGAACTTCCTGTAACAGAATATTCCAATTTGAGGAACAGCCGAAAATCGCAGGGAGCTAAATCTTCGATCTTATGGTCCTGCAATAAGATCGTTGGCGTAGCTGAACAATGTCTTATTTCACAAGAAATTGCCGGATAAGTTGCGATTAATGAACTGGTGCGTTGTCATTGTGAAGCACCCTTTCGCCACTTTTCAATTTCCTTGTTACTACGTCACGTAATCGCTTTAAAACTTCTTGGTAATACTCTACGTTCACCGTTTCACCTTTTGCTCGAACCATTCTGGTTCAAGAAAACTGAACATCACCTTCACTTTGCTACAACCCTGGTGTGCTTTTTTGAGCGTGGCATTTGCAGTCTTCCACTGTGAAAATTGGGCTCTTGCCTCAGGATCATAATCATAGACCATCATCCCAATATTGGCCCTTTTGAACATTTTCGGATTGACTCTAATTGCTTCCAAGTATAACGGTTCAACTAAGCAATTCCAACAATGAAAATAGGCGCTAAGCATTTTATAAAGTTACAGTTCTTTGGTTTATTTGCTTCAACTCTTAATTGGTTGCGTTGAAATTGCATTGGACAATAAATTCCTACTTTTATTCATTGGCATATACGTTTTCCTTGTGGCCAAATCACGAATGTGTCGTCGATGTATAATAGCTAATTTTTCGATATCCACTCGCTAGCGTCTATAGTCATTTGGTGGCCTTCGAAGAAGCTGGTAGAGTGAGCAGAAAGCGAGTGAAATTACGACAAGACGACAAAACCCGCAAGAAGATTGTACTATTATACTGTCATAGCATTCTTCAAGCTACTGCGTAACGAGGAACATCTACGTACAGCTCTGAAGATGTCCTTTGAAACAGTGGACGAAACGTTGGCAATTACGCCTAACGCGACGCGGTTTCAACCCGGAAACCGAGATCTACATCTAGAGAACGACCGCGGAAACCTTCACCTACATGTATTGTACTATTACTATTATTACACTGGCCGACAATTTTTTTTGTAGCATAAAGTTGAACGGCATATTACTACAATATGCTATTCAACTTTACCTAATGAACCTATCTAATTACGAAAATGTCCAGGAAAAGTTGTTTTTTTGTTACATGTAGAACGGTAACATCTAACATTTATCGAAAAAATGATATAACAAGTTTTTAAACCCTATATTTTGACTATATTTATAATTTATATTAAGTTGAAATCTAGGAAAAAAGTAAACATCAAACATATTTATTTGGAACACACTAATTCTGTTTATTCCATTTTAAATCTTTTCTCTTTAAAACCCAACAGTAAGGTAAATAAAGTACGGTGAGTTAATTTCTTTTTTTCATTGTTTTAACTATTAATTACATAATTACATACTTCGTAATTTTTGTAATAGATCCTGTTTAATATCGTTTCATCGAATCTACTTCTTCAAATTATTTTGACGTAAGTGTCCAGTGAATTTCGTTAAGTTTCAATAACTTACACATACATTTATAATCTTCATTTATTTAGATCATTGATTCCCAAAGTGGTCCGTGTGGACCCCCAGGGGTTCACGGGAGACCCGACGGGGGTCTGCGTTGGCGTGACAAAAAAATGGGGGTTCACAATTCGTAAGCGGGGGTTCACGAAAATTTAACTGGTTTCGATAGTGAAGAACTAAAATGTTGACTTGAGTTCACGTATCAATGTAGGCAGATAATATTTTAAGAAGCTCAGCGACTGTTACTTGTAAAAACTTGCGTATTCCATATTCAGTACAACGTGTCGAGACTTGCAAAGCGCTGCCGCTGCCGCCGTACGCAATGCTTGTTCAGACGTGCAAAGGGACGAAGTACGACTTGTGGTGTGTGTGCTTGCAATCTTGCATGAACCTGTTTGATTCTTCACCAATATAAATACGAATGATAAAACGTTACTCATTTGTTTCCCGAATTTCGAAAAGAAAAGTAAAGTAAAGTAAATCGATGTTAGTGTTTGACACTGTCGGAAAAGTAAGTATGTACTTACCTGCCTATTTGTTATACATACTTTTATTTTATTTATTATTTATCTATTTATTTTACAATTTATTGTACACGTAAGTAAACAAAAAATGGACAAATTACAAAAAAAATACGTAGGTACAAAAGGTGAGGCCTATTTCTAAAAGAAATCTCTTCAAACCCACCTGCGATAGGAGATATATTTATGTTGTAATAAGTATATTTGTAATGTTTGCGTGTAGTAGGTACGTATTAAAAATTAAATACTGAACAGAGCCATTATTAGATACTTCCATAAAAGAACAGAAAGCCGAGAAAGGTTGAACTTCTTGTCCCTACTTTATTAGTAATTTTTTTATTACCCGACTGTGTGGTGGTTCACTAATAATTAAATATATTTTCATAAATTGTACGTGTCTTTATATACTACATACTCGTAACGTGCATCAAAGTAATAAATAAATAATTAAAATCGCGAAGTTTTGATATCGAAATATTATTTACAAGTATTTTCTATGGAATTTACAGAAATATATCAAAATATAATTAATGAAAAAATGTTTTACATTATACTAAAATCGGTTCAGCCGTTTTCATAAAACTCAATTATTGATCTTAGCGATTTATTGCTTTTAATAATTAGAATCAGTTTGCCGCCGGTACTTTGTTTATTTCATTGCAATAATCAATTAATCTGTTAAAATAGCTATATCCTGTTAAGTAAGACCGCCTTAAGATTACTACAACAAAGTTTTTTTTTATTTACAGGTAGGTAACTGATACGAAACATGGCTGAATCTAAGAAGAAATGTCGACAGTACAGTGTTGATTATTTAAAATTTGGCTTTCTTCCATCAAAGGCAGATAAGCGATTGCCCATATGCCTTTTATGCAACAAAGTTTCAACAAAGAAACCATCGAAGCTCGAAGATCATCTAAGAAGGTGTCATCCTGATAAAATAGGTAAAGATTTGAAATATTTTCAAACACTGAAGGAAAAATATGAAAAGAGACCCACCGTGCACAGTATGTTCGCTTCAACTTCGGAAAGTAACGATGATGGCTTGAGGGCATCTTACAATATCTCATTACTTATAGCGAAATCTGGAAAATCGCACACCATTGGAGAACAGTTAATTTTACCCGCTGTTGAAGAGGTTTTAAAAACTGTTCTGCACAAATCTCCATTTGACATACTCAAAAGAATTCCTTTGAGTAACAACACTGTACAAGGACGTATTGACGAAATGAGCTCTGATATTGAAAGTTTCTTGTGTAATTATCTGCAAACAACTCATTTTTCTATTCAACTGGACGAGTCAACTTTACCTGGTAATGAAGCATTATTATTGGCATATGTTCGATTTGTTATGGACGAAGAAATTCATGAAGAGCTACTATTCGCGAAAACTTTGGAGACGGACACTAAAGGTGAATCAATATTTAATGTCCTGAGCGATTTTTTTAAGGAAAAATCGATTCCATTCACAAACGTTGTTTCGGTAGCAACAGATGGAGCTCCTGTTTTTCACTGTTTCATCCACCGACAACACCTAGTAGCCAAAAATTTGAGTGCTAAATTGCACCAATCGCTTCAATTTGTGATTAATGCATCTAAAAAAATAAGAAGCAATGCATTGAATGCGCGTTTATTTGCACAATTGTGCGATGAAAATGATGAAGACTTTCAACGATTGCTCTTACATACTGAAGTACGCTGGTTGTCGAAAGGTGTATGTTTAGCAAGATTTTTGTCACTTTTTGAATCAGTTTTAGAGTTTCTGTAAAGTAAAGATCCAGATTTAAAAGAAAACCTGATCAATTTTAAAGCAGGCATCGCGTATTTGACAGATTTGTTCAAAAAATTTAATAACATTAACTTACAATTACAAGGGGACAGCCTCAATTTAATAAAAACAGAGGGTGTAATTTCAGCTTTTCTTGTAAAATTGAAATTTATGAAGCAAAATATTAGTCGGCGCGAATTTTCCCAGTTTTCAAACTTGTCACAGGTAGAATGCCTTAATAAGGATATTCACACATACGTTCAACATTTAATTGCCCTGCATGATGACTTTAAAATCAGATTTGAAGATATTCTGACGATGGAAATACTACCATGGATCATAAATCCACTTGATGAAACGGAAGTGGAGAATGTGATATTACAAGAGTTACAAGAGTTTAGCACTAATGAGGAACTGAAGGTGAAATTTAAAAGAGGGTATCAAACATTTTGGCTGCAGGCAGAAATACCAGAAAAATATCCTGGACTGTGGGGAATTGCGAGAAAGCTTTTGATAGCGTTTCCCCCGTCATATCTTGTCGAGAAAAGTTTTAGTGTCGTTACAAACCTTTTAACAAAAAAAGGAGCAGATTGAATATCACAGAACGGGGAGATTTGCGGTTATTCCTAACAAAACTGAAGCCAAATATTGATAATTTGCTGTCAATCCATCAAGTGCATCCCCCCCACTAAAATTATGACTATTTTGTGATTGTCATTGTATAAGTTACGTTACGTTATTAATATTTAATTTTAATTCTATTACGACTGTTATCATATTACAATGTAATATGATAACAATAATAATTAATAGTGTAATAATTACATATTTGAATAAATACAACACAAGCAAATATACTATTTTTATTTTTATTTTTACCACTCCGAATGGGGAGTTTTCTAAATAAAATATGTGAGAAATGATTGGTTTCTTGTGCTGTGAGTAGATGTCAAACGAGTAAAGTTGGATGGAATCACTTTTTTGATTGGCTAACTTTACTTTTTTGACATCCACTCACAGCACAATCAATTAATTAATTAACCAGTAACTCAGCTGCAACGCAAATTTCCATAGTTAGAATCTAATCTTCACATTTTTTGTCGAGTTTTGGGAATATGGTAGCAATGTAGCTGCAGGGGGTCCACCGGAATCGGCAAAACTTTCAAAGTGGTCAATGAGAAAAAAAGTTTGGGAGCCTCTGATTTAGATCTAGAACATTGTTTAAGTTACTTTTTCAGATATGATATGAAATTTATTACCTGTCAATATAAAAGGGTCTAAAGAGCCCATCGAAAACTGGACGTATTAGGGCTTTATGAATATGTTTTCTATTATTAGAAAGGTATTAGCATTGTGAAAATGATGGGCTGAACTGTGTTTCAAAAATCGTGTTGGCCTGTGTTATTATTACTATTATTAGGGTTAGAAGTCATATATCAAATGATGAAGAATGCAAACAAGAATTTTAATGACATTTTCTTTGAGACCAACTTACAAAACCATAATTGAAATTTATATTTAATATTTTATTTAATTTCTTTTTCATTCCTGTAAATCTATTTCTTGATTTGGGTTTCCAGGGATTGGGGAAACCAGAATGGTTCATGCAGGACGTTGCACTCTACACTATGGTACACAGGTTTATTTTATCTATTGTATGTATAGTCTAACAACGTGTCCATAAAGTTCCGCACCATAGGGATTATAAGTAATATAAGTACAATACAAATTTGTTCAATATGACTTCCGTGTAAATCAAAACATAATTGGAAACGATCTCCGGCGTTCCGGAGAAGTTTATGTCCGAAGATCGTGGGACCCACTCCACTCGTCCTCTACGACCGATCCACTGGGGGAAATTTTCATCTAACCAATGATAAACCTGTGTACCATAGTGTAGAGTGCAACGTCCTGCCTGAACCATTCTGGTTTCCCCAATCCCTGGAAATCCAAATCAAGAAACAGTTCATCTCCGAGCACTTTCAGATAATTTTCACAGTTAACTGTGGTGCCTATGATGTGCTCTATCCAAAAGCTACACCAAATCGTGATGCGATCAGCTCCTTGCTCCTTATTGCCGATGTACCAGTGAAGGTCAGACCAATAACGCGAGTTATGTTGGTTTACCTCTGCATTTACATAAAAATTAGCTTCGTCCGAACACATAATTTTAGACAAAAACTGTGGGTCTTCCTCTAACTTTGTTAGAAACTAATAGCACATTTCCATACAGTATCAGGATCATTTTATGACAAGTGGTGTAACAATTGTAACTTGTACGGATGAAACTTGTTCTTTTGCAAAATATCCCATACTATGCTTCGAGGAACGCCCAGTTCCAAGCTGGTACGGCGGATTGATTTTTGGGATTTTGCTATAACTTTTGCCAAAACTCCTTCCATAAAATCTTCTAAAGTGCTCGGACGGACACTTCTTTTAGCATCAGCTACACTACCTGTAACTTTGAACTTTGCTAGTAATCTCCCAACCGTTATATGCGACACT
This sequence comes from Melolontha melolontha, assembly GCA_935421215.2. Taxonomy (NCBI): domain Eukaryota; kingdom Metazoa; phylum Arthropoda; class Insecta; order Coleoptera; family Scarabaeidae; genus Melolontha; species Melolontha melolontha. The sequence goes on along the minus strand of OW285236.1, from coordinate 18,426,431 downwards.
GGTTCTCGTTCGAGATGCCTCCTATTAAATTCATCTGCAACTCCTCTATTAGAGATTTCTCTTCCATAGAGAAGAACCCGCTACTCGCTCTTCAGTTCTCAACATTTTTCAGTCCTAAAACAATAAGAAAAAAAATCAGTGAAATCTCAATGGTTCAGGACTTTTCGGACAGTCTGTATTGTACCTTATATATGCCTTTAACACTCGTCTTCCGTGGAAATTCTATCTAAAACTTAATACGAAATTAAAAGGAACAAAATATTAATTAAGAGGTCCCTTACGTACTTATTTATTTTCCCTAGTGCCGCTTCCGCTCGTCTTCTTTAGCACGCATCTACCAACTTAATTCGGGAAATTTTCTTCGACTCAATTTAGACGTTCGAACTGAAATCTAGACGCACATAAAGAAATAATAAGAACTCTTCAGTGGTACTTTTATTGACTAAACGCCTTTAGCATCGTGGTATCACGGCGTGTTTGCTGTACTCTTCCTTTTGTCCCTTCAAAATGTAATACATCGGTCTTTGTTGCTCTCCATTGTAACGATCCATCTTGCACAAAAGCTGGTTTGTGCCAACGCGACCGACCAAAGAGATAACGGAAGATAGATTTCACTAAAAGTTTAGCGTTTTAAAGTCCTTTATCCTGTAACGAAGGAGAGAACAAAAACGTCCAATTAGGTTAAGTTTAATAAAAGCAATTGTAATTTATCCTGAAAGACAGGATTAATTCAAAAAGTTTTGAAAGAATCTATATGTAAATTTATGATGATGTTTAAGTAAGTCGATTATTGACCCTGTTTAGTTGTTTGCTTAATAATTGCTTTAAAAAACCATCCCTCGTTATGATAAAAAACTAAGTTAATAATAATAAAAATTAAAAAGTATTATTTCTTTAGATTGTGGTTCAGGAACGAAACCATCTTGAGGATATTCTCGGACCGAACATAGATAATGCAAAAAGATTAAAATAGATTTCATAAGTTATATATTAAAGTTAAACTCATAAGTACATATATTAATTTCCTGAAACGGTATAAAAGTAACAATGTTTTTCTTAAATTCATGAACGTAAATGTAACGACAAATTGTATAAATAACGATAAAGTCATTTCATATGCAAAAATGAAATGGTTGAACCTAGAAATGAAATATCTGTACAGGAAACGTAGTAAATTAGAATTAGAATTATATAATTTGCATTTAAAATTAACTAAAAGCATGAACAATAAGGAATTTGAAGAGTGGTGTAACTTTTAGGAAAATAACGGAAATTAAAGACCATAAATTGAAAAAGAAATGTTTAAAACTAAATAAGAAATTCAGAAAGTTATGTCCACCAAAAAAGTATATTATAATAGAATTCCTATAAAAGAAACACTAGTGATCAATAAATCATCCGAGAATTTTACTGATGTAGAAATAGATTTGTTACACAAAGGTTTAAAGTACTGTTTGCCAAGCCGTCAGATTCCTATAGAACAGGTGATTGCAAGTATCGAAACTTCGATTAAGTATTTAGAACAAGGGCCAAAAAACTTTATTCGAGAAGCTTGTAAAACCCAAATCGATAAGAATTTGCAGCAGCACAAACAGAAGTCGGTCAATAAAGAATGGAATATCATTAAAAATCTTAGATCGAAGGACTGTTTTACCTAAAAGCAGATAAAGGGAAAAAGTTAGTAATTATGGACAAAATCGACTATTTTCAAAGAGTTAAAAATTTAATTGCCGAAGGTCCGTATGTAGAAATTAAGAGAAATCCGTTACCTAAAATGATTAGTGACACAAAAGACGCGTTAACGAGATGTCCAATTTTAATAACTTCTACCCAAAAGTATAAATTAAATGTTAGTAATCCTTTAGTACCAAGAATGTATTGTTTGCCGAAGATACATAAACCAGGAAACTCGATGAGACCTATCGTTTCAGGTATCAACTCACCGACTTATTTGATTTCCAAATGGTTAGCGAATGAATTTAAAAATTTACCCGTAAAACCAGAAAGTTTGTCAGTTAGTAACTCCTTAGAATTTGTTAAATTAATTAAAGATTGTGAACTGGAAGCCGGGGAAATTTTAGTTTCATTCGATGTAACGCTATTATTCCCCTCGGTACCTATTCCAGAGACTATGAAATATTTAGAAAGCTTGCTCCACAAGAATAGCATTGAACCTTCAAAAATAAAAGAATACATGAGATTGACAACTCTGTGCATGACGCAAAATTGTTTCCAAGTAGGAGAAAAACTTTATGAACAGAAACAAGGCACAACAATGGGTAACTGCCTATCTCCTTTCATAGCCAATTTATTCATGTGTCAATTTGAAGTAGAACTTAAAAATAACGCTAAATATTTCCCGAGAGTCTGGATCAAGTACGTAATGGCATTCTCGCGATTTTTGATACACGTAAATGCGAATTAGACATGTTCGTTAATCAGATAAATTTGAAATTTCCGACGATTAAATTTAAGGTGGAAAAGGAACACAATGGCAAGATACCATTTTTAGATACTTTACTGATTAGGAATAAACATAAAATAGAAATCGATATTTTCCGGAAAGAAACCAATGTTAATAAATTCATCATCGCGGATTCAACATAAGACAGCTTCTTTTAATTTCTTAGTCAATCGGTTATTAAATTTTCCGTTAACAAAAGAGAGATATGAATTAGAACTGGATTTCATTAAAAATATCGCGAAATATAATGGCTTTGACATAGAAATAATCAATAAATATTAGAAAAACAAAAATAAAAAATACAATCCGCGAATCCACAAGTTTGATATCTCAAAGTAACCAGGAGAAAAAGTACATGTGTTTACCATACCACCCCATCACGAAAAACATTAATAAAGTTGTGAAAGAACGAGGTCTCCAAGTAGCCTTTCGGTCCGAAAATACTATCAAAAGTCTCCTAGGGAATACCAAAGATAAAGTTAATTTTAATTCGAAATCAGGTATATACGAAATTAATTGCGATGATTGTAATTTGAAATATATAGGCCAAACAAAACGACCAATAATATCCCGGTTTAAAGAACACATATCACATATTAAATACAATAGACCGGATAAATCTAACGTTGCCAACCATGCTCTAAGTTCACTGCACAATGTGTCGATTAAAGGGTTGAAACTTGCCAAGGCCATTAATAACCCCCGCGATCTTGACGCCTTCGAAAGTATTCATAGCGCTAAAAACAAACAAAATTCCATGAACGGAGATAAAGGACCGATCCCCTTCACCTGTCTCTTTTCATTCTTAGAAACGTAAATAAAAAGGTCGTGGACGTTTCAAACTGGAGTTTAAACAGATGTGGGTGCCTTTTTCCTTAAGAGATGTAATTTTTTGTCGATCCTTTCGGTCGATATTTTTGCATGTTTCAGTTAGTGTATACGTGGACGCCGTGTAAAGTTGTTGCGTAAGCTGTTGCACTAGCTTTACTGTGCCCCATGTGCGACACCTTGATTAGTGGTTTTACCTACTGATGATGACAACTTAGTTGTAGAAATACGTATTTAAGATACTACTGCTAATTGTGGTAAGGGGTTACATACCTTTTTTTTTAATAGATAATGTAATAGATAGTGAAAACAGAACTTGCTTAGTATTAACAACCACATAAAACGTGCTTAAAAAACGTGTAAAACCCCTTACCACAATACCACAATTAATAATCACATCGCAAATACATATTTCAACAACTATGTTGCCGTCGTCTGTAAGTAAAACCACTAATCACAATGTTGAACATAGAACGCAGTAAATCTAACAAAAAGAATCGCGAAGCAGTTTCTCCTATTCGGAAATGATATATGTGTTTCTCAAAACCTCCGTTCTCCATCTTCTTTCTAGGAATGAAAAGAGACATCTAGATGGGACAAGACAGTTGTTCGCGTTGAACGTATTATTTTTTAACGATATGAATTCTTTCGAATATATCGAGCTCCACCGGATTGCTTATATTTTTGATAAGTTTTAACCCTTCTACTGTGATATTATGGTGGGCGTTTAATACATGACGTGCGACACTAGATTTTCTAGACTATTAAATTTAATATTCTGTATATATGCTTTATAAGGGGTTATTATTGAGCGTTTCGTTTAACTTAAATATATCAAATTTCAATCGCAGAAATTAATTTCGTATATACTCGATTTCTGATTAAAATCTACTTTATCTTTGGTATTACCAAGGAAAGCTTTAATTCTATTTTCTAGCTGAAATGAAACGTAGAGATCTCGTTCATTAGCAACTCTATTTATGTTTTTTTGTAATTTGACGGTATGGTAAACACATGTACTTTTTCACATGCTTATTTAACGTAACAAACGTGTCTTTTCTTTAAATTCTTTCTAATTAATTTATTCTTTATTTCTATGTCAAAATCAACATAACTCTATATTTTGCATATGGAGCTGAAATAAAACAGTTGATAGCGTTTAAAGACTTTATTGATTTTCGAAGTATCCGCTAAGATTTATGCACCTCTGCATGCTAACTATGGAAACAGTTATTCTACTCGTTTGTTAGTATGTACAGTCAAAATTGCGTTTTTGAAGGCATAGACTGCTCCTTCTGACGACAGGAACCTTTGATCACGCAGGCTGGCTTTGATTTTCGTAAAAGTAAAGAAATCGTTGGGATTTAGGTCAGGACTGTACTGAGGATAGTTTAACAATTCGACGTTTTGTTGCGTTAAAAATTCAATTGATTTACGATCTGTGTGCGAACTTGCATTGTCTTGGTGGAGGATGATTTGTCGTTGTTAGTTGGTTTTTCAGAGCTCAGCGATGACTTGCGGCAAACAAATGGTTGTATAAACAAGTTGGCAGTAACAGTTCTTTGATCTTGTAGAGAAATTGTTGCTGCATGACCTGCTTTCGGGATAAATGTTGCGAACATCTTTTTGGACACACTTCGAGAACGAATGACTTTTGTCGGTGTTTCTTCAGCTTGAAACACCCAAACAGACCCAAATAAGTTCGTATGAATAAATTCAAGATTTGTGGTGATAAATCATGGATTTACTCATACGAGCCAGAAATAAACGGCAGTCGTCTGTTGATTGTGAGTGGTGACTCATGTGTTTTAGAGTTTCCTGCGCTGAAGTGGTATAAAATTATTTGACACCGATGCACCCTAACTGTTTTCTGTTCTTCTGTCAACAGACGCGGTATACAACGGGAAACTAATTTTTTACACACAATTCTTCAAGCAAATTTTTTAGAATTAAGGTCATTGAAATCCCCAATGATGCCTTAATTCCCCGATATGTCACATATCGATCTTCATTGATAAATTTGCACACAGCATCGACGTTTTCCTGAGCGACTCGCGTTTTTGGTGTACCTGCTCTTGGATCGTCGCCAAGGCTAATCCGTCCACGTTTAAGTTCTCCATACCAACGAGAAATTATTGACTGATATAGTGCTTCATTACTGGAAACAGAAACCAACACGGCGAGGCATTCTTGTTGAGATAATTGTCTTCGAAAATTATTGCGCGAAAATGTTCACGGTTTAATTTCCATTCGACTAGCCTGTCAACTTTCACAACTCGTTCTAGCTACAACATTACAAGTATCGCACTTAAACTTTGGATTTAGGTTGACTAAAGATGGATGTTAATTTTTAGTACTGACATATGATTAATAGCCCCCTCTATGTCTCAGTATGCAAAACATAAAAGACATCGCTCGGAGGTACCACCTTTATTTTTCAAAGCCGCTTCGGAAACAGGTCATTATAATAAATATATTTTAACCCAGTAAAACCCGAAACAGAAATAAGAAAAACACCCTAACCACAATATACATCAATAAATACTATATACGTGCTTCGGTAACTAAGTTGCCATTTTCAGTAGAATAACCTTAAAACCTGAAAAATGTTAAACGTAGCGTTTTTGGCTAAGGTAAACCTTAGAAGATATGCTCTTCACCAAATCGCCAGTGGGATAACACTAAATTCCTAATATCGAAATAACACTTATATACTACTTAAACCTAGCGTGAAATTTAGGGAACCGTGAAGCGTGAATACATGAAGCGTAAAAAAAAAATAATGCTATTGTCACAATAAATCATATAATTCTAATTCTAACTTACTACGCCTACTATAAAGTTATTTAATTTCTGAAGTCAGCCATTTCATTTTCGCGTAAAAAGTTACTTTATCAATAATTTTACAATTCGATGAAACATTAACTTTCATAAATTTAGGAAAAACTTTGCTTTGTTTGCACTTCAAGAAATTAATATCGGCTTTCAATAAACTAATCTTACTCGTCAAACTATGAAATCTATTGTACTCCTTTGACCAGGAAGTCATGGTGATCCGAAATTGGTGGAGACTGTGGCTTGTAATCTGAAACAGAAATAAGAAAAACACCCTAACCACAATATATATATATATATATATATATCAATAAATAAATACGCTTCATGTATTCACGCTTCACGGTTCCCTAAATTTCACTCTAGGTTTAAGTAGTATATAAGTGTTATTTCGATGTTAGGAATTTAGTGTTATCCCACTGGCGACTTGGTGAAGAGCATATCTTCTAAGGTTTACCTTAGCCAAAAACGCTACGTTTAACATTTTTAAGTTTTAAGGTTATTCTGCTGAAGATGACAACTTTGTTGCCGATATACGTATATAGTATTTATTGATATATATTGTTGATAGGGTGTTTTTCTTATTTCTGTATCAGAATACAAGCCACAGTCTCCACCAATTTCAGTAAAACCCATTTTGAGAGTAAAATCAACATAAAAAAATTTCAATCTATTACAGTTACCTGTTACAATGTTCTTGGTAATTTGTTTACATTATTGAATAAAGAGATGTTCTTCAAAAAAATATATATATTAAAACCTGTATTCAACAAAGTTTAAATATTTTTTCCCTCCTTTTTAATTCTCAGAAAACAAATCCAAAAATATATGAACAGAGAACAAATCCTGACAGAGCATCATTAATAATGTTATATAATTTACGTTCAGTGTTTGCTTGCTAGCTGAAAAGGGGAAACTATTTAATACTATGTAGATGCGCTTATTTATAAAACTGACAAAAATGTATTTTGCAGCGCAAGCTGACGTACCACATTTATTACATAAATTTAATTCGAGGAAATTACAATTCTGAGCAAACTCGAGAATACCACGCCGTTCCTCTAGTGACTGCGATCGTGCTGGCATTCTGCACCAAAGATTTGTTATCCGTAAATCAATAATACATTCCGACGTCGCTACGCTGAAATATCTCGTTTCATCATTCAAATGCAATAGCTAGAAAATTATGAGCGACTACGATGAGTAAAAATAAGGATAATTTAGTGGTTGGTGTATGCGTTCGTCAAATAAGTTGGACTACGAAATATGTTGTGTAATTCGATTTATACCGGGTACGCTAATAGTTTGTCGTGAAAACTAACAAAGATAGAAAAGTGAGTTTTTCTGTACGTATATGGTATATAATAATAATATTAATAATAGTCATAATAATAAGGAACTTTGTTTTCCGTTTCAAATAAAAAATAATAACATGCAGAAGATGCAAGTATAAAAAATTAATACAAGAAAAGATGAAAAGAAAAATAAGAAGGCAAAGTTTGGTTTTGGGAACACAGAACCACAACTATTCCTCCACTTTCCCTTGTAACAATAAGTAGATTCGGAATCAAACATGATTATTGCTTAATCTAACTTAATTATGTGGTATTAAAGAAAAATAATGAAATAAGGAAACACAAACAGAGCAAACAAAGCAGTTACTTAGACTACACCGTTTACACATCTACACATACACACACTGTATATATATATATATATATAGACTATTAAGTATTATCGACCGTACTGTATACTTTATTTCACTCTCTCAAAGTGAAATAAAGGATTTTTTTTTTACTTGACAGACCGCTCACCCATTAATTAATCTTTACTTATATATATATATATATATATATATATATATATATATATATATATATATATATATATATAAGTGTTTAGATAATTTCTTAGCCGTTTATTAAATATAACAATTGATAAATTATTGGAGTTTTTTGGCTTCTATATAAAATATTTACAAATATCAAATTAGTATGTATGTAATTGCAAATAAACATTGCTGTCTACAAATTACAAAGAAAATCATACGAAATTTTTAATTGAAAAATATTGTCTATGTTGGGACTTGAACCCAAGTCTACAGTTTGCCGTACTGTCGCTTTTACCACTCAGCCACAATAGACCTAGGTTTAAGCTATTTAGAAATGCATTATAAAGTAACAGTATGATTTGCTTTGTAATTTGTAGACAGCAATGTTTACATCCCCACTTACTTTGCAATTTCATACATACTAATTTGATATTTGTAAATATTTCATATAAAAGCCGAAAAACTCCAATAATTTATCAATTGTTATATATATATATATATATATATATATATATATATATATATATATATATGTATATTGTTACGTCGCTGAGGCGCTGAATGATAATAATAAGATAATATTAAATAGTTAAATCGTACTTTAGCTGTAAGATGTTGGGCGCCTTATTTAATAAATAGGTAAAGTTAGATTATCAGCTGATCGTACTTAGTATCTCTGATAACGGCTAGGGGTCGGTAGAACATGATTAATGTATTAAATAAACTTGACTCTTACTAGGATCATCGTCGGTGGGTTTATACTCCTATAAAACTTACGGAAAATTAATTAATAGTTTTACAAAGTTATATCTAGCTACGCAATGATAAATAAAAGAGCTTCTTTAGAATAATAAGTATAAAATATTTATTGAATGCAAGGTATCTGTATACAATGAATAAACAACTTGCCTAACGGCAAAACATCTAATTAAAATAATTTGCACGTGTGAAATTGTGGTTAAGTACTAGTGAAATGGAATAGTAAAGTATGTTATGATATAAATAAATAAACAAACACATTAATGGTAAGTACTACAATTCCTAATAACTATTGCTCTTTTCATAAATTTAAGCAAAATAGTAGTATATCTAAAAGTCAAATCAAGATGTAATGAATTTAGTGAATTTGATTGGTTGAGAAATAATTATTAATAAGACTTTTTACCAAAAAGAATTGAATTAAATTAACCTGTGTCTTGCAGGGAGCGTGCAGGTATTAAGAAGGTTTCGGTTATTCAGGATGTTCAACGGTGCGGGATCAAGATAGGTACTCTTGGGTTATACGATGCAGGTATGTAGAAGCTTGTTCTTGTGTGTAGAAATCGTACGACGCTCGGCGGCCAAAAGATGCTTTGGTGTATTTCTTGCCGGTGTCGGATATTATACTTGCAAAAAGTATTTCAAAAGTTGCGCCAGTATTTATTACGCCTTCTCTATATAATTTTATTCTTCTAGCACTAGTATTTTAAAATTTAATTTAATTAATTTAAAAGCCGGAGTTTCACTTTCTAGGCAACTTGTGAGTAAAAATTCTGCACCCACGCTCGCTATCAATTATTTCTTTCCAAAGCCTTATTAGAAATTGAAAAATTGACTTGATTTATACTTTTATAATTCTTTACAATACTCAAAATGTAGATAAAATGTTAATTTGGACGGAAAAACTAAATTAAAATATTAATTTACAAATAGATATGATTGCCTTTTCCAATGTTAGGTTATGTACAATATTCAATGCAAAAATAACCTGTTCGCGGGTTTTTCTTATAATTTGAAAAGTGGGCGTGTACAATTAGTATCGATATAAAATTCAAATGTAAATAAATTAACTACCTTTTTTTTTAGTTTCGCGTAATAGACTTGAATATTAAAATGAAAATTAAAAATTTGAAAAGTAAATTTTGAAATAAATAGAAATTAATCTGAAATATACAAAGTTATCGTAATATTAATTTATTAACATTTCGACACTAATTTTACATGTTATGTCCACCAAATGTAGCTATTCAATTGAGTGTATTTCTAGTATTAATTCTTTGTATGATAACAATATAAATATATATATATATATATATATATATATATATATATATATATATTGTTATATATTGTTATGATACAAATAGCTCAGTTATTCCAGCTATCGTTAATGAAAAAGTAAGAATTAATACTAGAAATACACTCAAATGAATAGCTACATTTGGTGGACATAATCAGCAGGATATATATATATATATATATAAGTGTTTAGATAATTTCTTAGCCGTTCATTAAATATAACATTTGATAAATTATTGGAGTTTTTCGGCTTTATTATATGAAATATTTACAAATATTAAATTAGAATGTATGTAATTGCAGAGTAAGTGGGGATGTAAACATTGCTGTCTACAAATTACAAAGCAAATCATACGAAATTTTTTATTTGAAAAATATGGTCTACGTTGGGACTCGGACCCAAGTCTACAGCTATCCGGGCTGTCGCCTTTACCACTAGGCCACAATAGACCCAGGTGCAAGCTATATAGAAATGCATTATAAATAAACAGTGTTAATGAATCAGATGTCAGTTATTGAATGTAGATGTCAAGCTGAAAGCAGAAGTCAGTTTTGAAAGCTCATGTCAGTTTTGATAGCAGATGTCAGTTAGTGAAAGCAAATGTCAATTATTGAAAGCAGATGTCTGTTTTGAAAGCAGATGTCAGTTATGAAAGCAAACGTCAGATTAGAAAGCAGATGCCTATTTTGAAATTAGATGTGAGTTACTGAAAATAGATGTCAGTATTTTGAGAGCAGATGTCAGATTTGAATGTTTGAAAATGCTAATTATTACTCCATAGCTATATGAGTGTTTAGATAATTTCTTAGGCGTTCATTAAATATAACATTTGATAAATTATTGGAGTTTTTCGGCTTTATTATATGAAATATTTGCAAATATTAAATTAGAATGTATGTAATTGCAGAGTAAGTGGGGATGTAAACATTGCTGTCTACAAATTACAAAGCAAATCATACGAAATTTTTTTATTTGAAAAATATGGTCTACGTTTATAATGCATTTCTATATGGCTTGAACCTGGGTCTATTGTGGCCTAGTGGTAAAGGCGACAGCCCGGATAGCTATAGACTTGGGTTCGAGTCCCAACGTAGACCATATTTTTCAAATAAAAAATTTCGTATGATTTGCTTTGTAATTTGTAGACAGCAATGTTTACATCCCCACTTACTCTGCAATTACATACATTCTAATTTAATATTTGTAAATATTTCATATAATAAAGCCGAAAAAACTCCAATAATTTATCAAATGTTATATATATATATATATATATATATATATATATATATATAAATATAATATTTTCGTGACCTTGGTATGATAAGGTAAACTTAATAAGTCCGCGATTAAAGGTCTGGTTCATTACTTCAAAGTATATATATTTAAAACAACCCTACATGTTTCGGCAATGATGCCTTTGTCAAGGGAATAAAATATATATATATATATATATATATATATATATATATATTTTATTCCCTTAAAATTTTCGGATTCTAACGGGTCTAATTTCTGTGTATGTGTTTGCGCTACTAAGTGACGTTTTACGTGCGATTTTTTGGAATTTTTAACGATATTTTACAGACTTTGCAATAAATTTCGGACATACAATCAGTTTGACCCTTAATCCAACTCGCCGTTGTTTCACGATGCCATTCTCTACGTTGTTCCATATCTGAAAAAGTAACTTAAACTATGTTCTAAATCTAAATAAATGAAAATTAAAAATGTATGCCTAAGTTATTAAAACTTAACGAAATTTAATGCACGCTTACGTCAAAATAATTGGGAGAAGTAGATTCGATGAAACGATATTAAACAGGATCTATTACAAAAATTGAGAAGTATGTAATTAACAGTTAAAACTATGTAAAATGGAAACTAACTCACCGTACTTACGAAATCTTACGAAATATAAACTAATAAATAAAATGAATTATAAAAACTCCTCAAGCTTCTATCTACGCCCAGGATAAAGGAATTTATCTGTAATATTGAAGTAGTTGCGTCACAATTCAACGACAAAGACAGTTGTGCGGTTATCCGAATGAATAGTCGCATTCGATAACCGGGTATTATACTTAGCGATGTTATAGACTATTTATATCGTCCATTGTAATTTCGGCCTGTCGTGTCCGGTCCCTAATAATAACTAATAATCAACAACTAAATTACTCAAATTTCTATAAGCAGGCAGTGACAAAATTGTAACTAATATTAAAACGCGATGATAACAAAGAGAAACTACAAAAAGCGACTTGATGTGGAAATTTTCAGCAGAAATTTGACGTTTCGTTAGATTCTTAATTGTTTGAAAATTACAGCCATCATCATAATATTTAATAGTATTAAAGATATTTCCCATAAAAGCGGAATATCGTTGAAAATATTCCGAAATTGGTGGAGACTGTGGCTTGTAATCTGAAACAGAAATAAGAAAAACACCCTAACCACAATATATAACAATAAATACTATATAATTATTTCGGCAACTAAGTTGCCATCTTCAGTAGAATAACCTTAAAAACTGAGAAAAAGTGTTAAACGTAGCGTTTTTGGCTAAGGCTTAGCCAAAAACGCTACGTTTAACACTTTTTTTGTTTTTAAGGTTATTCTACTGAAGATGGTAACTTAGTTATATTGTGGTTAGGGTGTTTTTCTTATTTCTGTTGAAAATATTATGAATAAGTATTACGTGATTGGTACCATTTTGAAGGTAATTTTACAGGGAATTTGCTGACAATATCGAAAAATATAGGTTCCATTTAAAAATTTTTGATGATTCCATTTGGCGTATATACATATATACTCCTTGGGTTTTGCTACATAGAAGCCATGCAATGTATAATTGTCCACGAGAAAAATATAGATTCTCTAAATTCGATTCACTTACTTGCAATAATTGACCCTGTGATTCGTTTCCCATTACTGTAAAAGCCAGTTTAATTGGAAATTACAATCGCTTGAATTGGAATGGCATATTCAATTAAAATTGTTGCTTCGATAAAATTGTTTAATAACCTTTTCACTGCCAATCTGGTACCATTGCAAAGACGGCGTGGGTCAATGTTTCTAAGAAGCATGTTGAATTATCAATTCTACACACACAGGCAAGATTTGCACCTTAAAAATACATAAAAATTTATTCTGCATTTGACTTTTGATACGGATCGGAACAAAAACAAGACGTTTTAATAAAATTCCAAAATTTCACGTGGATGCCTTGTTGTACACTAATGAAAAGTTTTATTCTATTTAAACAGGGAAAACCTGAAAATTTATTTTAAACCCCAATCAATGTCAACCTAAGTGTGCACAATGTTCCCAAAATTAAATTTCCTTGTCCGCCAAAAATTTGAAATACACGAAAGTCGTTTCAATTTAAACAACTTTCATTTGTTTTTCTTTGCTTTATTTGAATATATTCTTCAGTCGCAACCTCTGGACTTTTATGTAGATTTATTAGAATATTTTACTGAGAATTCGTAAATCCTTTTCGCATCTTGGCTTATTTTTGAGATGATAATACTGTATAATTTCAAGTTTCGTAAAATATTATATGTAATTTCATTAATAACAGCAATAATAATCAAATACTGGAAATATATCATGAAGAAATAAATATTCAGGTCGTTATTTGCAGGGGATTAATAATAATATTTATTAATTGTCCAACAGGTTACCCCAATACAGACAACATAAACAAATAATAATTATAATACATATTGTCATGGATTTTCCATGGACAAGTAAGGAAAAAGATTGAACTATTAGTGAACTCTGTACTAGGGACAGTTTATAAAAAAATTAGCTATTTCACTTGTATATTTATTTATTTCAGATGGGGATCGATATATCTAATGTTGTATAAATAAAATATTTAATGTATGAAATTGTGATTAGCCCTCGTATATTTAGGTGGACCAAAGAAATTGAATTTGCCGCTTTTTCGGATATTGTATTTGATAAGATGTATTGTCTGTATATTTTGATTTGATAGATGGTAGGGATAGCCAGGCGGATATGTAGAATTTTTCATTTTTATTTTAGAGGTATCTTGACTGTTAAAGTGTTCAGTTTAAAGAATAAAATAATCAATTTTGTTCTTTGTGTTATATAAAATCGGTCTGTATTTTGTTTTGCATTTAATGTAAGGTGCAAGTAAATCTTAATTCGATTTTTGCGAAGTTTTTCATATTTATTTGAAATCTTGTGGAAAAAGATGCCTCTCGTGTATTTTAAAATCACACAAAAACTTAATGTAAGTTGATAAAAATTATTTTATTTATTTATTAGATATTAGGATTATTTTCAGTGCTATAAATTTTGTATTTATTGTAATAATAATGTGTTTGAAAGTAGTATATGGATATTAGCGAAAGCTTGTCATGTTTTTTTTAAGGGAAGTTGTTTTTCTTAATATTATACTTCGAGAACATTTTTTTTTGGAATTTAAGGTTGGAGGAATTGTAGTGGGGATGGATCTTGTCATGTTATTTGATGCATGAATATAAATTTTCAACTAGCGTGAGTTTTAAAAACTAATTTGTTTTTGATATTTGTTTGAAGGGGTCACAGTAGAGGTTAAACTTGACAGATTTCACTAATATTTATTAGTTTTATATTTGATCGTGTTTCACAAGAGGTTTTTCTCTGTGTGCGAGTCAATGTTCACAAAGAGTGTTTCCTCATTGCTACTGTTTAATGACGCTTTAGCACCCTATACACTTTGTAGAGGGATTTTTTTCTTTTTTATTTTTTAAATATATATATTAGTGTAAAGAAAAAATGTGTGTATAAATTATCTGACACCTTGTGTTTTAATTTTTAATATACCGGTATCCGAGAGGATCGACCCAGAGACGTAAGCTCAAGGATTCTACTAGACTGAATAGCCGGCGATATAAGCTGTAGTGGGAATTAAAATTAAATAAAGCAATTTCAAAGTAAAATCCACTGCAATATGTGAAAAAGAATTAAATACAAAGTATAATTCAATAATATAATAAAACTGCCTAAATATAAAATAATAGTCAAAGAAAAGAGAAAAATAAACATTAAACGACGAAACAAATTAACGAAACGTGTTTGCAGAAAAATTATTTAAACTGTTTAAGTTTTTGGCAGAATGCACCATGGGAACCCTCAGCAATATATTCGTTCTAGCCGTTGCACAGTGAGAAAATTTAGGAAGTTTAGCGGAACTTTATTCAATTTTTGAAATACGTAAAATGCATAAGATTATTTATTATTTTGTTAGGTAAATACCCCGCCTCTAAAACCTCATACTCAGTTTGGGGATTTACCCTGCGAAAGAACCGCAAAATGCAAAAATTCGCATTACTTATTCAATCATACTTTTTGCCTATAGAAAGCTATTCGAGTTGTTAAAGTTAATAGAGTGGTACATACAAATGGCAAATCAGTAGGCCATGATTTTTTCTTCATGTATTTTATTAGAAAATTGTCGATTATTGGCATTTAATTAATTACAAAATCTTTCCTTGCTCGTGTGTGATTTGTTCGTGGAAAAAGTGATTTTTAAGAAGTAAGTTAAATTTACATTTTTAACTTTAGTGGAGATTTTAAAAAGTGATACCACATAATACCAGCTTGAAACGCACAACATTTTAAAGTTTTTTTTCCCTCTGTTGAAAACTCAAAAGATCTTCTGCGATATTTTGCGATCTTCTTTTAAATGAAACATTTTCCAGAATGACTTTGCAAGTTTCATATAACTGTATATTCCAAAAGTGGAAGGAAGAACCGACATCGGATGCCATCATTGGTTTTGTTTTGGAAAAAATAGGCTCACCAATGTTAAGATCTGATGCTCTTTGCAGTTTAAAGGCAACTCTTCGCGCACTGGTTTGTAAAATACGAAAAAGGTGGAGGGAATCCAGTCGAAATTTAGCATCATTTCTGAATAAAAATGCTGTCTGGCTTGAAAATAATGTAAAGCTTTCAAATGCTGTAAAGGATGCATTGCCCAGTGGATCGAGGACCAATGCAGGCAGACCTAAAAAAGAATTTAGTTATTGTCATCTTAAAGTGCAAAACAGAAAAGTGCATCATCTTTTGAAGTCCGGTAGTCAAGACGAGTTAGCCAAAGCAACCGTAACAAAGCTATACCAATCTGGAAAACGAAACTCTGCAGCGATTGTCAAGGAACTGGCATCTGCTTCTCCAGAAAGGGGAAGCAAAATCAAAATGGCCTGCATGTCTTCTTCAAACAGCCCACGAAAATTAACTCCGGACCAGGCTCTGTCGCTACTTATTGATCCAAACTTATCGTCAAATCAATACAACATTGTTCGGGATCAAGCAAAACATCACGGTTGCACTTTGTATCCACCTTATTATGTTGTAAAGGAGGCAAAGAGGTTATGCTATCTAAAGGACATAATAATAACTGAAGTTTCAGCTGAAGTATCAGTTCAGTCGCTTATAAATCACCATAGCAAGACTTTGTACAGGGCTAGAAGAGACTCTTAGAACTTTGTCAAACGTTAAAGCACTAAATATTATCGTAAAGTGGGGTTGTGATGGGGCGGAACAAGTTAACTATCGACAAAAGTATATGGACAAACATAGCTCTGATGATAGTATGTTTAGTGTATCAATGGTACCAATCCAAATGTGCTCCGTAAATGATAATGGTGATAATCAGTCACTAATTTGGAAAAACCCTGCTTCTTCTTCCGCACGGTACTGTCGTCCCATTAATTTCGTTTTTACCAAAGAAACAGTCAGTGTAATTACCTCAGAAGTAAACAAAGTGAAAGAACAAATATCTCAACTTACTCCAACCACTATACTTGTAGAGGGCAAGCAATTTCAGGTTACAGCAAATATCTTTTGTATGATTGACGGTAAAGTACGCAATGCTGTATCATCCTGTGCATCATCACAAATATGCTACTTATGTGGGGCTAAACCTAGTGAAATGAACAACATCTGCGATATACCTCAAAAAAATATAAACGAATCCTTTATATCCCTTGGACTATCGCCCCTCCATGCATGGATAAGGTTTTTGGAATGTATTTTACATATATCGTACAAACTTGATATTAAAGCATGGCAAGCTCGTGGAGCAGAAAATAAAAAAAAAAGTTGCAGAGAAGAAAAAATACATTCACCAAAAATTAAAAGAGGAGTTTGGCTTGCTTATAGATATGCCAAAACAGTAGACCGGAAATACAAACGATGGTAATACCGCGAGGAAATTCTTTAGAAATGCCGAAAAGTCTGCCGAAATAACTGGCGTTAACTTAGAATTGATCAAACGTTTTCATGTGTTGTTAGAGTGCCTAAATTGTGGTCTTAAAATTGATTCAGAAAAGTTCGGCGAATA
Source organism: Melolontha melolontha (assembly GCA_935421215.2). Taxonomy (NCBI): domain Eukaryota; kingdom Metazoa; phylum Arthropoda; class Insecta; order Coleoptera; family Scarabaeidae; genus Melolontha; species Melolontha melolontha. The sequence goes on along the minus strand of OW285236.1, from coordinate 18,409,054 downwards.
TGCAAGAGAAACTTTGGAATTGTATTTGAAAGAATATTTCTGGTACTCAATGCCCGTAAGTGTGCATAAAGTCCTTTGTCATGGAAAGGATATTATAGCCTCCTGCATTCTTCCGATCGGACAATTTTCTGAAGAAGCTCAGGAGGCAAGAAACAAAGACTGCAGAAAATATCGCGAACTTTTTACTAGAAAAACGTCAAGAATTGACACAAATACGGATTTATTTTATCGACTGCTTATTTCGTCGGATCCGTACATCGCTAGTCTTCGTAAAGCACCCAAAACCAAGCATAGTGAAGTTACGCCAGAAGTTTTAGTGTTGTTAGAAATATTTGCAGGCCCGTGTAATTATTGCGAGTCTTCAGACGATTGCAGTGAGTCTAGTTCTGAATAGGTGTTCAACATGTTGTTATAATATGTATGTTTTTTTAATTGTTCTATAACAAAAAACACAAATAAACTCAAAACCTTTAAATAAAACATATTAATTTTTATTAAAAATTTAAAAAACCAACAAATAGAACTGTTTTACTGTTTTGAATAATTAAGTTCCGGTAAACTCAAGAAATTTCGCACTGTGCGTTGGAAGAAAAAGCAGTTCATTCACTCTTGAGTTTGGACGAGGTACGCGAAAATTCACTTCTGCAAGCAAAACAGCTGGATTGGTCTTATAAAGAATTACATTTTTGATCAAATTTAAACTAATTAGGTGTCGTCTTGCTTCCAGCGATTCAACTCTATGACGATCCAAGAGTAGCCTGTACTCCAAACCACGAGAAGGGTGCACTCCATCAACTTTATAACTTAAATACTTTAGAAACTTGCGCTGTATGGATTCAACTGCATTAATATAGCAGTCATATATTGGATACCACACGACAACGGCATATTATAACTTGCTAACAACAAGCGCATAAAAAGAGACATGAGTGAAGCTATATTGTCCAAGTCCTTACACGTACGGATAATGAAACCCAATGATCGATATGTTGACGCAGTGACTTGGGAAACATTATCAGCGAAGGTCAGCTTTTCATCAAAAATATCTCCAAGATCATTGACATGTGTTTTTCGATTGATTGCAATATTGTTAATAGAATAATTGAAAAGATATCTATTGGGATTTCTGATGGAAGATATGAAGCAGCATTTGTCTATGTTTAAATTTAATTTGTTTGACGAGCACCAATTTGTGACACGATTCAGGTTCTTTTGAAGAAGGGCAACATCTTGAGCGCTACTAATTCGATGAAAAATTTTTAAATCGTCCGCATAAGCCAAAACACGTCAATTAATAGAGCTTATTAAATCATTAACAAAGATATTAAATAACAAGGGTCCAAGATTGGAACTCTGGGGCACTCCGGAGATAGAAAGGTACGTTCTAGATTTGTAGCCATTATAGTATGTAAAATTCCTTCTATCAGTAAGGTAAGAAGTGAGGAGCATTGTTAGTGAGTTTCTGAATCCGGACAAACTGATTTTACCCAGGAGAGTAGTATGGTCAATGGTATCGAAGGCACGAGAAAAGTCAGTATAAATGACGTCCATCTGCTCTCCCCTGTCAAGTGCTTCACATACAGCCTGAGATAAAAGGGCGAGGTTTTAAGTGGCAGACCTTTTAGACATAAAACCATCTCCATTTGGCGACAAGAGTGATTTGATGTTAGAGTAAATATGTTCATATAATATAGCCAAATGCACATTTACAAATTTGGGTAGGGGCCTGTAATTATTAACATCAGGGTTATCTCCTTTTTTTTGTGTACAGGACATATATTGGCGATTTTCCAGATAACAGGGAAGAATATTCGATGATGGCAAATTTGTATGCGTTATTGAATATAATCACTGATAGCACCTGGCAAGAATACATCAGAGAAAGTTTATGCAAAGGCATCAACAATGCGCTGAGGGTCGTCGAATTCAGAATCGCCGTTATAGAGTTTACCAGGAATTCTGGAGCTATCATGTTTGGATCTTACAAAGCTCCAAAACGATTTAGGTTTATCCAGAGGCGAATGCTGAATGCGGTCAATATAATTTTGATCGGCCGTAGCTATATTATCCTTAAGAATTCTTCGCACACGCTGAAATTCACGTTTGAAGATATCAGCCCCAGTCTGCTTCCATCTTCGATGATAATAAAGCTTCAAATCCAATAATTCTGTCATAGATGGTGTTAACCACGGAGGAAAACGTTGATTCTTACTATTGTGGTAGGTATTAGGAATACAAGAATCCATCACGGAGTATATTACACAGTAGAACATATCAATAGCCGTATATCAAACCGTAAAACGGCATCAAAGAAGGACCAATCAATAGAGATTAATTCAGAATAAAACTTTTGAAAATTTGCCATCATGAAATTGTAACGCCTGTTGTTATTTATTGGGAAGCTAATTGGAGTAGATAGTGAATGCAACAATAAATCAACTGCGAGCGCAGAATGATGTAAATCAAAGAACCAGTGGCACTGAATCATGTAATACATTCAGCTCATAATTCATATTAGATAGGACTAAGTCTAAAATTTTATTATTCGCATTTGGTATAGCATTGTACTGCGTCAAAGAGATTCCATAAAAAATAACATACGATTGCATTTAGCGTCATTACGGACGAAGCTGTCACAAAAAGTCGGAAAATTGAAATCATCGACTAACAGCACTGGCTTATCTAACAAAAGTATCTCAAGCATATCAAGGAACTGTTTCAAGGCACCAACACCAGTAGAACATAAATAACAACAAAGAATGAAGAAACACAGTGCAAGCACACTTTGCAAACAACTACATCAATTGAAGGCACCACCATCTTAATATCACTAGTGTCCAGCACTTCATGTTGAAAATAATCACCTAATTCCAGCAAAACACCACCACCAAAAGATTTACCGGTTACGGTTGCATGCAAAAAGCTCATTATTTGAAATAGAGTCACATAGCCACGTCTCAGTCAAAAAAGAGCATAAAAAATGGACGAACATACACTGGTTAGGATTGTATGTGTTTCACTTCGGAGCACACGAACGTTCTGATAGTAAAAATGCAGAGGATGGGTCCTGTTGGATTCAATTAGTTTAAACATGAACAATTTTAGGAATGCCACTTATATATTTAAGTCTGATATCCCTTGCCCCTCTTGATTTGCGTTCATTGAGTTCATCCCTAACTTTTTTTATAAAGCTGCGTCTCCATTGGTGTACGGTCGCGAGTTATAACAAGTGTTCATTTGAAAAGTCAATCTAGTAGCATGTGATTTACTGAGAACATTTTGAAGTGTGTCGTAAATTAAAATTTACTACTTAACCTATGAAGTCGTATATTTTGGCAGTTTCATACATACAAATAAATAACAAATAATTGGTATTTATTGAAAACTATAACAAATATTGAAAATGTTATCCTTCAAGATCAATGCACTTTAAAATCCTCCGTTTAAAATTTCTGATGATATTCTGCAACATTACTGGATTGTTATTAATTTCCATGCATTTCTGTTCGATTCTCTGCAGCATATCATTCAAATTCAATATAGGTGTTCAAAATATGTTATTTTTTAGATAAGGCCACAAAAGGAAGTCCCAAGGTGTTAAATCGCATGAACGTGTAGGCCAGGCAATTTTAGTATTTGCGACTAATTATACGCTCATCAAAAAATTCTCTTAAATAATCCAAAGATTCTGCAGTACAGTGACAAGGTGCTCCGTCTTGTTGGAAATATGGATTTTGTAGTTCATCATCATGCAACTAATTGACAAATGGTTGTAAAATTTCCGTACGGTACCTTGGAGCAGTTAAAACGTTCCCTGAAAAAATATTGGTCCAATGATTCGTCTTTGGCTTATCGCTGCCCAAACACCAATTTTCTCTGGATGTAGCGATTCTTCATTAATTACAAGTGGATTTTCACTACTACAAATTCTTGTATTTTGTGAATTTAGGTATCCCGTTTTATAAAACCATGCTTCATCAGTAAAGATGACTCTTTGCGAAAGTTCTCCATTATTGTTCATATTTACAAACCAATTACATACAAAACTGTAGTCTACGTGGGTAATCAATTTCTAACAATTCTTGTACTGCTGTGACACGGTATGGATAGAGTTGCATATCTTTATTTAATAACTTGTGAGTTGTACCAACAGAAAGGTTTATTTGTTGACTCAAATGTCGAACAGATGTTTGTAGTTCATTTACCATTATTTCTTCAATAGGATTGACAACTTGAGGTGTACGTTTCTTAACTGCTCCGCTGCCTGATTTTCTTAAGAGACTACACGTTTCAGAAAAAAGTTTTAAAGTTCTATCCAAAGTATTCTTAAATTGTATATAATCTATTACAAAATGTGGACACACAACTTGAAATTCTACCATGCAATCTTGAACTGAATAAACCCATAAACAATGAATTTTATTACCACTTCGAAGGTAAGCGTGGACTAAAAAAATTTTATGTTCTAAAGTGAAAGCCATTTTAAAACTGAGAAGCAATTTATTTAAATCAGAATCGGCGCACGATTATTTTATGCACTAACTGATATTTGTGATTGACATTATCAAATGTCATTTGGATTTACGTTTACGGAACAATAATATATTTGCGTCTTATTCTATCAAAATTGCAAAGTAACCTAGATTGACTTTTCAAATGAACACTTGTTAAATACCCTATCAAATGTAGGGTTATCTTTCAGTAGTCGACCCTTTTTTAAGACCTTCACGACCATACCGGGCTGAAGAGCAACCTTAATAGGATGCAATTTACATAAAGAAACTATAGACTGTATTACTGCAGGATGTAACCACTAGCAGGAACAGATTATACCAACAGACATAATGGTGCTGCAAATTCTACACCAAAAAATAGTACAATAAAAACTAATTAATCAACTAATTAAGGATATTTAGCAGCTAGAGTCAATAGTTTTCGAGATATTTACAGTGCGATGACATAAAATAAAATAACTTGGTATTGCGTTTGTGCATTAAGGTGACAGAAACACGTGCCTTTGGCTGAAGTAAATGTTGGAACATACAAGATGTATGTCCATGCGTACAGATACAGATATGTGCAATGCATATCTGTATTATTAGTAACTGCATATATGATCCGAATTGAGTGCATATATTTAGTTTTTTTCATGCACATAATCCGTCCTTTACTTATAGTTATCGAAACCAATAGTTTTCCAATTTCTCATACAATAACGTTTTAATTTAGAGAAAAAAACATAAAAGATTTAAACCTATTGATATGACAGATAATGTGTTAAGTATTATTTAGGTGCAAAATACGCAAAACAATTTAATGAAAAAGGGCGTTCTAATTTGAAATGACAATAGAATTCGCGAAGTGGACATTAAAATTTTAAAGTGATTGCAATTGACATGGAGTACGTTTAAAACACACAACTACTTCACGTCAATTGTCTTTCACAATTTCGTTGATGATACTTGTATTAATGTGGAATTCAGCAGTAAAATACGATGAAATAACATACTGAAGAGATTCTATGTAATACGATGCAGTTAAATAAGTTAGCATTAATGTAAAACCAAACGATAGGAATGACACATAGCGGTGCATTAAATAGCTTCTAAATAATTTTACGATGTATTTGTAACGGTCATTACTAGAGAACGGACACGCTTACCACATGGCGCAAAGCCCAGTGCAGTACTGGCGAAAGGCTGTATTTCTAAAATATTTAATTTTATTTATATAATTGGAAAACAAACGGGTGGTGATCTATAAAATTACGAAATACATACGTATTTGTTGAAAAGTTGTATTTTTAAAGTTTTTAATTTTATTTCTATAATCGGAACATTTTTATTTGTTCATTTTGTCGCTCAAGTTGAGTAAAGGAGTATTAATATTGACTAGCAATAGTTTCTCAAGGTTTTCTTCTGTCAAATTTGTTCTCATTGAATTAAGTACATCCTTATAAATAGAAAACGTCCTTTCTACATCGCAACTGGTTATAGGTGCATACTGGAAATATTCTTTTATTTCTTCATATTTAGCCGTTAGATTTTGTGGAATTGTCTCCATACATAATTACTGCAATGTAATTCAATCTGGATTTATATTAAGAATTGCTTCAAAGTTTTGCCGAAGGCCACATCCGAAGTCACTTGGAATACTTTTCAAATTATTAACAGCCACATCTAATGTGGATAATTCTTCATTTAATTTGATATTTCGATTTTCAAAATAAGTGATTAGTTTTGGCAATTTTCCAAAGTGTTCGTGAAGGAAGTACAACTGATTTTTTAAATTTGGGATTTGTGTGAGCTCCTTGCACTCACCAATACTTCTAGCATCCTCCTTTAGCAGTGTTACAAAATGTTTTAGACTATCGAAATTCTCAGCATAATAACTAGTAGCTTCCAGCCATGTTCCCCATCTAGTTTTTACTGGAGTGGGAGGCAGTGACAGAGATGGAAATTTTTCCCTGAAAAGAGCTACTCTCAATGGTGCTTTTCTGAAAACTTTTTTAAAAGCTGATACAAGTCTATCAACTTCCGGAAAAGTGTCTCTGATATATTCACAGATTCTGTGGAGAGCATGTTCTAGACAAGTAATATGCAGCATATTAGGATATGTTTTCTTCAATAGTCTGCCTGTTTTTAACATATACGCAGCACTGTCACTGACAAATAAAAGTATTCTTTCTTTGTACGTGGTGTCCGAATGAAGCATTTTTTGCATATTCTCCTTAATGGTTTCAGCAACTGTTTCCGCATCAACTCTATTTATAACACTTGTTGATATTACATATGAGTTATAGGGAATAGTTGGATATATTACACCAGCTACAACATTTACGACACAGCGTCCTAACATATCCACCGTGTCGTCGGCGCTTATCCATATGTATTGATTTAAAAGATGGCTTCTAATGCGTTCTACTGTTCTCGTATAGCACCTAGAAACATAATATTTGCGTAAAATTGATTCATCAGGAACATTTCGACCAGTATATTTTTTCAGAAATGTCTTCAAAATTGGATTGTTCAATTTAAATAATGGAATATAAGTTTCACATAAATGTTTCACAGAGTTCTTCGTTAAAATTGTCAGATTCCAACGGGTTCAATTTTTCTTCGTGCTTTAACGATCCTACGTGACGTTTGACGGTTGATTTATTGCAATTTTTCAATCACGTTTCACACACTTCACAATAAATTTCGGAATCACTGGCAATGTACATACAATTAGTATGGCCCTCAATCCAACTCGCCATTGTTTCACGACGCCATTCTCGACGCTCTTCCATTGTCTGAAAAAGTAAGAATATTCTAGATCCAAATAAACGAAATTAAATAACGAAATTTTATGCACACTTACGTGAAAATAGTTGGAAGATGTTGCTTAAATGAAAAGAATAGGAATGTACGTGCTATTTCTCTTACGAAATACGATAAACTTATTTATTGTATCTACGTACACGACACCACTGAAAACACTATATTCTCCGAATACAATAGCTGGGTTGTCCATTGTTATCGCTGCGAGACCACGTGGCCGAGTAAGTCAAACAAATACTTCATTGAATTACGCCGGGATGTACTGAGCGACGTTATACACAATTCCAATTGCCGATTGCGTTTTATGGAAATTGCATCCGTTCTTTAGTCATTACAGGAACATATAAATTTTAAAATTGTAATCAACGATTTAGAATAATTTAGAACGAGATTACTTTGAAGTAGTTTGGACATGCAGAATCACACCTTTAGTGAAAAAAAAGAAGAATAACCTGTGGACCGAGAAATAGTCTGTAAAATTAAAGCAAAACCGACACAGGATCATTACGAAGTAACAACTAAATTACTGAAGAGTATCTCTGACAGCATAATACTAGCACTAACAGTGATTCAGTGTGATGATTAGTAAATGCTTGTTAGAAGGTAAATTTCCTGCTGAGCTAAATATTTCCAGGGTAATTCCCACTCATAAAAACGCTGACGTAAATTGTCCACAAAACAATAGAGCTATATCCATTTTGCCTGCGATATCAAAAATATTTGAACATGTGATAGCTGCAAGACAATCTTTTGTGCGAAGCCCAAGCTTCAGGAAAACATAGAATTACGAATATAGGAATAGCAGAGATCTTGAAGTCTCTGTTGGAGGCTATAGATACCCACCAGTACGGGGAGATCACATGCTTTGACTTGACACGAGCTTTCTACAGTTCTACAGTTCCGAGCTTTTGATTAGGGCTGATTGAGTAGGTTATTAAAGAGCAGTACATTCCTTAATTTTATTTAACAAAAATTATGGTATATATACAAATTATATATACAAAGTTTATTCTAGTGGTTCTAAACATGTTAATTTTATATACATTAACTAAGTGTAAATAAAAATCGCGGACATTTAATATTTGTTGCGGTATCACTGATATAACCTAGTTTAATTACGGAGCTTTATTAAGAAGTTTACACAGATGCTTATTAAGCATTTTTTGTATTCTAGTACTCATATTTCCCCATATTTATGCGATGACGATTTACTAATAATGAACTGGTTTATTTAAAATAACTTACATATGATTTTTATGCATCGGCAGTATACTAAGCTAGTTTAGATTAGAATACCTGACTTGGATATGTGAATTTTGATTGCTAAATATATAATACGTAAATTATACAGTACGATAATTCATAAAATATGAATTACACTATCTTATTTAGATTAAAATGGTGTTTAATCTGTGATTAAATACCGATACCTGCGAAGGTATTTTCATTTATCTAACAAGTATGTATGCCTTGACAATTTAGTAATAATAATAAAGTCAGGCCAGCGGACGTTCTCCGCTGCTACGGTAATGTGAGTAAGACCGTACGGCCAGGGATAATTCCTCGCAGGCGTACACCGTGTCTCGCCTTTAGTTCTAGCTCAGCTCCATGGGCAGCCCCCATGGAAGGACCCTAGAAGATGGGCACCACCGTGAGGGCCAACACGCCGAGTCAGATGGAAATTGACTTGTGTTCAAGAAAGCGAACATAGTAGGACTGTCCACACCGGTCTCAAGTCGGAAGGGACCATAATTGGAATCCCGTACAGATTCCATGAGGCCTCTCTGGACAGAAGAGGTGTGTTTCGATTTATACTGTTCTTATTAGACCTTAAGTGAACCGGGTCGACGTGGTTATATGAAACGCATGCATGAAAAATGGGCAAACGTTCGACCCGCAAATAAACATGCCCTAATCTATCGAGGATACACAAATTCCCCAAAAAATCATGCAACGTAAAGTCAACAACTACTTGAAGTTCTCCTAAAGGACCGAAAGACCTAGCGCATACAAAAAATAAAATCAAGGAAAGTGCGAAAACTTATTACTAGCATGCAAAAATATGTTATAGTTGATTTCTTGCGCACCTTAAGGGTCCATGAAGCGAACTGTAAACCACTGTTATTTGGACCACGTGGATAGCTGATTTTCTGGAGAAGAAGGTGTTCGTGTGTGAAGAGTTGCTCCTGCGTATCGCGAGCTGGGCAGAAGCAATATCCCCATCTTCTCCCTGTCCGGCACTATTACCCACCAACTATTCCAATAGCTTAATTAAGATAATTAGTTAACAATTCGGAGACTGTGGCTTATAAGTGAATAATAAATTTAAAAAATCCTTACCACAATAGAATTTAATGATTTTAAATACATATTTCTACAACCACGTTGTCATCTTCAGTAGAAAAAACAGTGTACCAGTTAAACGCACAAAAACACTCACAGAAGGATTGTTCTGAACGTCTTCTAGTTTAACACTAAAATTTTAAATCTTAAATGCTACAAAAATTACCTACATTTTGGTAAACCCCAATTTATTCATGCAAGAGCATTAACCCATTATTTCTAAATTCCATAGAAAAACCGTTTAGAAATATTATAAAAGCCGTAATTTAACATACATTAAGAATCCAATTATGAAACTAATCATTAAATTATGCTGAAATATAAATTTGGAAATTAATGTTGAGTCAGAATATTTTAATGGCAAATATTGTAATGAATGCTTTTTTGTTTTGATGGTTTTCCTATTTTTCTTGCTTTAATAACATCTAACTGTCAATTAACTCAAATAAAGAAGAACCTGGTATAGTACCCAAATCTGCGTTAATTACGTTATTCCAATTTTTAAAGATAAAAAACTCTCAAAACTAACTAATTCGCAGGGGCGTGTGACGTTTTTTATTAATCTCAGACAGTCAGATGTTACGTTGTGATCTGATTCAAGAATATGTCGGGCAACACTTGATTTTTCCGGTCTATTGAATCTAATATGCGAAGAAACATGTTCTTTGTAACGAGTTAGAATCGAACGTTTTGTTTGGCCGACATATTTTTTATCACAATCCTTACAATTTATTTCATAGATTCCAGATTTGTTGTTTACCTCAACTTTGTCTTTCGCGTTGCCTAAGAGAGATTTTAGGGAGTTATTCAACCGAAATGCTACTTGAACATTATACTGTTTAAAGGTTTTATTTAAATTTTTCGTAGTTTCGTGAAACGGTAAACTAATAAATTTTTTGCTCGAATCAATTTGAGGTAGCAAACATGTGGAATTCTGAATTGTTTTTCTTACTTTATGTTTTCTAACTAGCTTGTTTATTATTTCTGAATCGAAACCGTTGCAACTCGCGATTTTCTTAATTAAAGTTAATTCCTTTTCATATCTATCCTTTGTCAATGGCATGCTTAACAAACGATTTATAAGAAAATTGAAAGAGACACTCTTGTGCTGAAAAGTATGGTTTGAATCTGCGGTTATAAATCTGTTGACGTTGGTTTCTTTTCGGTAAATATCAAACTCTAAGTTTTTGTCATTCCTAATTACTAAGGTATCTAAAAATGGCAAACCTCCGTTGTTTTCCTTTTCAACCGTGAATTTAATACTAGGAAATTTTGAATTTAATTCTGTTACAAAATAATCTAAGTCGCACTTATTGGTATCAAAAATTGCAAACACATCGTCTACATACCTGACCCATATGTTTGGAAAATATTTGGCTGACTTTTTAAACTCAATCTCAAAGTGACTCATAAATAAATTCGCGATAAATGGAGATAAGCAATTACCCATGGCTGTACCCTGTTGCTGTTCAAAGAACTTGCCTTCGAATTGTAAGCAGTTTTGGGCCATACAAAGGCTTGTTAACTGCAAATATTCATTTATTTTTTCCTTTTCAACGTGATTGCTATGAAGTAATTCAGACAAATATTTTAACGTTTCTGGGATAGGTACTGAAGGAAACAAGGACGTTACATCGAATGAAACCAAAATGTCACCATCTTCCAGTCGACAATCTTTAACTTTCTGAATAAATTGTCATAAATAAGATTGTCGACTGGAAGATGGTGACATTTTGGTTTCATTCGATGTAACGTCCTTGTTTCCTTCAGTACCTATCCCAGAAACATTAAAATATTTGTCTGAATTACTTCATAGCAATCACGTTGAAAAGGAAAAAATAAATGAATATTTGCAGTTAACAAGCCTTTGTATGGCCCAAAATTGCTTCCAATTCGAAGGAAAGTTCTTTGAACAGCAACAGGGTACAGCCATGGGTAATTGCTTATCTCCATTTATCGCGAATTTATTTATGAGTCACGTGAGATTGAGTTTAAAAATTCAGCCAAATATTTTCCAAACATATGGGTCAGGTATGTAGACGATGTGTTTGCAATTTTTGATACCAATAAGTGCAACTTAGATTATTTTGTAACAGAAATAAATTCAAAATTTCCTAGTATTAAATTCACGGTTGAAAAGGAAAACAACGGAGGTTTGCCATTTTTAGATACCTTAGTAATTAGGAATGACAAAAACTTAGAGTTTGATATTTACCGAAAAGAAACCAACGTCAACAGATTTATAACCGCAGATTCAAACCATACTTTTCAGCACAAGAGTGCCTCTTTCAATTTTCTTATCAATCGTTTGTTAAGCATGCCATTGACAAAGGATAGATATGAAAAGGAATTAACTTTAATTAAGAAAATCGCGAGTTACAACGGTTTCGATTCAGAAATAATAAACAAGCTAGTTAGAAAACATAAAGTAGGAAAAACAATTCAGGATTCCACATGTTTGCTACCTCAAATTTATTCGAACAAAAAATTTATTAGTTTACCGTTTCACGAAACTACGAAAAATTTAAATAAAACCTTTAAACAGTATAATGTTCAAGTAGCATTTCGGTCGAATAACTCCCTAAAATCTCTCTTAGGCAACGCGAAAGACAAAGTTGAGGTAAACAACAAATCTGGAATCAATGAAATAAATTGTAAGCATTATAATAAAAAATATGTCGGCCAAACAAAAAGTTCGATTCTAACTCGTTATAAAGAACATGTTTCGCATATTAGATTCAATAGACCGGAAAAATCAAGCGTTGCCCGGCATATTCTTGAATCAGATCACAACGTAACATCTGCCTGTCTGAGATTAATAAAATACGTCACACGCCCCCGCGAATTAGATAGTTTTGAGAGCATTTTTATCCTTAAAAATAGGAATAACGTAGTTAACGCAGATTTGGGTCCTATACCAGGTTCTTCTTTATTTGAGTTAATTGACAGTTATATGTTATTAAAGCAAGAAAAATAGGAAAACCATTAAAAAATATTCGAATTCATGGAATTTATTTTTAAATTAGTTTCATTACAATATTTGCCATTAAAATATTCTGACTCAACATTAATTTCCAAATTTATATTTCAACATAATTTAAGGATTAGTTTCATAATTGGATTCTTAATGTATGTTAAATTACGGCTTTTATAATATTTCTAAACGGTTTTTCTATAGAATTTACAAATAATGGGTAAATGCTCTTGCATAAATAGGTGGGGTTTACCAAAATGTAGGTAATTTTTGTAGCATTTAAGATTGAAGATTTTAGTGTTAAACTAGAAGACGTTCGGAACAATCCTTGTGAGTGTTTTTGTGCGTTCAAGTGTTACATTGTTTATTCTACTAAAGATGACAACGTGGTTGTAGAAATACGTATTTAGAATCATTAAATTCTATTGTGGTAAGGGTTTTTTAATTTTATTATTTAAGATAATTAGTTGTTTTAAATAAATTGTGACTTTGTTGCTTATTATTGTTGGTACTACTATTATTATTTATGACAAAATAAAACAAAAGAAATTCAAGAGGGTGGGCCCATAAATAATAATAATAAAAATACTGAAACGGTGGGAGCAGTCCATTGCGGCCGAAATAGGGAACTGTAACCACGCCCCCTTCCATCCTCTGGTCTACAAGGGGGGTAAATACTTTGAACTCACAATTAACAAATTTAAATATTTTGCATTTCAAATTTAGAATTCAATAAGCCTATGCATGATGAAAAGAATATTCTATTTCGCAAGATATTTAATATTATTATTAATTCTATTTCTTGAATATTTAATTTCTTTTTGCTATCTTTATTTGCAATATCATCATCATATACTTCATGCTTCATCTAGTCTGTAGCTGTTTGTACTTGACTTTTTTTAATGTGAGTAACGGCGCTCTTACTTTAACCAAAGAAATTTTAATCTCGATCTTTCCTTTGTTCTTCACAAGTCCGTACCGGCAAGCTTCAATGCAATCTTTGAGAGTTGTATATTTAGAGATTGCAATGCATTATAGATACAAACATGAGTGATCGCTTTCAATAAACAGACACGTCTGCCTTAGTATTTCAACATTATCAATACACGTCGCGAGTGTAATAGAGTGCGATTTTAATTTTAAAAAAAGTTGTTTCTCTTATATTTCTAAACAGTAAATAAATAATTTCTAGTAAAATGAATATTGATGTCGGTTCTTGGTGAAAGGTATTTAGATAAACTTAAAATAAATTATAGAAAAAAAACATTTAATAAGTTTCACAGTTTTATTTGATTCTTCTGACAATTATTTATACCATTCTTAACACATTCGCTGCGACTTTTAAAGGCTAGAATATCCCGGGAGCTGAATTTTTTTTTTAAACTATCAATGCATCTAGTGTTAATTTGGCATATTGTTTCTAAAAAAAAATTACAAAAGTGCATATACAGGCTGTTTACGTCTTTTTGGTCCGTGACTCCGATGAGAGTCACGCGCATCTAGCTAAATATTTCATCCGCAGTGCTGACCGGCGCCTATCGGAGCCGGACAAAATATGCCATAATATTGAAAACACAAGATGAGGGACCAAAATAAATTAAGCCAAGTTTGTTAAAGTTTATAATTATAAACATTGAAACTTAAAAAACATATAGAAACTAAAATTTTCAAACCAACGTACATTCTAGGGATGAACATTTGCAAAACATGCACCAACGCAAAATCATGGTTGTCCTGGGCATTGTTCGCAATGGTAAGTTACCTGCTTCCTCACGTTATTTGTGGAGCACACGTTACATCTCTTACGGTTTATGCGACTGTCTTTAGCTTTTGACGTAATTTTTGTCAAGGTATGCTTTGTTTTTGTTGTAGTCGTTTTAGGTACCGGAGTTTCATCTATGTGTAACATACTACTCATAAGCGACATTCTAAAATCGTACAAAAATATATTTTGTGCTGAATATTTTGTGTATAAAAAGTTGGAGTACAGCAACATCAACTGAATAAAATGTAGACCAATTTTTTTATTCCATCGCAACGTTTTTCTCTCGCAAGGATAGTAGGAATTTAGCTGATCTTGTCGATCAACACCGCCCATGTGCTGATTGTAGTGCAAAATCGCAGTAGGTTTTGTTCTAGTGCGGTGTCGTTTATCGGTATACTCTATCATTGCATTATCAAATTCATTAGAAATGTAGAGAACATCTCGTTTGTCTCTCAATTTTGCAACCATTATATTGTCTACATATCTGGCTATCGTTTCTCCCTTTTTTAGTTTCTTTGTTAGAACGTCTTTAGGATTGTGTTTTCTCTTGACGTTGATAGTACCAGTGCAATAAGTACTTCGATTACTAAGCTGTTTTGCCAAATCAAAGGAATTATAATAATTATCCATGTAAATGGAATGGCCTAAATCTAAACGACCGTCTAATAATTTTAACACTACTTTTGTGGTGTTACCTTTTCCCCAGAGTCATCCAGCGTCCTGGTGTATACCAGTGACTTCAGTATAATACCACTAGGTTCGGTCAGCATATATAATTTCACACCGTATTTGTGGCGCTTGTTTTTTATGTACTGGCGGAAAACTAATCGCCCATGCCACAATACCATGGATTCGTCAAGTGAGAACTCTTTATCGGGACAATAAATAGATGCCATTTTTTCATTGAAAAAACCTATAAGAGGTCGTACTTTGTATAAGCGATCATTTACATCTTCTTCAGACTCTGGATTCTTTGCAAAATGCAAACATCGCATAATTATGAAGAATCGGTCTCAGCTCATGTGCCTAGAAAAACATGCCAAATTGAATAACAAGTGCTTTTTCCAATAGTCTTGTAGACGATTTAATTTTATTGTGCCTGTATGAAGTACTAAAGCTATAAATGTTAGCATCTCCTCACATGTAACTGGTTTCCATCTCGTTATTCTCGATTTCTTTGATATTCCCGGTCTACAAAATATCTCTTGAGCATATTGATTAGTTTCATTAACTAACATGTTAAGTATCACATCATCAAATATCATGCGAAAGTAATTAATTGGTTCCATATTGTCAGCAATTGGCACTAACAGTTCATTTCTTTTCAAAAAAGGAAAAGTGATTGTGCCTGTGGGTTCATCCCTCCAGTCTGGAATGTTGTCGGCGGTAATTTGGGGCACAGGCTGACGTGGGAGCGGCGTGTTATCAACCGAACCTTATATCAGGTAAAAAAAATATTACCTATTTATAACAATAACCAAAATCAAAAATAATACCTTTGCCATGAGAGTCTGAGAGAGTCAAGTTTGAGACTGTATCAGAACTTATTTGTGCAACTTCCGGTCCTGGAAGTAACATACTTATAATTCTAAAAATATTGAACTTATTACGTGTTTCATCATCGTCCGAATCTTCTTCTTCGGATTCAGAATCAACTTGCTCAAGTGCAATATCCACTTCATCCGTAACACCCCACAAATCGTCTTCATCACTCGAAGCCATTGCTATTGCTAACAGTTCTTCATCTGTGAGTTTCTTCGGATTTTTAAAACTATATTTAGCTCTCTTTAACGGTAATGGCGGACTATCCGCCATTTTTACGGCAAGAATGTCAATATTTACGAACGGCAAAATATTTTACAATTTTTGATTTGTAACAAATACGCTCACGCACCCACATCTGATTTTCATCAGAACTGAATCACTACTGGCTGTTTAAACTTGTTTGGGACGAACGCTCCGATCGGAGTCGAGCGCGCTACTACATAGAACGCGCCGACTCTGAACGGAGTCATGCGCACTGAACGTGTTAAAGAAAGATCTTATTCAACGAAATGTAAAGGCACAACTTACTATGTAATGTAGAAGTGTATAAACCGTATATATGTGTCTGAGTGTAGTGGCTGTTTTGATCATTCTGTGATTGGGTCTATTATTGGGGTGTTTAAAAGTTCTTTCTGTGTTTATCAGATTTTCGTTCAGAGAAATTGCTTTTTTTATTTCTAGTATTTCTAAGTAATCCAGCTATCGGCTTTTTATTTACTTTGTACAGTAGATTGTAGATTGTACATCAGGAAAGTGTATTATTACAAACCGCGGCTTTGCAGGTTATTGGGTGTGGCTGCCGTGCTAATAATAATGTAATTATTCTATAATAAATAATTAGTGGTGCTGGTGAAGTTTCATCAAAAGTCCAGGACGTGTGTGATAATGGTTAATTAAATAAATATACTACAACTTACTTACTAAATAAAACACAGGAGCGTTGTCCTTAAAGTTTGTATTTATATTTACATAAGAAGGAATTGAACTTGGTATATTTAAAAGTAATTAAACAAAAGTAATATATTCACGAGGAGCGGTAAATAAGTAATTGAAAATTAACACAAAATACACTGAAAACGAACGTTAAATTGAACAATAAATTAAATGTTAATTAATTACGATTAATATAAAGTAATCTCTGTATCGAACAATGCAGAGTTACCTTTGAGTGGCGAAGATGGTCAGCCATGTGGTCTGCGAAGATATACTTGGTCAAGTATATGTAGAGCGATGTTTGGCCGGAGGAACAAGAAATCAATTAATTAAGTCAAGAACCAGACTGTATAATCAGATACTGAAACACGAACAAAAATCATAACATAGAATTTTAATATTTAACTGTGTTATCTATATACCTAATAATACTTTAATCTCTTATCTATGTTTATGCTTATGTTTGTCAATATCATATGAGTGGAGTTAATAATAAATGATTTTGGCGGTAAACTAATTCAAATTCATTAAATATACAGGTTGATAAAATAGATTTCCATATGATATTAATTTCATTAACAAAGTTAATTATTTTCAGAATAATAAATAATTAAATGACTTTTGATTGTGAAAAATGATAAACATAAATAATAAAAATTCTTCAAATAAATTTTCTAATTAAATGCGCGGTATTAACTTGTTTAATAATTTACGTTGTAATTGCATTGTCAACTTTCATCTTACTTAATCTAATGCTTATAATTAATTGATATGAATTGTTTCTTTCAGTTTCTGATGAAGTAGAACTACTTAATTAACGGGTGAGCGGTCTGTCAAATAAAAAAAACTCATTTATTTCAGTCTATATATTTCATAACGAATTTTTTACGTCTTCAGGAGTGCCATTGAGACTTAAAATCTACCAAAGACACCACTAAACACGATAAAATCAATCGTCTAACTTTTAAAACATTAAATTAATAATATGTTGGTTTATCGTCAACCTTTTAACAACCTTTTTTTAAGTTTTTAAAAGGTTGACGACAAAAGCCAGATTCTGATAAGTGGTTTTACCTACTGATGATGACAACTTAGTTGACGAAAGACGTATTTAGGATAAGGTTATTAATTGTAGTAAGGGGATTTATAACTTTTTTGAGTTTTTACTTAATCACAGCCTCCAAAGAAAGACTTTCCAAATTTAACCAAGAACGTCATCAGGTATAGTTAGTACGCCTATTTATACGCACCTTGTATATATTATATACAAACACCGTTTCCAGAAAAATTCGTATGTATGTAAATTCCATGTATAAAGTATATTCAACTAATTTCGTTTAATATTTATTAAATTTCTCTTTCGAAACTTCCCCGAACTTTAAAACCGACAAACACGAAAAAAGAAGTTATTTCTGCGGTCAGTTGAGGCACGAAGGGATCCAACAAAATTGTCCTACACCCACAAAAGTTTTAGGGCGTATTAAACTCAATTTCACAGATAAATTTCCGAAACCCGTAATAATTGAACACTCTTGAAAGAATGGCTTTTTCACCACCGAACGAAATAGGAAACTGTAGATTTGTAAATACTCGCTTAAGCCCTTCCATTTATTCTGACCAAGTCCTTTGGTGTTGGTACCGCTGTTGCTGTCGGCTGTGGCACATTTCGAATAAAGAAATTCGAGGGTCAGTCTATACATACACAGCAAGAACAGCGAGGCGAGAAACTGAGAAATAGTAGGTGGAGGAAGAACAGCTTCGGACTAAGAATCTTAGTAGTCCTTTTTAAAAATTGTTAATAAAAATAACTTAAAATAGATATCTCTTAGGATTGTTTTTTGTCTGTTAAGGTTAATATAGAATATTTAATAATATACGCTAAAGTTAATAACAATTACACAGATATGTAATATAAAAATTTCAAAATAAATAGTTAAATATATAAACATTTTTCTTGTAAAATTACTTTAAGGATTTCCGCTACCGGAAAGTTTACTGAAAACAATACACCGAAAATCAATTCACCGAAATAATAGTTTGTGAAATTGTTGTATATAGTCTCTTTCGTCGGTCAGATGTCACTTATTAAATAGTGCCACCTTAGAGGACGAAATTTGCTATATCTTGTAGGCGATTTCAGCGTAAATGTATATACAGATACAAATCTTTTCTTAAAAAGATTCGTATCATTTGTATTACATTGCTTCACTAGCTTGACTGACGACGCCTATTGATGGCAGAAACACGTGTCTTAAGCAGAAGTAAATGCTGAAAATACGAGGTGTATTGTCCATGTGTACAGTTACAGATATGTATATTGCATGTCTGTTTCATTTGTAACAAATGCGTAATACGTGCATAACGTATTGATATACCTACATAAACCTTTTTGTATCCTTTTTTCTTATTGTCTTTTTTTATTTTCTTTACGTTCCACATAAACCTATTGCGGAAAATGAGTTCCCTTGTCATATTTTGTTATTTTCATATCTTTATCGTTCTTGTTCATATAATAACTTAAATTATGTGCTATGCGTCGTAGATAATCGCATATGTCGTCCATGATGTTGTAATTAAGAACTAGTCGCGCAATCCTTGCCGCACGATATTTATATTTTTTACGCATCCGTGGTTCTTTCTGTGCGCTTATGTAATACTCTATTTTACCTTCATTTACACTTTGTTCTCTCTGAATTGCATCGATAAATCGCCATATGTTAGGGTGACCCGCCCCAATTTGTGTTTCGAATCCTCGATGCCATCTTCAATGAGAAAATCGTGACGCACGTCTATGCTGACGCCGTTGAAAACGTCCAATCCACGAATTCTCAAAATAATCGACAACACTCTATATTTCTGGAGGCTATATATACTCAATGACATTAGAAATGTTACATCCAGACGGAATAATTTCTTCAACTTGATTTTTTGGCATCAGAATGACTATATTTAAAGCATGCTATGATATGAATGTCAACTTTTTATCTTTTATAAATTTTGTAAAAAAAAAAATGTGCTTCTTACATTTTTGTGAAGAAACCTGTTTATGAGAGCTGACTAGTACAGAAATGTTTAGTTATTGCGCGTCCATCTACGAGTGTTAAGTGTAACAAAATGCTAAAATTAGTCTTAGTAACTTTGACAGGGGTAGAATTGTTGCCTATCGAAATGTTGGTTTGTCCTACCGCGAAATTGACCGGCGTGTTAATTATATTGCAATGACGGTAATGCGTGTGTATCATGTGTGGACACAAGAAGGTAGTGGAACACGAAGAAAGCCAACTGATCAACTGAGGCGTACGACAGAGCGTCAAGATAGGCGCTTCAGACAGCTAGCTTTACGAGACCGCTTTTTCTACAACGCGGCGAATCGCTGACAAATGGTTTAGAGAAGAAGGTAGACCAGTTACTTTGCGTACACCATATCGCCGCGTCCGAGCTTTTGAACTTATTTCATACTCTCCACGATTAATGCTTCCTTTGACTGCGGACCACTTTCGTCAAAGTTTGACTGGTGCAGAGAACGGATTGAGAGACAGAATGGCATAATGTCGTCTTCAGCGACGAATCGCGATTCTATCTAGGTATGCACGATGACCGTTGAAGAGTACGACGCCGGCGTGGAAAGCAACGTGATATTGAGTTTGCTGTTGAGAGGCATGTACACAGGACTGTTAAAGTAATGATTTGGAGGCTATTGTCTATGGTAGCCGATCATTACTTCTCTTTATTCCAGGCAGTATGACAGCTGCGCGTTATGTACAAACAACTTTTTTACCTTATCTAGATGGCCGTCCACACGTCCTGTTTCAGCAAGACAACGCACGTCCCCATATTGCTCGTCGAATGGACTATGGACTTTCTCCAAGAAGCAGGCGTTAATGTTTTGCCGTAACCACCCCGTTCACAGGATTTAAACCCCATTGAACATGTATGGAATATTATGGGCAGAAGACTGTCCACTTTGCACCATCTTTCACAGACTCTGGCGCAGTTAATGCACGAAGCTCAAATTGCTTGGAACGAGATACCACAAGCAGATATCGACCGTCCCATTTTGTCGATGCCTAAACGTGTACAGGTGTGTGCTTAGCTATGGGGTCGCCAAACACATTATTATTTCTTGCAAATGCTTCATTTTTTATGTAAAACTATCACATTGCCAAAAAATCTAGTTGCACAAATGATTCCTTCTGGGTGTAACACTACTAATGTCACTGATATATTTTAGTCACAGAGTCTTTCAAAAGCATCTACCATGTTTTCCAGGGGAATAAATGCTAATGCTGGTAGTAAACGAAGCTTTAGAGCAAAATCGGCATCGTTTCCGTAACTGTTCCTAAGAACTTCTGTCTGAATTTGTCGAAATATACATTGAGAGAAATGGAAAAAGCATCCTCGACGCATAGTTTGTGGAAATACATTTCGACGAATATGTTTTTCCGACAACTTTCCATTCTGTGAATCGCTATTTCGGTGCATTGGTTTTCAGTGGATTGTTTTCAATGAATTGTTTCGGGTGAATTGTTTTCCTAGACCCTGATTGTCTACAGTTGGACATCTTCAGAGCCGCTAGTACTATTGCTACACCGAAACTGATGGTCCGTTCATTTAGGACTGTATTATATAGGAGCTGTTCCGTGTTCAGAAACATGAGTGCTTACTGAACACGAACACGAGCTAATGCGCTGCGTATAACCGGATCTACACTTGCTAATAAAGATTAGTTGGAAACTAGACGCCAAATAAAATACCAATCTGCCTAGATTATATCCTGCAAACCCTATTACTTTAACCGAACTTCAATTTATTGTAATCCGAAGGCATGACAATAATCCGTGATTACGGGTAACGTCTACATAATACGAGAGGAGGTTTTTATAATCTATCTAGCTATGAAAACAATATGCTATCGTAAGATTTTTCTTACGTCAAGTTTCAGTGACATATTATAGTGTCAAAGTTTATTTCGAATCGCTTAACATCTGTTACTTTTACATTCGTTTAAAATTCGTCTTAATTCGTCTTAAAATATTTACCAAAAAAAAGAATTTTTTGGTATATATTTTAAGACGCTTCTGTGTTCAAGTTTCAAATCACTCATCTTTTAAACGAATGTAAAAGTAACAGAGTTAAGCGATTCGAACGTTTCCCGAAGAATATTCATAAGAGAATGGTAGCAGTGTATGGAGAAAATAACTCGTAGTATTTCCAAGTCACATTTTGGTGTAAGCAGTTCAAATGTGATGTCAGAAGTGGCTAGCAGGATCGCCGTGTGATGTCGGTCCAGCTAGCTAGTGACAGGGTCGCCAAGTGATGACCCCTGGTCCTCGCTATAGCTTCGTTTCCGAGTCAGACTCAGTAGTGGCCGATTTTATTGGTAAAATAAATAATACTCGGGAACAATATAAAATAACATTTAATAAATACATAACAATAACATTACAACTTATGATATTCACATGTATAATATCCATAAGATCAGATTTACAACACTGACTCGCTCTCCTCTGTTTTCAGTATATATATCATGTCTACTTATTTAATAACCTACTTATTTACTTAATGTTATACTAACCTAGGTACATAATTGAACTAGAATGGGAAGATGCAGTAATTAATGAGGACGCTTTCGCTAAATGAGTGTTAAGAAATAGGTGTCCTACTTTAGTTATTACAGGGGCAGATAATCCATTCATGATGACCCAAAGTGTGGAAGACCTCTGGAATCACGAATTAAAGAAATCATCAAAGCTGAAGATTTGGTGCTGACTGACTGCCAAGTATAAGTTTCAGTTATTGTTAGAGAAATAGGAATATCAGAAATTCTACACGAGGATTTGGAAATGAGCAAATTGTCGGCACGTTGAATTCCCCGGCTGCTCTGTCCCGAACAAAAATTGTGTATATTACAAATTTTGAAGCATGACAACTGCAGGTTGCGTAAGGCACGAATTGTTCAAGCAGTAATCAAGGAATGCGGCTTTGTGAAATTACAACATCCACTCTATTGTCCCGACTTTGTCTCCTGTGACTATAATCTCTTTCCAAAACTCAAGCAGCACTTGAATGGGCGTCGATTTTAATCTAAATACGACGTGGAAGACGATGTGGGGGTCGTATTTTGCGGAATTACCAAAAGAATTTGCTTTCGAAGCCATAGCGTTATTAACCCTTAACTACAGATCCCCGGTAAATATTACCTTCGAGCGTTTCCGATTCGTCAAGTTTCGGCGATTTCCGTCACTTACAGATCTATGCGCTATGTACCTTCCTAGTGGTTAGTTTTGAGTAGACTGCCGAGGTGAGCGCGTCATTTGATTCTAAATAGAGTAATAGTATTAGTTTGAAGATTGTAACCGGTAAAAATTACCGGAGGTATGTATTTATGTTATTATGTTTATATTTTAATTTACTGATTTTGTGTAATATTTTAGTCGCTAAAATGTCTACACAAGAAAATCCAAGACCCTTAAAGAGAGTAAGGTACGGAGATGTGAATTTTGAAGAGACATTGTTGAAATGGGCGGCAGAAGTGAATTCTGACGATAGCGATATAGAATCAGATGAAGAGTACATTCCGTCGGATCATGAAAGTGAATCGGAGGTTGAACTAAACCAAGTGGAGGAGGAAGAAAATTTAAGGTTATCTGAGGCGTCCAATACAGATGCTAACAATAATTATTATTATGGTAAGAATCGTTTTAAATGGTCAAAAACTTCACCAGTGCCTAGAAATACGCGTACCTTACAACATAATATTGTTGCAAAATGCCCATATGTAAAGACTAACAATATCTACACGGCTAATCCTGAAGATGTGTGGAATCTTTTCTTTGATGATCATATTTTAAATGTGATTCTACTTTCATCTAATGCTCGTCTTGCAAAGATGAGTCTGAAATACAAAAAATATGAAAATAATTCTGATCTGAGTGATTTAGATATAATAGAACTACGAGCTTTTCTAGGATTACTAATTCTATCCTCAACAATTTTTAAATCCAATCAAATTTATCACGAGGATATACGATCCATTTTTGCCACTGATGGATCTGGTCGAGATATCTTTCGATCTGTAATGAATCGATTCACCATCATTGTTACGTGTCTAAGATTTGATGATGCTGAATCTAGAAATAAACGGAATAAAATCGATCAACTAGCAGCTATTAATGAAATTTTTAATGCATTTATAGTAAATTGTCAATCTAGGTACAGCATTGGAAGTAATGCTTGTGTGGATGAGATGCTAATTGCTTTTCGCGGCAGATGCAAGTTCAAGATGTTTATGCCAAAACAAACCGGCTAAGTATGGTCTCAAACTTATGGCTCTGACAGATGCCAGAACAGGATATCTATACAATTCCTATATATATTGTGGAAAGAACTCTGACGGTAATGTTTTGAGTGAAGAGGAAAATAAATATTCAAAACCCACACAAGCCGTATTAAGGCTTACCCAGACAATCTCAAATACAAATAGGAATGTAACAGCCGACAATTGGTTCTCTTCAATAGAACTAGTAAATGTTCTGAAGAGTAAAAAGCTTACTTATGTGGGAACTCTTAAAAAAAATGAAGGTGATATACCTCCTGCATTTTTGCCCATCAGAAAAAAAGATGTCGGTACTAGTTTATATGGATATACTAGTGATATTATATTATTATCATACATACCAAAAAGGAATAAGTCCGTATTATTGATCTCCTCCATGCATCACAACGAATATAATGATGCTGAAACTGGTAAGCCAGAAATTATAAATTATTATAATCAAACAAAAGGAGGGGTCGATAGCCTCGACCAAAAATGCAGCGTTTACTATTGTAGTCGCAGGACTCGCCGCTGGCCTCTAGCTAAATTCTTTGGATTATTGGATATAGCATCTGTTAATTCATATATTGCTCACCAAGTTTACAGGGACAATAAAACAATGCTTCGTTACGAGTTTGGAAAACAATTAGGAATGTTGTTGGTAACTCCTCAAATGAAACGTAGTTTCTATAATATACGTATATGCCGAGAAGTTAAACTATGTATAAGACGGATTCTAAAATTGGATGACGAATACCCATTTGAAATTGGTCAACCTCCTAAACGAACCACGTGCAGAAAATGCCCGGCCAAGAATGAAAGAAAAACCACCCACATATGTTTGATATGTAAGACACCTATATGTTTACAGTGCACCGAGAGGATTTGCAAAGATTGTACCACATAAAATTTTGTGCTACATTACCTCCTGTTGGATTTTTTCGATATGAACTTTTTAACTTGAAATTACTTTTATTTTCGTTATTACAGTTTCCTTTATAGGTTCCTTTATAAAAAAGAGTTGAGTTTAATTTTTTTTTTGAGAAATTTGATATATATTGTATATACACCTCACTCCATGTTAAAATTTGGGGTGAAATATATTTTTTATAAACGTTCTTTGTTGTATGATTAAAAGTCATTTGAGATACCCAAATTGCAAATTTAGATACACCAAAAAACATTTTCTAGAGGTTTTTTTTATATAGTTTCTTTTTTTTTAACTTGTTAATAGCGGTAGAAAAAAGCCGGTAGAATTTACCGGGTGTCTGTGCTTGCGTCTCGGCAACAACTTGTCAGTAGTTAAGGGTTAATGAAACGTTGGGATCAGTGTGTTAGTGTTAATGGTTCTTACGTTGAATTTTTCTTTTATTTCTAGCTTGTTTCTTTCATAGCTAGGTAGATAACATAAATAACTCCCTTTGTACCTGGTAAACTCTTTTATCTCAAAAACTCAGCCGTAACCTCCTCAACGTAACACGTCTTCAGTGACTCGGAAGAGACCTATATAACCCCTTCCAAATCTAGCAGACTTTCAGTTTAAATGCAGCAACAGTTGTTTAGGTTAGACTTAATTTTCTTTTGTTTTTTTTTGTTTAATATACGCGCATTTAATTAATTTAGCAATAATAATATAATTCAGTACTGCTGAATACCCTAAAAACCTTCCTTTCCATAAAAAAACCCGCTTGAAAGAAAAGGGAGAAGAAGATCGAGAAACCACATGTGAGAACATTAGACCGGCAGAAGTGAAACAGTATATACACACACACGAAGTTCACACAGACTCACACATCTAATTTTTATTTTGAACCAGCCTTAAATAGAGTCCACTTAAATCTTACACGAATAACAGTAGTAGCAATCCTGAAGAGGTTCGTTCCAACAGTGTAAGAACTGCATGTAAACTCAACATCAGTGAAACAACTACACGTCGGCTGTTCAAATCAATTGGTGGTTATCCATACCGTATTCAAGTTGGACAATTTTAGTAACCAAGCTAATACCTTTCCATAGACATCTCTAGTTGATAACCATAGATGTGTTTACGGCAGGGATGCACAGACTTATAGGGAACAGGGGCCCATAAGGAAAATTGTAAGTCAAGGACGGGCCACTACAAAGAATACTTATTAACACAAATATTTTTATTTTTAAATAGTATAAATTACTATGATAAAAATGATAAAATGATAAATGATAAAAATAAAAGAACATTCAAAAATGTTTGTTGTAATTATGTAATCGTAATGTAATCTAATCATTACAATGTAATATTTCATGTTTTATTATTTTGATGCATGACATTGCATTAGCCTAATAATTTTGTTTATGTTTGGCTCCACATTACTTGTCGCCACACGTAAAATTGCTTCCAGATTTTCATTTGCCAGACGGTTTCGATTTTTTGTTTTGTTAAGTTTCATCACCGAAAACGTTTGCTCACAAATATACGTCGATCCAAATAAGCTTGCGAATTTCAATGTATTTATTCGCAACTCATTATAAGCGGTTTTGTGAACGCAACGGTAAAAGTTGAGTAAATTACCTTCATTAAACTTGTTTCGTAAATTATCATCATTTCGCATGTCTATCAATTCCAGCTGTATTGATTCCGGTGCATTTTCGGGTGAAATGTTGAAAGGATTGCTGAAAATGTCTAATACAGGTTTAACTTTTTTGAAGTCTAGAAAACAATCATGAAAATCTTGTATTCAAATATGAATTTTTTCAACATAAGCGAAATTGACATAAGTTTTATTGAATTTCTCCATAATTTTTTTGTAGTTCGGAAAATAGCTATAATTGGCTGAATTGATTTGTGTCCTGAAAAGACTCAATTTGCATTGAAAGGACGAAACATGAGAGTATAACTGCGAAATCAATTGATCTTTGCCTTGGATTCGCGTATTTAAGACATTCAAGTAATTTGTGATGTCTACCAGAAACGCTAAGTCACACAGCCAATCAAGGAAACCGCTCTAGTGACAACCCACGACTTAGCCACCTTACTTCAGTGTAAAACAGGAGATCACCATATTCGCTTTCAATATCCTCGAGAAATTGTGTGAATTGTCGGTGATTGAGACCTCCTGATGTTACAGTATGTACTACAACTTTCATCACATTTTCTAATTCCAATAATTTTGAACAGAGGGCCTCTTGATGTAAAATGCAATGAAACTGCATTAATTCCTTGGTATCTATGTTTTTAGTTTGTAAATACTCTTTTAACATAGTTATTATCCCAGATTTACTTCCAACCATTGAAGATGCTCCGTCGTAATTCCAGATAATTTCGTTAAATACAAATCCATTATAGAACATTTTTCCAGAAGAGCTTTGAACATGTCACTCCCCTTGGTTTGACTTGGCCAAGAACTCATACAAATCAGTTCTTCACTCACTTCAAAATTTTGCGTTACACCTCGTAAAAATATTAAGAGTCGAGCAGTGGAACTTATAACTGTAGATTCGTCGAGTGCTATAGAAAAATACTCAAAACTTTTTGATTTCGTAGCTCATTGCTCTTCTATGTTAGCGGCTAATGTGGTAAGTCTTCTTTTAACAGTCATCCGATTTAGTTGAATTTTCTCAAACCTCTCGGACACATTTTTTTTGCGGCGATATCTAAACACTGCTTAACAAACTCACCATCTTTAAAAAGCCGACAATTTTTCGCTATTATTCGAGATATTTCAAAGCTAACTTCAGTAGCTGTTTCAGCATCTTGAATTGATTTTGTAAACATAACTTGCTGGCCTATTAGTTCCCTTTGTAAAGTTGAAATTTTTTGCGCTCGTTTTTCGCCGGCTAATATGGTAACAGTATGATGCTGGGTTTCATAATGCCTCTTCACATTATATTCCTTCGGAATAGAAACACTACCCTTGCATATTAAACAGACACTTTTGTTATGCGAAGAAATAAAAAAGTATTTTTCGGTCCAAATATCTTGAAACTATCGATTTTCATCTTCAACTTTACGACTACGTTTTTTACTGGGGCCTGGTTTATCCAATCAAAATTGATATTATATTGTTACGTAGGTAGATGCCAAGTTCGAACGACGAAATATTTATTCTTCACAGATTACAATTCTAACAATATAACGTTCGCTTGTCCGTAGTTAAAACTTAACTGCCCCGATAGCGGGCAATGCGTTGTATTTATACGAGTTACCTAACATCGAGAACCTACCACATTGTTCGGGGATAATACCGACGTGTTTCGCGAATCTTCGAGTAATCTAGTTGGTTCGACAGATTTCTAGTCTCTTGACAATATGCTTGGGATGACGAGGAGCAACCCGTCCTACGTACCTGAACCTGAACAAGAAAGTAGTAGGTACTTAAAGATACATATCTTACTAACAATTACAAAAGTTAGAATAAAATAAAAAGTTAAGAAATATTGATTTGAATGGATTTTTACCTACTTTTGTAGTTTTTCGAACAATTTTTGAAATTCGTTGGCGAGCCGCATAAATATGGACCGCATGAAGCCCGCGGACCGCGGTATGTGCATCGCTGGTTTCCGGTATGTTGTCAACAAGTTATTTGGAATATCGCTCGAATGGCTAAATCTGAATTTATCAAACATATTGCACAATCGCCTCGTCTATATTTTGGAAACCAATTCGTAATTCTTTTTTCTTATGTAACTAGTCGATCCAATAAAGGATTCCTTGTTAGTTGTCCTAATAAGAAATTACTCTAGTCAAGCTTCTATTTTTCCACCGACTTCTCCAGTTGATAACCATGGATGTGTTTTCGGTATGTTAATTGGATATCGCTCGAACGGCTAAATTGGTTTTATCTAATAGATTACAGTCACCTCGCCTTAATTTTGAAAACCAGTTTGCAAATGTATCTTTCTTAAATATAACTAGTCCATCTGATTTATATGTAACATATTTCTCCGAATATCCATCACTTCACTCCTAGAGGTGTAGACTAGCTCGCGTTCGTGGGAGATTACTACACGTGCACCCTGGGTAACGCTAAGTGCGTTAGAACAAATTTTGGCAGCCAGAGAATATCTTTGAATCTCCTGGCTACTATACATAGATCCACGTGCTTTACGGTCTCTCAACCATGGCGCTTTTCAGAACCGAACGACAGGAAGTCTCGGAGAAACAATACAAGTTTAAAGCCATATTGCGCCTTCCACCATCCGGATATTCCAGAAGAAACAGGGAACGAAGGAATAAAGAATACAGATTGAAATAAAACCTCCACTATCTAGTATATATATATGTAGCTTTGTTTAGATCTGAATCCTTGTAAGCCATACGCTAAACAAATAAACTTCGCTCCTATATCGTTTTCATCAACCAGCATATTGTGATGACTCATCAAACGGTGCATCATACTCTAGCGTTTTCTAGAGGCACGTAGAACTCCCGAGAAGGATATTCCCACGATATAAAAGCCGCGTAGAAGAAGGGATGGGACATTCATTGAATCCTAGAGTCTCGCGCAGTACACATAAATATAGATACATAAATATAAATATATAAATGTGGTTATTGTTAATAGTTAGTTTTATATTGTTATACGTTTTATTATTAATATAGCGTGTGTCTAAAGTTATTGTTAGTTTTATTTAAGAACCCGAAAAGGCAAACGTTACAATATTAAACTGATCTTTTGAGAAATGTTAATAGTGTACAGTTTGGATGAATATTTGGAGTTATTGTTGATCAAAGTAGTAGGAATTTACTCTTGGAAAAAAATTCTGAAAAGGTGGCATTACGGTCCTGATCGAGAAACAAGTGAATATAAAATAACAGAGGATACGAAATAAGACAGAGATACAAAGAAGCAAAGAGAAATAATTTGGTGTGCTTGTGTGTACATGCGTATTTCGTGACGTGAAGTCACGCGTTAAATAATCATCCGCTGTCGCCGACCAGTAATTGCTTTTTCAACCAAATATTGATGTTTTCTATTATACTAAGTACACTGAAGAATTTAATTAAGTCCCAAATTGTATTCTGTATCCTGGCGTAATTGGAAAACGATTGGTTGGTAATTTTTTCTTTTGCCGCTTCGCCTTCTCTCGAGCACGGGTGAAAATTCGTTGCTTTCATGTAAACCATCTGGAATCTTATATTTTAAATTTCTTATTTCTTCATTTCGTGTCGTTCTTTTTTGCGGGGGAGTAGCATACTATCTATATTCGACGAGATCTAAAAATAAATCCATATTTTCCAAAATAAAATGTGTGTAGTATTACGACTATTAAATATTAAGAAAATAAGGAGAAAGCTAATATACATTTTTAGGCCATCTTTATTTTTGAACAATTTTTTAATAAATATACTTACTACGTTTCTGAAACTGACAGAAACATACAGTGAATACGTTTTGAAAGTTTACTAACAAATACATATAATAAAATAATATTAAACATACTTGAGTAGGTAAGCTTCACCAAATTTGTATAAAACAATAGTTATTTTCCGACGACCACAATGTAAAAAGAACAAATTCGCATGATTTACTAGCACTGAAAATTGCAAATTGCATTGTATCCCCAAAACTGTGTTGAAAAGTTATCTTGTAACTAAAACTGTGCTGAAAAGTTCAAGAGGGCCAATTAGAATCGTCGCAGAACCGCGTGCAAAGTAACAGATGTACCAACCTACTAATCATAAAATAACAAATAGGAAACTGTCAAATGAATAACTCTCAAATGTCAAATTGTTGTTAATACGCGGTGTTGGTAAATTGGCTAGTAAAATGGCAAGGACAATTCTCCTGTTTGCAAAATTGTTCAAATTTCACTATTAATTATTATAGAAAAATTTAAAAAGGTATATTACCACAATTATTAGTAGTATCCTAAATACGTATTTCGACAACTAAGTTGTCATCATCAGTAGGTAAAAACTACCATACCACCCTGTCACGAAAAACATTAATAAAGTTGTGAAAGAAAGAGGTCTCCAGGTAGCCTTTCGGTCCGAAAACACCATCAAAAGTCTGCTAGGGAATACTAAAGATAGAATTAATTCCAATTCGAAATCAGGGATCTATGAAATTAGTTGCGCGGATTGTAATTTGAAATATATAAGCCAAACTAAACGACCTATAATAACACGTTTTAAAGAACACATAGCACATATCAAATACAATAGACCGGATAAATCAAATGTCGCAAATCACGCTTTGAGCACACTGCACAATGTACCGATTACAGGTTTGAAATTGATAAAAGGAATTAATAAACTCCATGAACTTGATGCTTACGAAAGTATATTTATCGAGAAAAATAAACATACCTCCTTGAATAGCGATAAATCTCCAATACCGTTCAGCTGTCTATTCACATTTTTATAAGTGGGTGGGGGAGGTAACAGCAGAAATATAGACATGTGGGAATCCATACACGTGAAAGAATGCAAAAAAATTCCCTCCTTAACAATGGTTTGTTGAATGAAGCACTCGGTGTGTTTGTTTCACGAAATGTAAAATGTTTCGCGTTTTGTGGAACAGATGTACCGGGTGTTTTGTTTATTAAATTATTTATCATGTTTCACCTAGAGCCTACCGTGAATTCTATACATTATATTAAATTGCTTAACTCCTTAACTAGGACATGTCACCTATTTATAATTAACTTTTAAATTATATACCTACAATATCTAATTATTCATAGACCCTTTTCACGTGAATTGATTCTCATTTAATATAACACAACACAGTCGGATGTCTTGTTTTTTCACATGTAACGCCCCTTCTTAATTTTGTCTTTCTCAGAATTTGCAATGAGAGTTCGGCTTTTACAATACACGACCATACTTTTTAACCATTTGTAATGGAAAATTTTTACACCCCTACCCACTATAGATTTTGTCACGACACTTGTACTCGAAATAATACGTTTAAATAATAACTACTAATGTGTACAATGCACATGAAATATTCATATAGTTAAATATACTAGTGTTTTGTGAAAATATAAGGTGTTTCATTTAGTTTAATAGTAGGTCACCGTAGCTTTAAAAATCGTTTTTAGTAGGCGCCTTCTTTAGAGAAGAATTTCTGCCGTTCCTTTGTTCGATCATTTAATACATGTTTAAAACCTTTTCCTTAAGAGGCAAGTGTTTTGTCTCGTAGTTTGAGATTGGCATGTTAAATTTAATCTTTACAGGGTTGCAGTGTATAGTAGTTGTGCGGAAGCGTTTATTTTACTTTACTGTGCCCCATGTGTGATTAGTAGTTTTTACCTACTGATGATGACAACTTAGTTGTCGAAATACGTATTTAGGATACGACTAATAATTGTGGTAAGGGGTTATATACTTTTTTAAATTATTATTTAACCACAGTCTCCATTGAAAGAATTTTATTATAGAAAAGATTAAGTTATATGGTTTAAATGTAAAATTTATGAAATACATCATATATCATTATTTTGTGAATCATTCCTTTATTTTCATTGAAATGAATTCTTGTCACTAAGCGGTCGTCGGAAAAGTATAGTGTACAACACGTGCTGAATATATTTCACACTCGCATAATTAAACCACCCGCCTACGGCTCGTAGCAGAAACTTCACGCTCGTGTGAAATATCCTATTTTCAGCACTAGTTGTACTATATACTATTACGATACAAGTGGTAAAAGTGCGATTTTATTTCACGAGTAAAAGTTTGCGACACAAGCGTTAGCGAGTGTCGCAATTTACGAGTGAAATAAAATAGCATTTTTAACATGTGTATCGTACAATATTTTTTCTACAAACACAATTTTTATTATAAAATATAATGAAAATACACTGACCAAATTTGACAGCTCATGAATACGTTTTGACACAACTGGACGCAACCGTAAAAATAACGTCGAATTAATTTGTCACAATTCATACAAAAGATGAGTTCGTGTTCTGAAAGTACTGCAACACAGGTAATAAATATCTCGAATTACACAAACTGTACATTTAATATTAATTATCCAAGAAATATGTAATTTTCATTTAGTAATAAAAATCATTTTAATATATGTTGTCATTTTTGACAAACTGTCATGTCAATTTACTTTTAACACTAGTGTTAAAAGTACTACTTTTAACACACTACGCTATAATATCGCATTTTTAATTAAAGTTAGCCGTGTTAAAATGTCAATTTTTACCGGTGTTTGTAGAAAAAATATTTTTAATAATATAAAATATTATTAGTCGGGTGTGAAGAACACAATACATGTTCATACCGTCTGGAAACGTGGTAAGTTAACGACGCCTCTGCGACACTGCTGCGTGGCAAGTTAACGACACGTCTCTGCCATTAACTTATCACGATTCCAGACGGTATATTTGTGAAGGTATCTTTTAATAACTTCAGTGATATAGCGAAGTTTGACAGTTGGAGAATTTTTACTGTTATTTGATATACAACGTGTTACAAAAAGAACTTCATCTCAGTAGCAATTGAGTAACTAGTACATACAAATTATTATAAGCCACTTGCCTTTTACTTATAACTAGGCAGACCAATTTCCGTGCGCGCCATGAACGCCGGTATGGGAGTGTAATTAGTAATATATTAGAATATGCGATAGAATATAGACGCAACATGAGCTTGTTACCGATATAAGTATAGAAGTAGAGACATTTATTCTATCAGAAATAATTAAATATACATTTGGTTTTCTGCTATTAAAGTAATATGCATAAACACACGAAAAATAAGAATAGTACATATTATAGCAGCGTTGTATGTACCTATAAATAAAATGGAAAATGTATGAAATCAGTGCAGAGGATTTAAAAAACACTTACCGTTTTGAGCCTCTTCCAAGGATTGACAAACTGGAGAAACTCGATTGTATATTTTTAACATCAAATGCCTTTCGATGGTTATTTCTGAAAAACATGTCCGGCGTGAGGAAAAAATATGTTTATATTCGGAAAACGAGCGCGATGATATATTCGCGTAATCAAAATACTTTGTTAAGCAACTTAACGCATCTGTAGACGTGCCCTCACAAATACGTGTTAAGGTGTCAAAATCTGCATTTCTGTCTAAAACACTTTCAAATTTAATTAGAACACTTTCACTTTTTGCGTCTTCTACAGCACACAGTTGTGCGTGAACATCTTTAACGATTTACAGTGATTCCTCTAACGACAGCGACGAATTTTCTAATTTTGTTATTGCTTCTTCTAGTCCCAAAAGTAATTCTCACGAATACTTTGTAAATCCATTTTAATCTGGGCATCTTGAAATTTTTTTTGGCTTGTATTGATAGCTGCACTTTCTTTCGGATTGAATGATAAAACCACGTCCTTAATTTTTTCAAAATGTTCATGATAGGAAAACCGCGCCCGTAACCATGTACCCCAACGTGTCAGAATCGGCTGTGGTGGCTCAGGGGTATGCGGACACAATTCGTGAAATTTCTAAATACGTTTTGGAGATTTCAGGAATACTGCCTTTGTACTCGATATTAAAGCATCTACCTCTGGATAACATCTACGAATGTCTAAAAACACCATACTTCAAGAAATTGCTGTTCAAGAGATCAACCAGCGGTCTTACTTTCGCAAATTTGTTTGCCTTGTCTAATTGATTGTTATCTGCAGGATGAATGTTCTGCTTTATGTCGAAAAATCTGTTTCGAGACATCGCATTTTTCACAAATTGAACACCTTTGTCTTCATCAGATGACCAGTAAAGTTTTACCTGTGGAAGAGTGTGATACCCACTCAAAATCAATATTCCCAAAAAAAATTCTAGATCATTTTCAGTTATTTTCAATTCTAGTTATTTTCTCTCGCATATTTTATGGAGTTTGAAATAATAAGCTGGCCAACATTTTTATCAAACATTTGCATAAAGAAATCAAGCTCAGACTTTCCATGTAGCGCCTCAACAATATTCTGTACATTCCCTTCCTCATTTGACGTAGCATCTTCCTCGTAGTCAACATGTATACCATCCTCTATCTCAATTTCGTTATTCGGACACACTATCTCAAAAGTTCCCGCTATATCTACATGTAAATTTCTACTCCACCGATAACATTATCATCAATGTCCTCCTAGTCCGTTATATCATCGACGTCGGGTGGTATATAACAAACATCAATTTCCTCATTCAGATCATCGCGATATTTCACGTGACTCTAAAATTATTTTATTATCAACATGAACGACAAGCACATACTTCAGATATTGTTGTACTTACCATTGTATAATATTTCTGCAATCCTCAAGATAACACTATTATGAACTCTAACTTCTTCAACTTCTCTATCCCACAGCGTAAATGAACTGAATAAACTCGCATCACACATCGGATACCCAATAAACTTCCCCAGACGTGAAAAAGCATGTTCAGACAGAAATATTACTCATGACTACAATTACACCATTTGTCCCAATGTTGCGTTTTCGCAACGCAATGTTTTAAATTCGTTTGAGAAATATTTCCGGAAAAAAGGGGATTGATTTTTTTCCAAAATAATGTTACGTGAAGTATCTTTTATATGAAACCTCTTAATGATAAATGAAGAAGTAGGTATGCTGTATGTTATTTAATTTAAACTTAGATACACAAGTTTTTTTCTTGAAAATTCCATAGTTTTATTTTTATTAAAAATTGAAAATGTGAATACCCGTTCCCAAAATGTTTATTAGGTTGTTTAAATAGTTATTAACGCAATGCTACTGACAGTACATCCAAAATTATTACTTTTTATTACGAAAAAAAATTTTTTTTTCGTGTTGCGTTAACGCAACTATGGGAATAAACGGGTTAAGAAGTTCCTAACAAATATGTTTATTTGTTCTTTCATGACATCCCTTAATTGTAGCAAAATCCATTCGGCGCGAATTTTTCTGTAATTCAACATCTGAACAATGTACTAGGCTTTTTCTTGACTAATGCCTAATTGCTGAGCATTTTATTTTTACGTAACCCATACGTCACTGATAGTGGTCGACCTGATTGCTTTTCGTCAAACATCCTCATTACAGAATTTAGTACTTCAACCTATTGGCGAACATCCTTCACATTTACCATAAACAGCTTTCAAACCTCTATAAATTTCAATAGACGCACGACCTTTCAGCGCTAAAAATTCTAACACGGCTCGTTGTTTGGTAAGCATCTCAGAAATTGGTATCATAATAAATGGCACTGTTACTGAACGGAAATATGAAACTTTACATGCTAAGACGAAATATTCGAACGAATTACTGTTTGCAGAGTAGAACTTATTTC
Organism: Melolontha melolontha; assembly: GCA_935421215.2. NCBI lineage: Eukaryota > Metazoa > Arthropoda > Insecta > Coleoptera > Scarabaeidae > Melolontha > Melolontha melolontha. The sequence continues at coordinate 18,372,619 of OW285236.1, read as the reverse complement.
TAGCCCCATTACTCACTAACAAAATGGCGTTGTTGGAGACATTAGATATCAATCGGTCCTCGTATATTAGAATAAATATGCATGTGACTATATAATGATTTCTAATACCGCTTTCCATGTGGATTAAGTGCTGATATCATGTTAACAACGCTAGACTTAGGTCTCCTCAGAGAAATCACAAAATTGTCTAAACGTATGACGCGATCTGGATCAAATTAACCACTAGTATTAACGACAAAGGCTCTAATCCGCCATGTAGTCGGGAGCAACAACACAGGATACATGTAATGGTGACACCCACGGCGAAAGACAACATACTCTATCAATGAATACACGCACATGCACTTACACACACAACAAAGCGATGCACTAGATGCACTTGAAAGGCTTAATCAGAGTACAAATAAACGAACTGATACGCACCCTATATACGACCAGTATTATCATTCAAATGCGTTAAACGTATTCAGTTATTCGTGTATTTGGTTTAATATCAATATGATCGTATTTCACAAGGCTTGTAAATCCCTTTATTTCTGTAGCGAGATAAGCCGTGTCAATTGAGCAATCTATTCTAGTAGACGTGAAGGGAAATTTGCATTAAAAATACCGTTCCTATTTAAGAATTCAATATTGGTATATATTGTCTAAGAAACAATGATAGATATGTGATGATAACAATGATAGATAAATAAATAAACAAAATAAAGACAAGAAAATGATTTCATCATTTTCTTATCTTAGACCCAGGTATGCCTTAAGGCTCTATTATAGAACCACTTTTATTTGTACTTTACACATTCCAGTTATTTTTTTAATTTCAACAATTCGTTGAATCATATGCTAAAGACATACATTTCTATATGCAGGGAATTTGAAACAAGCCACCTCAAACAACTCTTTAATTGCTGTGATTTATATAAAACTAGCCGCCCGTAGTCCAGCGTTGCTTGACCATATTCTGTAGAAAAATTGAATAAAACCTTTGTGTTAACTGCCATTAACCGATATAACATTTTTGCTTATTCTCTAGCTAAACAAGGAATCAATGTTATTTTATTATAATCAATCTATCATTCCAATTGCCTTTTGATACACAATATTCTTCGTTATTCCATCTGGTGCATAAAAAAACTGAGTAGATGGTTTCCCAATTTGCATATGTACATGAGGATTGATAATTTCCAGCTGTTGTAATCACACACAGCAATTCGATAACAGTGCTCGCAAACAAAAATGAATTGCTCACCGTAATGTCGAAGTAGTTCCCATTCTGTCGAGAGAATTGCTAAGAGACAACTTGAAAACAGTATATATATATATATTGATATAGGGCAAGCCTATCCATAAGAATGCCTCAGTGGGCAAAAGATTGAATTTAAATGTATATATGTAAGTTTTAGGATAATTTAGAAGTATAGAACTTGAATTCTTCATATGAAAAATCAATAAAATTGAATTCGCGTAATTAATGGTTTTAAATTTAATTTCACATTTATTTATTTGTTTTTTTTAATTTGTATCAGTCACTTCATTTCGATATTATACTTTTCTAATGATATTTCAACTTAATTGATAAATAATTATAGACGCCATAAATTTAGGCAAAACTGTACTTTTTTTTTAAAAAGGTTATCGCGGGAATGTTTCCCACAATAAAATTAGCTTTAATAACAATAATTATTATTCAAGCATGAAATATATATTCACTAAAATAAACTAAATAATTAATATTAGTATATGTATATTCAATATGTCTAAATTGTCATTTTAATTATTATAAAATACCGCGATTAATATGATACAATTAGACGAATCAGGACGAGGGATGAGAAAAAAAAAGATAGTTAGCGTAACTAGAAGTCCGCCATTAAAAACATCTCGACGTATTTGAAGTGCCTCTCTAAAAATTAAATGAAAAACATTAAGAATACGAATAAAACCATACGTCTACTCTAGTAAAAATCTTACATATATATCCAGCTCCAGTTTTACCTATTTTTCAAGTCCAGAAGGTGACCGGGGTCCTGATAAACAGCAATTGAATTTCACCGCGAAGCTTGGCCGATTGGACCGGACTACAGCTAAGGTGACGCCAACAGATTGCCGCAAGACTCAGACCCGCTTTTATGGACCTGATAAGCAGATTCCAAACACCTTAAGTCATATCCTGATTCACTTAAGTATTATTTAAAATACCTACGAATTTTTAAGAAAACGGAAAATTAATTCATCATGCACAAATAAAATATCATATTTCTATGATTCATTGAGTAATAATTACTTATATTATTTTTAAAAGATTAAGATATTTATATTACTGTTACGAAGAATACAAGTTCAGTTCAATTCAATTCAATTTTAGTTTTAATCTTGTAGATATTTTAAGATGTATCATAGATTTCACTCATAATATTATTTTATTCATGTCACACTAAGTTTGTTTATTTTTATTAACCGAGTTTAATCGCCATATTAATTTCATCACGTGACATGTTAGATATTTATTGATCATAATGTTAATGTATATCTCACTTACCTGTTATTTTGGCATTCATTTCATTAAAGTTGTTAATCAATAATCCATATCTCGATCGTTTTATTTTATAGTTTTAAGAATAAATAAATTCTATTTGTCTGTTCCATGACCATTAGCCGATATTGTAAGTGTTCGATATGGTGTCACCGAACCTACTATATTAAGGGGCACTTTATTATGTCCCATAACAAGAGTTTGTATTGTTCAATTGACTAGCCGGAACCACATAACACCAAACATTACGCCCACTCAAAATACTTATAAGAAGTTTTATGTACATCTGAACAGCTGTTTTAAGGTTAAGTATATGTTGTTATGTGCAATTATGCGCTTTTGCATTGTGCGCAAATAATAATTGTAACATCATTCAACTCCATCTATATGTTATATTAGATAACTTATTTGAATAATAGAAATTCATAATGCACATTTTCTAAATAATCATTCCAGTTTATTTAAAATATAAAAATTAGCCTTTTATGCGCTTTTATCAGGGTTGACCGTTACATTTTTGGCGCCGCAACGTGTCAGGCCATTAGAAAACGTGCCCAATCGAACACAAGGTATAAAATAAAACGAGAGAGGATATATTAAAACCTGTATTCTTCTAGATTTATTTAAGTTACATAATATTTTTACACTTGTGAATCTGTATTTTGCCTTTTGTGGTCATTTTTATGTGATAGGACGCTGACTGGTACACAGGAACAGGATTTGTAAGTTCTTTTCTTAAAGAGGTTATTGTTCTCATAATTAACATTTAAAACAAAGGTCTTAAAGTTTAAAACGAAAATTATTTTATGAGATAAAAATTTATTTACACAATCTATTTGCATATACAATACTAATATTAAAATATAAAAATAGGAATAATTAATATACATAAAACTAATTTAACACATAACAAAAGCACTATAATATACATATTTTCAATCCTAACAATAAAATGGACAAAAGAACAAGAAGCAAGTCAAGGGAAAACCTTGCAGATAGAGAGGACCAAGCTGATCAGGGCGACGCTTCCACAATTACTGAACAACCCGACACACCGAAAGAAGAAACGAGTATAAATCTTAATTCTTTAGCTGCATTAATGATGAATATGCAACAAAAAATGACGGAGAATAATGAAAATTTTAAACAATTCATAGAAACAAATAACGAAAAATTAAATGAAAAACTAGATGCTAATAATAAAAATTTAAATCAAAAATTAGAAATAAATAATGAAAATTTTAAACAATTCATTACCGACAATAACACAAGATTAGAGACAAATATCAGTTTAATAGAAGCGAATATTAATAGCAAATTAGAACAACTCAAACAGGATAAAAAAAGAAATAAAAGAAGACGTAAAAGGTTTGAAAGAAAGCCAAAAGAAGATCGAAGAAATAATTCACCAAACTCTTGAAGAAAGCGAGATAAAATGCTTGCTGAAAATGGACGAAACTCTAAATGTGCATAACCAACATTGGGCCAAACAATTGGAGAATACTTCACGGGAAATCTACGAAATCACAAATAATAAAATAATAACCGCAAACGCGGAAACAAAAACAGAATTGACAAAGTCCTGTAACGAAGCACACACTAAATTTAACAATAAATTAACAGATTTTAATTTAAGTAATGAAATATCTTCGTTAAATTTGAAACAACATTTAACAGATAGTTTTAACACTCAGATAGGGGAACACAGGACATATTACGAACAGGAGATTAACCAAGTGAAAGATAATCTTGACACTATCAGAACGAACCAAGATATTAATAAAAATTCCTACGAATCCGAATTGAGAATAATAGAAACGAAGATTAAAAGATATACTGCGTCTGTTAATTGTATAAACACAGGAGGTCCAACCATTAAAATAGAAAACCTTACTCATTTCGACGGGGATATTACGCATGTACATCCCATGCTTTATTTGAATGGACTCCTGCGTTACTTAATCGACATTCCGGACAATAAACAAAAGATGGATATAATAAGAGTTACACTTAAAGATAGTGCTCAGGAGTGGTTCCTACGCATAGAAGATCACTGCGAGGACGTAGAGCAATTCGTGTCACTATTTAAAAGGAATTACTGGGATGAAGCGCAACAAAATCGTGCAAAAATTAGACTTTTAACCGGTAAATATCGAATAGGCTCAATAACTAGGGAGATATATGCTTCGAGAATTTACAATCTTTGTAAACATATAGCCGATATGGAGGAATCAACCATAGCACGACAGTTACTTAATCACTTCATTTATTCGGATACTCAAGCCATTATTTGTCAACGTGTCAATGATATGGACTCGTTAATAGAAATTTTACGAAGATTAGATGACTTCGCAGAGGGTAATCGTGGTTCATTCTTACCAGCGCAACGGAATGCAAACAACAGTCCATATAATACATCTAATAATCGACCGAGTAATAACAATTATAATAATACACATAATCAATCATCTAGACAATATTATTCTCAAAATAATCGACCGAATCATTTACAAGAAACAATTTCGTATAATAACAACAGGTCAAATAACTATTATCCACAGGCGAATCAAGCAACAAATAATAACAACACTAACTATAATAACAACCAAGCAAGCCCTCCTCCAAATTATAACAATTATCAAAATCATAGTAACCATTCTACAAATCCTTTTAATAATTATAATAATAGACCTAATGTTTCGATTAATCCACACCCTAGTAATAATTATAACAATAATACGCGAGCATATGATGCTAACCGCACAAATAATTACAACCAGTATAATAACCAGCCGGTAAGAAGAGGAATGAATAATTACAGATACCGAAATAGAGGACGCGTTAATAACTACTGCAGGAGACCATTGTCACCATCGCCCTCTAGAGAAGAATCGGAGGTTGTACAAAAAAAAAACGTCAATTTCGGAAATAGATCTGTATACCAACCCGACACCAAGCACCTCGACTCAAAATCATTAATTAAACTCGACTGTAACTACCCCTCAAAATTGAATAATATAACTTTTTACCAACCCCTTGAAGAGTTCATACACATAGAAGAAACTGGAACCCATGATATAGACACGCACACTCTACCTATAATTAAAATTAAATTCACGAACATAGAACTAAGCTGTTTAATAGATACTGGGGCCGAAATAACGTTATTAGAAGAGAAAAAGGCAATCTTAATCGATGACTATGAGAAGAAAATAATACGGACTAAGGGAACTGATTTAATAGCCGCTAATGGGAAAAGAATGGGGAAGATTCAAAAAAAGAATATGTACGGAAATAACCGTGAAAGACAAGGAATTTGTCATACAATGCTACATAATAGGAAAACTGCAATACGATTGCATAATAGGGATAGATAACATTAAAGATTTGAAAATGATATTGGATTTCAAAAGAAAAATAATAAAGATAGATGAAATAGAAATAATGATGGAGAAACAGTTATCTGAGGAAGAAATATATGAATATAATAATTATAAAGATAAACATTTACAAAAGAAGATTAATAATATTTTGCCAGAAAGATTGGATATAAGTAGTTATGAAAATGAATGGAGTAATAAGGAAGAAGGAATAAATATTAAATTGAATAATGATGATTATGTATACGGTTTGGAAGAAAAAGAAGATAGTATAGGAATGCAGTATGTAGAAGAAATGGAAGTTAGAAAGGAATTAAATACCCTCAGAACAGTAAATAAGTTAGAAGATATAGAAGAAATAATTAAACAACAAAGTATACCATATCATTTGATCCCACCAAAATTAGTAAAAATTTTATCTGACAACCTAACATTAATAAATGATGTAGTAGTATTCGCCCGTAACTATCAACATGTAATCAGAATAGACAATGACAACCCATTATCGAGCAGGAATTACCCCATACCATACCATTATCAGGAAAGAGTTAATATAGAGCTTAACAGATTAGAAGAATCTGGTATTATCGAAAAATCCAATACATATTTTATCAAGGACCATTGATAATAAATCAGAAATTAGGCTATAATACTTATGAACTAATCGAGCCTAACACCGATTATATCAAGGGGAGATATCATATATCAATGCTACAAGATTATACAGTATAGAAACTAATTTAAATAAAAACTAAGCACATATAAATTTAATACTAACAAATCAATATTAATAATTTCAATATAGTTATAATGTAATATACAGTTACACTTGAGAGACAAAAAGGGGTAGATTACAGTTCGAAAAACCAAAACAATATAAGACTAACAGAAAATTCATATTCAAATATTTCTATTAAAAAAAAAAAAAACAGGCGAATTTTATTTACAATAAAAGGTAAACTTATAATAATTAGAGCTTGTGAACCAAATGATTAATAAACTTACACTGAAAGAGAACATTCTCTGAGACAAAAGCTGGAATAAAAATATAAAATGGTAAAGATAAACTTAGAAAGAACAATAATTATACATTTATATGTTACAAAAAAAAAAAAAAACTAATTTATGGGGAAATAAAGCAATTATAAACATGCAAAAAGTTAATGAAAATGAAAGTCTTCGATGTAATATATTTTATAGATACAGTATGACCAGAATAAATAAAAGAGTGCTGAAATGTTATAAGATTAGAGAAGGTTTAGATTAATAATAATGGTAGAAGGAGATAATATATGATATGGGGAGATAAAGTATATAAATAAATAAATGAATTATTATTAATATGAATATTGAAATATAGACAAAATGTCTTATTATGGGGAATTTAATTAGGTTATAAGGAATGGTATTTTAATAAGATATGTGAAAGAATAGATAGTAAAGGATATGTATTAAAAAAGGAAAGAATTATTTATTATGTAAACTAAAACTTATATTAATATATGAATTATTAAAAAAGATTAAGAATAACAATTTATGTAAGGAATGTTAAGCATGTACCATTAACAGAAGACACATCACAAATGAACCCCAAGCTAAACTACATAACAAACAGAAAATCTTCACATATAATAACCAGAATAATTAACAAGTTTTTTTTTAAAAAAAAAACACACACACAGTTATATAAAGTTTACAGTTCGCTAAACATAACAATTGGTAAGAATAATAATGAACAGAGATATAGTATACATACAAATAGAACAATAATGTCAATATAACGTATAACGATACAATCAAACAAATATACGGAAATAAATTTTTCATACAAACACTGATAGAAACTGAAAATAATATCACATAATACATAAAATGTATAATATAAAATAATAAAAAAAAAATACAAAATTTTATATGACTTAATACTGAACTAAATAGACTCAATGAATAATTTGGATAAGCCTCTTTGCCTAGTCAATAACGTCTTACCAAATTACTGGGGAAGTTGATATAGGGCAAGCCTATCCATAAGAATGCCTCGGTGGGCAAAAGATTGAATTTAAATGTATATATGTAAGTTTTAGGATAATTTAGAAGTATAGAACTTGAATTCTTCATATGAAAAATCAATAAAGTTGAATTCGCGTAATTAATGGTTTTAAATTTAATTTCACATTTATTTATTTGTTTTTTTTAATTTGTATCAGTCACTTCATTTCGATATTATACTTTTCTAATGATATTTCAACTTAATTGATAAATAATTATAGACGCCATAAATTTAGGCAAAACTGTACTTTTTTTTAAAAAGGTTATCGCGGGAATGTTTCCCACAATAAAATTAGCTTTAATAACAATAATTATTATTCAAGCATGAAATATATATTCACTAAAATAAACTAAATAATTAATATTAGTATATGTATATTCAATATGTCTAAATTGTCATTTTAATTATTATAAAATACCGCGATTAATATGATACATACAATTAGACGAATCAGGACGAGGGATGAGAAAAAAAAAGATAGTTAGCGTAACTAGAAGTCCGCCATTAAAAACATCTCGACGTATTTGAAGTGCCTCTCTAAAAATTAAATGAAAAACATTAAGAATACGAATAAAACCATACGTCTACTCTAGTAAAAATCTTACATATATATCCAGCTCCAGTTTTACCTATTTTTCAAGTCCAGAAGGTGACCGGGGTCCTGATAAACAGCAATTGAATTTCACCGCGAAGCTTTGCCGATTGGACCGGACTACAGCTAAGGTGACGCCAACAGATTGCCGCAAGACTCAGACCCGCTTTTATGGACCTGATAAGCAGATTCCAAACACCTTAAGTCATATCCTGATTCACTTAAGTATTATTTAAAATACCTACGAATTTTTAAGAAAACGGAAAATTAATTCATCATGCACAAATAAAATATCATATTTCTATGATTCATTGAGTAATAATTACTTATATTATTTTTAAAAGATTAAGATATTTATATTACTGTTACGAAGAATACAAGTTCATTTCAATTCAATTCAATTTTAGTTTTAATCTTGTAGATATTTTAAGATGTATCATAGATTTCACTCATAATATTATTTTATTCATGTCACACTAAGTTTGTTTATTTTTATTAACCGAGTTTAATCGCCATATTAATTTCATCACGTGATATGTTAGATATTTATTGATTATAATGTTAATGTATATCTCACTTACCTGTTATTTTGGCATTCATTTCATTAAAGTTGTTAATCAATAATCCATATCTCGATCGTTTTATTTTATAGTTTTAAGAATAAATAAATTCTATTTGTCTGTTGCATGACCATTAGCCGATATTGTAAGTGTTCGATATGGTGTCACCGAACCTACTATATTAAGGGGCACTTTATTATGTCCCATAACAAGAGTTTGTATTGTTCAATTGACTAGCCGGAACCACATAACACTAAACATTACGCCCACTCAAAATACTTATAAGAAGTTTTATGTACATCTGAACAGCTGTTTTAAGGTTAAGTATATGTTGTTATGCGCAATTATGCGCTTTTGCATTGTGCGCAAATAATAATTGTAACATCATTCAACTCCATCTATATGTTATATTAGATAACTTATTTGAATAATAGAAATTCATAATGCACATTTTCTAAATATTCATTCCAGTTTATTTAAAATATAAAAATTAGCCTTTTATGCGCTTTTATCAGGGTTGACCGTTACAATATATATATATATATATATATATATATATATATATATATATATATATATATATATATATATGTGCAGTTGCGGTCATTGAAAGCACAAACACTTCAACACAAAAACATTCTAAGCAGTGTAAACGTTTTTAAACGCTACTCAAACCAATTATTGGAGTAGAATGCAAAATGTAGACCTGGTAGATGGATTCATAGCGGCTTAAATAACTGCCTGACTATCAGTCACTATGCTGATTTTTTTTTGTTTGAGCTGCCAGCTTCCCGAATTTCCTCGGCGCAGGCTACGATTGCAAACAATTCAGTCTGGAAACTGTTGTTTCCCTAGACTTAACGATATCTTCCTTCTGTGGTATATTCCGCATATACCTGCAGCTGTGCTCCGATTGGATTGTGATCCATCCGTGTATCAGGTCCCGGCACCATAATCGCTGAAGCGACTTTTTGCCTGTTCCCTGGTGGGTATAAATATGTTCAGCTTAGCTGTAAACATAATCTCAGGTTCCCAAACTGTCCACCGGCATTTGAAATATCGGCTCTCCCAATGTAGTTCCTATGATATCTGTATGACCCTATATAACCTTATTAGGACACCATACGCCATTGACCTTCAGCTTCAAGATTGCAGCCATGGCTTCCGCTTTCACAAATAGTTTCAATCAAGGAAGACCTACGTTGGCCTCCATGGAGGCAGTTCCTTTGCTGTTCATAGCTCTCGTGATTTCTAACAGAGTCTGTTGCTAGAGAGTCGTTAGGAGCCCGACCGACGATGTCAGCTCGGTCCTTCTCTACCAGACAACTGTCCCATAGGTAATCGATGGCCTTACAACTACAGTGTACAGACAGTGTACCACACTTGGTTTTAGTCCCCCAGGTTTTACCAATAGCCCTTCTGCATCTCCAGAAGAGCTGCGTCACCCTGTCTGCCACTTTTAATAGGTGCCTACTCCAATTTAGTTTGGCATCAAATGTAATGCCTAGATACTTCAATTCATTGGTTAATTCTAACTCTTGTCCGAACAGCTTTATGCTACCAAGATCTTTTAGTTTTCTCATTTTGGTAAAAGCTACCAACTTGTTTTTTTGTGGATTGACAGTTAATTCCTCCTCAAGGCACTATCTCTCCATAAGTCGCAGAGCATTCCGCATGATGCCAACCACCGTCCCCGGAAGTTTCCCCAGAGACACAATGACAATGTCATCGGCGAACCCCTGCGTCCATATTCCCTCGCAATTTAATTTCCTAATGAGATTATCCACTACTAGACTCCATAATAGCAATACGCCTCCTTGAAGACCCTTTTGTTGTCTTCATGGAGATCGTCTTTTTTGCATTTGGGCATAAACTGTTCTGCCCCACAGCATGTTAAGGACCCAATTGCATGTGCTGTTATCAAAAACTACTTCTATGTGTAAGAAAGCTGCAAACGTAATTTCCTTGTGGTGTAGCCTCCTTTCAAGCCCACCACCAGGCTATGCAGGACAGCCTCACATAATTTTTCAATCTGGTATGCTTATAGTAGTGGGTGTAGAGAAGATGTGTCCAGAGCCCCTTCTATAATAATTAAATATATCATTTTTTCCATAGTCTTCAACATAACAGACCTAAGACTATTTAGTGCAAATGATTTGGGATGGGTTTTAGAATAAACAATACCCTAGTTTCTCTCCATGCCCTTGGGATATAACCCATGGCAGGGCTATCCCTGAATATCTCCAGTAAAGAACCCATAATTTCTCCAATTCCCTCCTGAAGTTACTTGGAAAATATTCCGTCTCGTCTTGTGGATTTATATGCTTTGAAACAACCCTACCGCCTTTCTAATTAAATGGAACTTGAAGATTGCGTTTCATATCTCTCAATCATTCCAAGTCGCAAGGTGAAGCTTAAAATGAAACAATTGAATTGCGGCAAAGTTTTTTTTTTATTTTTCAATGTATTCCTTTTCGACATTAATACACTTGGGCAAAATCTAATCATTCACGTAAACTGATGAGATTTACTGGCGACTTAAGTCACAATTCAAGAAAAAAGATCGAGAAGAAATCACAAAATCATTTTCTAGCACTATAGCACTCGCCCTCATCCTGCTAACATTACGAAAGGGGCTTGGTTCAGGAGTAATTCCGCATCCGCATTATTGCCCTGATCTCGTTCCAACAAATAATCTCTTTCTCTCTCTAGCAAACAGCCTTAGATGAATCTTCTTTAGTAACCATGTCACATTTTAAAATTGGCTTGACGGCTACTTCACTAGGAAGGTTCCAGATATATCCAGGCGTGTAGTAAAAAAAAATTCCAAATGGTTAAGATGCAATCGTATATAATGAAGGAGAATATATTCTTGATAAAAATTGGTAAATTTTAATTTCAATAATAACGCTACGACCTTCTGCATCAACCTGATACGAGGGATGTGCTTTATATTTCGAGAATAGAGAACAGAAACTAACATTAATCATCGTACATCGCTTTGTTCTTCAAAATATTTTCCATTAAGATTAATACGCTTTCGCATGCGCTTGAACCAATTTTCGAAGCACTTCTTCCACTACGATTGAGCTACCTCCAAAATGTGCACTTTGCATCATCCACTTCCTCATGCGTCGAAAAACGTCGACCTATTGTTAGGCAGTTGTCAAAAAGTCTCTTGTTTGACCCGATGTGTGAGAACTCGCATTGTCCTGGTGGAGAATGTTCCATCTTCGGCGGTTTGTTTCTCTTATTTTTCCGAATACTTCTAGCAAGCAAATGCTTGTGTACCATTTAGAATTGATCGTCCGACGTTGTGCTGGTGGTACAGTTGCCACATGTCCAGTTTTTCCGAAGAAATAAGCGACCATTTGCTTCGAAGTGCTTCGTGCGTGAACAACTGTTGTTGGATTTAACTCATCCTGAAAGACCCATACAATCGAGACCGCTGTTTAGTTTCAGGCTCATTCGCATTGATCCATGCTTTGTCACCTGTTACTGTCATAAACATGTCTTGCAGCATCACGATCGTACTTTCTAGCATTTCTTTCGACCAATCGGCACGAGCCTTTTTTGAGTGACTGTAAAATTATGTGGAATTCAATACAAACAAATTTTTTGACGGCCAAATATTCATGCAAAATTGAATGTATGCTGTTCCCACTAATGCCCAAGGATACCTCTATCTCACAATAAGTCACATGACGATCTTACAATATCAGTTCACGCACAACAGCAATGTTTTCTAAACAGAAATTGATTTTGGGCGACCTTCACGAAATTTGTGAGTGACCGAAGCATGGCCACGATTGAATTCGGTATACCACCGATATACACTGCTTTTTTGGTGGTGATTCATTACCAAAAGTCGAAATTAGTTCATTGATGCACTGTTGTTGTGATAATCCGCGTCGAGATTAATTTTTTAAGTTAGCAACTGTATCAAAACGTTCCGAGTAGGTGCATTCTGTCAAAAATATCGAACTTTACAATTAGCGGATCGCTTGTTAGATGGCAGCACCAAGATCGCCAATTCTCGAAATATAATAGGCATCCCTCGTAATAAACTGTGTTTCATACACGCGACGAAAGCTTTATTATTTGATATTAATTCTTTCATAAGCTTTGAATACTAACTAAACTAAACCCTGTTAAAAAATATTCTGAAATTCCCATGGTAAAAAAAAAAAACAAATTCATCCCTTACCACTAAACCGCCGAATATTTCATCTACATCCTCTAAAAGCGATTGTAGAACAACAGAATAAGCGCCCCGGCTCAACAGCTTCCCAACCAAGTTCATTAGCATCCTGTTATCATTTATTTATCCTAATAGGAGGGAACGCTTTCCCTATTTTCTGCAGAGGTCATAATTCACTTCACGCACAATCCACCTTATATCCCGCCAGATTAGAGTGAACCCGCCAAATTATTATCCGCAATTTCCCATACACCAACGAATGTTTCTACACACAAGCACATTTTGCATACCTGAATATATGGACGTGTATTCTAGCTTTGTAACGCATATATATGGGCATGCATGTATCCATTGTTTGTACAATAGTCAACGTAACGATAATTTACTGTCTGGGAATTATCGTAAACTATAAAATTTCATTCCATTCAATAAATAACAATATATATATATATATATATATATATATATATATATATATATATATATATATATATATATATAAATGTTTAGATAATTTCTTAGCCGTTCATTAAATATAACATTTGATAAATTATTGGAGTTTTTCGGCTTTTTTATATGAAATATTTACAAATATTAAATTAGAATGTATGTAATTGCAGAGTAAGTGGGGATGTAAACATAGCTGTCTACAAATTACAAAGCAAATCATACGAAATTTTTTATTTGAAAACGTAGACCATATTTTTCAAATAAAAAATTTCGTTTGATTTGCTTTGTAATTTGTAGACAGCAATGTTTACATCCCCACTTACTCTGCAATTACATACATTCTAATTTAATATTTGTAAATAATTCATATAAAAAAGCCGAAAAACTCCAATAATTTATCAAATGTTATATATATAAATATATATATACAATTATTTATATTTCATATAAAAACCGAAAAACTCCAAGAATCTATCAATTGGTATAATAAATGAACGGCTAAGAAATTATCTAAATAATCATATACATATGGAGTAATAATTAGCAATCTGCTTTCAATAACTGACATCTGCTTTCAAAACTGACATCTGCTTTCAAAAAACTGAAATCTGCTTTCAAAACTGATATCTGTTTTCAAAACTGAAATCTGCTTTCAATAACTGACATTTGCTTTCAATAACTGACACCTACTTTCAAAACTGACATCTGCTTTCAAAACTGACTTCTACTTTCAAAACTGACATCTACTTTCAATAACTGACATCTGAATCATTAACATTGTCACCTTAGAATGCGTTTCTAATTATCTTGAACCAAGGTCTATCGTGGCTTAATTGGTTAAAGCGACGGTCCGGCAAACCGCAGACTTGGGTTCAAGACCCAATGTAAAAATTTCAATTAAATTTCATATGAAATTCGTTGTAATTTGTAGACAACAATGTTTATATTCACATTTACTTCACAATTGGGAATTTACATTAAGTGACACGCCAACACGTATACTTGTATTGTTTATTGGGTTCTATCGTCTGTAAAACTATATTGTGTTTTCATCTTTTCCTTACTATTTTATATTTTCGCTCTTTTACGACAAATTTGTCTTTCTAAACATCACCCATGATTCGTATATTCTTCAAATGGTATTATCTTCGAAAATAATACACCGAAAAAATTAGAAATAAAATGTCCATAAAAGATAAAAGTGCTGTAAATTGATCGATTCATGTAATTATTTGATATCGGAAGAAAATATCACAGTGCTAAAGAAAAATCATTCATATTATGCGCAAATTCAGTTAAGAATGGCCAAATTAAATTTAAACGCGTGGGACTTCTTTGTGTTTGCTTGATATGACTCGAGTTACAACAATATTACAGTGCCTTTTGATAAAGTATATTCATATAATTTAATTATAACTTTAAGGAACGGGTAGGTAAATAAAATGGAGCATGTAATATGTAAAAATAAATATTAAAAAAAATTCTAAGTACTTTTGAATTTTAAAATTGCTCATGATATGTCGGAGATCATTAAATAATATGCAATAGCAATAGCATAAATCAGTATATAAGTTTTTTAGAGATTTGTGCTAAAGCATTCTTCAAATTCAAAACAATTGGATTTCGCACTTACATCGTGTTATTTAATAGCTCGAGTTAAATAACTGGTTGTCAAAAAGCTTTATTATTAGTACTATATTCTTACATGTTTGTGTACGCAGATGAAGAAATTAAAATCAACATAAAATAAATCCCAGAACCAACTTCGAAAACACTTCTAAACATGGTAGACACGATACGCTATATGCAAAACTATAAAGGTATACCTCCATTCGACGCCATCTTGACAACAATCGTGGCGCCACCATCGATAATGTTAATTCCCAATTACATACTAATTTGATAATATTTATAATATTTCATATAAAAGTTTTTTGGGAATAGCGGTCGGGTAATTAAAACTATATTTAGTTTGACGTTTCGGTATTATACATAGTACTTTTTCAAAAGATTTAATATCTTTGGTGTAAATATATTGCGACGTATTTCTTTTGTGTTTCTAAATAAAATTATTTATTTGGAAAAGTTTCATCCAAATTACTGCCAACAAATTTAAAGTATCCGAGAAAACTGTTACAAGATATGGCATCGAGGAAAGAAATCATTAAACGATGGATTAGTAGAGCTGATGTATCCTCTCGTAAAAAAAGAATATGTTGGCCAAAAATCAAGGATGCTTGATATAGAAGCAATTAAAGCAGTTCCACTTAATAATCGGTGTACTATTCGTTCTCTTGCACATTCTATTGGCATTAATAAAAGTACAGTTCACAATCGATTAAAATCAGGACAAATAACTCCAATTCTATAAAGCCATATTTGACGAATGTTAATCAAATTTACTGGTTAAAATACCTTCTTATCAATACTTAAGCCAGAAAGTGTAGTTGATGGAACACCTCTAATACATGTTTGTTGGTAGAGGGTGAACAGAAACCGAACAGCACCTACAAAAGTAACAAAAGTAATATTTGTAGCTGCTGTTAGTCGTCCTTGCTACAATCAATCTCAGAATAATTGATGGTAAACTTGACATTTGGCCATTCGTATTTGAAGAACCTGCTATTTGAAGAACCTGGTACAATGGAAACTAAAGTTATTTCGAGTGTGACTAGAGAAAATTACAGAAAAATGAAATTGCCTACATCGAATCGTCTTTCAACGATCTGAATTCAACAAGATAATGCCAAACCACATATCGATCCTGAGAATAAAGGTTTAAAGGAAGCTTGCCAAATTAATAATTTAAATATTAAAATGTTCTGTCACCCATCAAATAGTCCAAATAATCTCTATCTGTGATTTTTCAATGATATTCAGTCGTTGCAGTACAAAACCGCTTCCAAAACAGTCGACGAAATAATCAATGCCATTGTAAATGCGTACGCTGAATTAATTAGATAACGATACTCTGAATAAAACCTTCTTCACTCACCAGGAGTGTATGAAAGAAACTGTGAGAATTGATGGTTGTAATAACAATTTCCCCATATGGGAAAGGATCACTTACAAAGAAATGGAATTCTACCTTTTGTTATTAATTGTGACATAGATCTTGTGACAAAAGTTCAAAACATGGTCGATTTAGTTTAATTTCTGGTTTGATAAGCTTAATAAGCTTAACTCACTCTACCTTTTGTTATTAATTGTGACATAGATCTTGTGACAAAAGTTCAAAACATGGTCGATTTAATTTAATTTCTGGTTTAATAAGCTTAACTAATAACTTTAGTTTTATGAAATTTGTACTTTAACATATAAGGAATAAATTTGTTTTGAGAAAATTGACACTGATTTATGGTCGAAAACAAATCTAAAATCGGACACTTATTTCTAAGAGGAGGAAGTATTATTTAAAAGAAATTGTGGTAAAGAATTGAACCTGCACCATTAATGAGTATATCCTCCTTCATTATCGATTACTTAATACTTACTTAATATTATTAATGTTTCTGAGCGACATTTTCGATAGAAAATAAACGTTTTCAATAAAGGTACATTTAATAATACCGGTGTTTCTAGATGAATATCGGGGTTTTAACGCTTTGTAGTATTTATTACGCAAAACTTAAAATCATAATACATGGAATAAAAGAGCAACTCAAATAGTTATACGCACAAGCTTACAAGTGTTCAATGTAAGCACCTTTCGTCAAACTGCACACATCAAGTCGATAGCCCAGTTCTTCCCAAACGTTGTTTACTGTTTGTGGCGTAATTGTTGCAACAGCTGCCTCAATCCTGTTTCTTAGGTCGTGTAGGTCAGCTGGTAGTGGAGGCACATACATATGATCCTTTATGAATACTCACAGGTAGAAATCACATGGCGTGAGATCGGGTGAGCGTGGAGACCATGCGAAATAAGCTCTGTCATTGAGCCCTTTGCGGCTAATCTGGTGTTGCGGATACAGTGACGATCAACCAATCGCGTACGTCGTTATGCCAGTGAGGCGATGCACCATCTTGCTGCCAAATAAAGTTATTTGGTTCGTTTTCCACCAATTGGGGAAATAGCCATAGTTGTAGAGCATCAAGATTTGAAGTACCAGTTATAGTTGCTTCTCCAAAAAAAAGGCCCATAAACTTTCCGCGAAGATATGGCACAAAAAACATTCAATTTACCACACGATCCAGAAAATCGTCGTCCAACAACATTTCATGAGCAAATTTGGCACGTAAACCATGATCTGTAGGCTTTACAGCCTGTAGTAACCGCAAGCGATAAGGGCATAGTTGTAAGCGTTTCCGTATAACTTTCCAAACAGTCGGCACCGGAATTGCTAATTCGCGACTAGCCTACCGAACTGATTTCGTCGGGTTACGCGTGAAAGACTTTCTCACTCGCTCAACACTCTCTTCAGAAACCCTTGGGCGTCCCGTACTCTTTCCTTTGCAAAGGCAGCCGGTATTTTCAAACTGACGGTACCATCTTCGGATGTTATTATCACTTGTGGAATCACATCTGAACTTAATCCGGAACGCACGTTGCACAGTAACTGCAGATTCGGTCTTTGCAAACTTCAGAACACAAAAAGCTTTCGGTTCACTAGTCGCCATTTTTCTACTAGCGTTTTCTAGCGCATGCGCGTACCAACAAACAGAACTGTTTGAGTTGCTCTTTCATTTCATGTATTAATTATGATTTTAAGTTTTACGTAATAAATACTACAAAGCGTTAAAACCCCGATATTCATTCAGAAACACACTGTACAAAAGAGATACTTTTGTAGTGGCTTTCATCAGAAATTGTTTTCTGTACATGTTCCTTTGAGAGTTGGATTTTCCTTGAATTTGTGTGATTCTATCAATGTCTTTCTTTTTTAGCTACGTAATAATATCGCACTTTCCGAGTTCGCTAACTTAAATATTAATGACGCAAAAAATATATGTTTTTCATCTTCTATAAAAGTTGTATTTTAGTAGTTTTAGCTGTATCACTTCATGAGCTTTTATCTAAATGTATCATGATCTACTTTAGACGTAAGTATTTACAAATAGAATTACTTAACATATAGTAAAGCAGCTATAATTTAAAAAAACTTTAAAATGTAAATTTTTATGCATCCAACTTAGTTTATTTTCAGTAAAGTAAGTGAAATAAATTTCCTTCAAAAGGACAAAAAATTAATCTGCCTCATTTATTTCAATATTCCGCATAGAACTGCAGTTAGTAAAAAGGAAGAGTTTCCACGTATAATATTTAATGAATACCCACATTAAACGTCACCGAGAAACCGCAGAAGGAACGTTTTCAAATGTAATTTCATTACTTTGAATTCTGCGGACACCAAATAATTCTATTAAATTAAGTCATTGCTTTTAAATGAAACTATTCACTTTAAAATATATTTGTTACCTTTAATTTTACTTCACTAATTTGCTTTTTAATAAGTATTTCATTATTTCTTAAATTACTATTATAGTTTTTAGTTTCTTCGAGCGTTTCGACCTTGTTAATTCTTTTAAATTACACTGTAAGACATTTTAAAAGTTTTCTCTCCTCCTTGGAATACTTTTAGCTGTTTCTCATGTGTTTTGGTATGCTGAATACAGTTCTAGCTTTATAATTTTGATATCAGGCTCCAATAATAAGGAATGTAGAAATATTGTGTGCTAAGTGTTCGTTATTATGTCACAAATTAGCGTCTTTCTTTATTTTATTCTGTTCCATTGATTTTGAACCTACCTGTAAGTTTATATGCTTACGTTACTATATCTGTAGGTATGATTGCGTATTAGGATTCTTTGTTGTCTTTGTTGCTTTCTTCCCCAACTCGATTTCCGAGTGTGAGCTGTTTATCGTCCAGATGTAAGTCAGAGTTCGGCATGTATCCGTTGTGAGATCATCGATTGAACTCCTGGACTCGTACAAAACATGTTCTTTATAAAAGGGCGTAATTATCATTCTCTTATGACGTCTCTCTTTGTTTCGAGCCCTTCCCATGTATGGTTTTTTTTTTAAGAACCACATAATTTTATTGGGTGTACCAATTAACCCGAACGGGGATATTACGGTGTTGAGCGGACTTCATTCCATATTAACAACGTATAAGTTGTATTTCATTGGTTGACTTCGCAGATATTTCTTGGTGAAACATTCTTGTAATAACTTGATTAATTATTCGAAAATAAAACACTTGGCTTAGTTTCACAACTTCTTTAATTAGATACACTAACAATTGTTTCGGCTATTAGGCCATTATCAAAGAGCTATCTCAAACTAAAACTTACTCTACTTAAGGTTAACATATATACCTGTGTTCCTTATGGGTGGGAGAATGTGGGTAATTGATATTTAAGATTGTATCGATATAGGTGGTATTTATGAATTCTAATTGCGTGTTTGTGATCACTCGATTTTGTTTTTGGGCCTTTTTAATTTCCAAAATCTCTAATATATTTAACTTTTTACTTTTTGCTACATTATGAATGAGGTTACAGCTCTTTATATCGGGTAAGTGGTTCTGGTCTATACAATGTTCCGCGAACCCTGTGTGTTTAACACTATATTTTATATCTCTAATATGTTCAGTTAACCGTTTATCAATACCTCTGCCACTCTGTCCGATATAAATCGCTTCACAATTCTGGCATTTTATGGAATATACTCCTGAATTCTCTAAGTTATCTATTTTATCTCTAGTATTATTCAACAATGTACCTAAATTTACTTTGTTTATCCACACTATGTTAATCTTGAGTTTCTTTAGTAATTTGTTTATTTTCTGTGTTATGGGAAGGATATAAGTGATTACATGCCAACTAGGTTTCTTTAATTCATTTATTTCTGGGTATAACAATTTTTGAAGTATTTTCCTTTCTTTATGTTTTATCAAATTATCGATGATATCTGGGTTGTAGCCATTATTTTTTTTTTTCCTATTATTTTAATTAAATTAATTATATTAATTAATTTAATTAAAATTAATTAATTAAAATAATAGCAAAAAATAATGGCTACAACCCAGATATCATCGATAATTTGATAAAACATAAAGAAAGGAAAATACTTCAAAAATTGTTATACCCAGAAATAAATGAATTAAAGAAACGTAGTTGGCATGTAATCACTTATATCCCTCCCATAATACAGAAAATAAAAAAATTAACATTTTAACAACATTAACATAGTGTGGATAAACAAAGTAAATTTAGGTACATTGTTGAATAATACTAAAGATAAAATAGATAACTTAGAGAAATCAGGAGTATATTCCATAAAATGCCAGAATTGTGAAGCGATTTATATCGGACAGAGTCGCAGAGGTATTAATAAACGGTTAACTGAACATATTAGAGATATAAAATATAGTGTTAAACACACAGGGTTCGCGGAACATTGTATAGACCAGAACCACTTACCCGATATAAAGAGCTGTAACCTCATTCATAATGTAGCACAAAGTAAAAAGTTAAATATATTAGAGATTTATGAAATTAAAAAATCCCAAAAACAAAATCGAGTGATCACAAACACGCAATTAGAATTCATAAATACCCCCTATATCGATACACTCTTAAATATCAATTACCCACATTCTCCCACCCATAAGGAACACAGGTATATATGTTAACCTTAAGTAGAGTAAGTTTTAGTTTCAGATTGCTCTTTGATAATGGCCAAATAGCTGAAACAATTGTTAGTGTATCTAATTAAAGAAGTTGTGAAACTAAGCCAAGTGTTTTATTTTCGAATAATTAATCAAGTTAGTATAAGTTGTATCTTACAAAAAAATCCATCGGAACATTCTGGTAGGTAACTTCAAATAATATAATTCCTCTAATTTTTATTCGTTTGTCTGCACTTTTTAATAGCTGATCCTACTTTGGGGCTACAGTAGTTAGCACAGGTTTTGTTGGGTCTGCGACGCGCATTCCATCGATTCCCGGCAATCTTACGCATTAATCAGGGGAAAATCCGGATCAACCGCTTCCGACACCACCCGAATCAATCTAAAACATCTTATCTTTACATTATTTTAATTATTCTTTTTTTTTAATTTTGAAATATTAAGTAATTGATTTGTTTTATTAGTTGAAAACACCAGGAGGGTGAAATTATAGTTTAACGCCTTTATTAGAACCAAAATTCTGCATTAAAACGCTAATTCATTTTTCGTTTCTTTCTTTCATTTTCTCTATCTTTCCTTGCTAAGTTTCAAAGTTTAAAATTATTCCATTTAAAAGAAGTTAACATTAAATTCGTTCATATACCTTTTTTTTTTAATTTTAAAAGAAATCGACCTTGAAAGTCTATTTACCAGTTCGTCGTAGAGTTTGTTTCTTTTATTTACGTAAGACGTATTTCTTGCATATACACATTAAAAATACATTTCGTTACTTTTTCTAAAATTTACGATTTGAAATTTAAATATACATGTTCGCGTTTATTCAATTGGTTTTAATCAAATGAGTAACTCATTTTAAGATATTTTTTTTTCTTTATCATTGATTGGGATTTACTTAATTAATCGTTTATTCATTTCTAAGATATTGTAAAACCGCAAATCTTTGTCTAATTTATTTCAATACTCATATTTGTAAATTTTGAATTTAGGATATTTTTTTAAATATTTCAAATATAATTAAGCCTCTATACATATACCAGACTTGCCCATTATATTGGGCCTATAATGTTGTATTTATATATGTGATATCTGGTTCAAATATATACGTATTTTGACGGGGTTTATTAATTTTTTTGATTTATACAGCTTGTTATTTATTTTCTATATACATGCATTTTTGTTACATACATGCAATAGGATATTTAAATCATATGTATAGATACCAGGTATAACTAACGTTCTAGATAACATATAATATAATAATGAAACAATTCATCAGTACATGAAATACATTATTCTAGGTATTAAAAATCAAGAAAAATGTTAGTGAATGGTACTTAATAAATGTGTAGAATATTACGACTAGCAGAGACAACTCTTAATGTAGAAAAATATGATTGCGAACCTTTCAGGTAGATACACAGTCCTTTAAAAATAAATGACAAACCGACTGAAAAATTAAGGTAGGATTAGTTTAAGAATTTAATTACCACAATAAGTTTGCAATAATTATAGACGATACTGAAAATATACAGAAGGCGAAATCGACGTATCACAGTATATAAGAAAATATCCCAAAATCCTGACGTGATGGAGCAAATCTTAAATCAGATTTGGAATCAGCATGACAAAAGACTTAAGGTACGCTTATTGGTGTATACATTACATACATATATCTATTATAGACATCCCTTCTGGAAACATTTAGAAATATATTAGATATTTCTCTTGTATTTTTTTCTCTGTCGTTAGTATCAAGCAAAATAAAGCGTTGTGTTACTTAGTTGAATTAGGAACTTTTTATTCTTTCGATATCGTTTAGGACGGCTTGGTTGCGGCATTTATCCGCTGCGTGGCTTGCCATTTTGGATTATCATAATTTTCCGAATTTGCGGCGTCTAGCGGTACCAAATTCGGTGACTTCCATTACCACCTTTCTTTTAATACCTCTGAATCTCCCAACCCTTAGCGGAGGCTCTCTTAGTAGCCAGATGGGCCGTTAGATGTTGGCAGGAGCGGGTAGGTGGGGCAATCCACGTCGCCTGAAACTTTGTTTTTTTCCTTTTCTTGTTTTTTTTTGTTTGTCAAAACAGGTTTAATTACCACCGTAGCACATGTGATATTAAAAAAGCTGTGAAAACGCCATTTATAGCCAACTTATTCGCTAATTAAAAATTAGTTTACGCCACATATATCCCGGAACGCGCAGATGTATTTCGTTTTTTTTTTAACTTGTCAATGCACGGTATCCTGGAGACAGACACAACTTACACCTCCTCCACTACTAGTATATATAGTTAAGATATTGAATATACTGCAAATGAGAATTGAATAATTGTTAAAATCTTAATTTACATGTAAATTTCATCTAATGCGTCGCGTTAATTCGACAATTCGTCAAAGTAAGTTTGCACCAATATGCAAAACGCAACACGTCGCGATGCCAACCTTCTTGGTTGTTAGAATAATTAAAAATTCGAGTAAGCTACATCTATCCCAAGTTCCATGCCAAAGGTTCATATAACGTTTTATTTTTCACTTTAAAATCAATTATTAATTGACAAAAAACGTATTAATACAAACGAAGTCTACCACAAGTCCACTTTGTATTTGTACGTTGTTTTCTATCTATAACGATTGAGTGATTTGTTTATTTAATGAAAAAGAAATTGTGAAATGTGTTACAACGTTTGGGATAGAAGAAGAAATTCCGGAAGTAATACTCGAACTAGCATTAAAAATTGATTGGGAGTTACTCCCCAAGAAATCTCGACCACTTTATGAGAAAGAACTTGTTACGTGTTCGTAGAGACTTAATTATTTATAGCAAATTCGAGTTCATCCTTTACGATTTTGTTCCATTCATTTCGAACCTACCTGTAGGTTCATATGCTTAAGTTCATGTCCCTGTAGGTATTAGCTTTCAGGTCGAGAGCTAAAATCTAGTGTTTTTACCCGTGTATAATACACTATTTCTTCTGTGATGAGAAAAACGACGATTTAATGTTGAAAAAATATATTATTATAATATATTAAAATCAGAAATTCAATCAATGTGAAGTTTGAAGTTGTAAACTTCCTGTACTTATAGCGAAATTGGACCAGCGTTGCTAAGGAAATTAAATACCTGACATTTTAATTCTATGATTGGGTTTAAAAACATGCGAAGTGTCCTTCATATAATGCACATTTAACAACTGTACTTATGACTAGAGCTGAGGATGTTTGCGGTACGGCAGGACCGTATGTAGTGCATCCCCACATTTAACTATTTATCTAAATATTCTCTGAAATGATTTGCCGGATCTCATAAATTAATAGAGTGATATTTTAGTATGCACTGGATATTGTTATTATACAAAATCATAATAGCCATTTGTATTTATGGATCATAAATAATAATACGCATGTATTTGTATTTGGTTGTGATTCAATTTAAACTTAAAACGAATCGTAATATTTTAACGACAAGCCGTCCTTACAATACATGCATTCGAGACAAAGTGTGCAACTCTACGAATAACTTCCATAATTGATCGAAAATGGACATTTTGGAGCTGAAGTAAAGCCCCTATTCTTAGAAAATTTTATTACTGTCGTTAAGAACTATTATTATAAACAACAAAGGCCTTTTATTAGTGTTGAAGTTTTAGTTTCATTGAATTTCCATGTTGTAAGTAGTCAATTGTAAAGTGTTCATTCACAATATTCTAAAACAAGGTGTAAATTTAACTAAAATCCAGAAAAACACATTCTGATAATATATTACTAGATTAGAAGCTGTGTTTATTACTATTTATTATATTATTTTTATAACCAAATGCAATAAAAGCTACGAAAACAAAAGAAACCTCGATTTATTAAAATCTTGTCACACAGCCTTTCAAAGCCTGGCAGCACATATTGTGCATATATTTTATATATACTACCTACTTGAACTAGGTGAATGAAGTTAGAAGTTATAACTTATAACTTCTAACTTCATTCACCAACTTCAACACTAATAAAAGGCCTTTGTTGTTTATAATAATAGTTCTTAACGACAGTAATAAAATTTTCTAAGAATAGGGGCTTTACTTCAGCTCCAAAATGTCCATTTTCGATCAATTATGGAAGTTATTCGTAGAGTTGCACACTTTGTCTCGAATGCATGTATTGTAAGGACGGCTTGTCGTTAAAATATTACGATTCGTTTTAAGTTTAAATTGAATTCACAACCAAATACAAATACATGCGTATTATTATTTATGATCCATAAATACAAATTGCTATTATGATTTTGTATAATAACAATATCCAGTGCATACTAAAATATCACTCTATTAATTTATGAGATCCGGCAAATCATTTCAGAGAATATTTAGATAAATAGTTAAATGTGGGGATGCACTACATACGGTCCTGCCGTACCGCAAACATCCTCAGCTCTACTTATGACATTAAGGAAATGTTACTTTTTGTATAATAAAATTGTTTAAAATGAAATATCTTCGTGTTCTTACTTATGTGTACATATACGGGATAAAAAAACTCATTTTTTCCCTGTGAAAAAAGTAATTTCATAGAAAATAACATTTTGTTACCTGTCAAGAGGGATAAAACGTCAAACTTTTTTCCCGTCACAAGAAAATATATTTCTTACATAAAATTCGAACTCTAATAATGTTGATTTAAAAATTTTAACTGTTTTCTAGTAATTTTGTATCACGTAAGGTTATTTTTCAAACCAGTAAAATCAAAAAATATAGAAAAAACACGATTTATTAGCTAGTTTTATATTATATTAAAAAAAATACAAAAATATACACATAGAAACTATTAGAAATAGTTATTTATTCTTTATGCTTCTTACAAAAAACGTTTTCGTTTTTCAGAAAAGCTTCGTTTGGTTGTTTTTCTGTCATATTCAGCTAAAGGAAGATCTTAAGGTAGTTTCTGGGGCAAGCAAACTTTTTTGTTTCAACCTAGACCCCAGTACTTCAGAAAGATCTTTTGAAAGTCCAAAATCTCTTACTAAATCATTCAGTTCGGCTTGTGTAAATAGCTGAGGTTGGTTTTGACCTGAGGTTGATGGTTCAAAATCACTATCCATCTGTACGGAGCCGGAAGTTGAAGAGTTTTCAATATCTTCTTGTAGTACTTTGGGGGGTATAGGTATAGGTACATGATCACTGTGAGGAACTGGTCTAATAGCTGATTTAATATTGTTTGGGTACAAAATATGTTTCAAAGTTTTTCTATTATGCCCCTTAATATCACAAAGACAAAAGTAGCAATCTTCATGATGATTTTGCGGTTCTCTCCAAACCATCGGTGTTCCAAAAGGAAGGCTTTTTCTATTCCCTTTGGTCCAATGTCTTAAACCTTCTTCACATACCTTACAAACAACGTGCGGTGCCCAATCTTTATCTTGATCTCCTAATTTGATTTTGAAATAAGCATAATATGCATTTTTCACAAATTCACCAATTGGTCTTTTAAACTTTTGCAAGACGAAATATCCACAAATATAACAGAAATCATCTGGTTTGTTTTTGCAACACCCGCTAGACATATTTTTAAGCAATGTTTATTTATCAAATACCACGCACAACACTAAAGACAAATTAATTTTACTTGTTTACTGATCGACACTCAGAGCTATAATGAAGTAAATGACATTAAAATATACATTTTGTTTGGAGTGATAAACTTGAAATCCTTCTTCGCAGTACTAATAAAGTGAAAGCATAATAAATCGAATTTAGCAGGTAAAAATTCTCGGAAATCCTGTCCAAAATTAATACATGTAATAAAAAATTTGCATCAGGTAATGAGAGCCTATTTAACAAATTTGTTTAAAACCACAACAGAAAATCATTTTTGGGTTAATACCTAGAATTTGAAGTAGTACATTCATTTTAAAATGTATTAAAACGCCTATTTTAGGTTTTTTTTTATATTTTTTTCTTTTTCTTTTGTGAAAAAAAAATCTGTGGGTGGTAGAGATGAACTGTATTTGAATTAGTTATTGCTATATAAAAACTGAGCTTAACAAACAAAAATCACGTCATCCCAAATTTTATGCAGGGCTGTGTAATTAAAATAATCAGCAAACTATTTATTGTTACCTTCATATTTATTAAAAAAGTCTTTTACTCATAAGCCTTCTTCATTTAGTAAGATAGTACAACTACACCATCATTTAGCAGCTTCATATTTCGAATATTAAAAAAATACATTTATCGAATTCATCTTGACGTCAAGATCGTACACATTTGTGAAGTTTCCCTGGCCGTCCAACACATCGCAGCCCCACGGCTGTGCTTACCTCTTTTTTATCCGCTACAAACATCCCATCGACGTAACTAAACTCGCCCGAGGCCACTTGACGGCGTAAATTGCGAACTCGAGATCGCTAAAGACGGACTAGAGACGCGAACGTGGGCGAGAAGAAGGAGACCCGCTGTCTAGTGCACCTGACATCCCATGTCGACCTTCCCAGTCTGAACGGATCTTATCGCAACGGCAGATGCAAAAGTTCCGAACCGAGAACGTAAAACAACTTGACATCGAATAATACATCGTTATTTGTCTGATGATCGGTAGCCCAATGTATATCCGAGACAGTTGTTATTCAACGAATAGTTAGTCATTGAGATAACAAACGATAGTATATAGGTTGGTAAATAAATTGTAATGCTGAAAATAATATGAAGTATTGATTTATATCTATGTACATATGTACATATTACATTTAACTCGAATACTACATTAAAAACTCTATTTTTGCCACGCTTCCAAATTTTGAAATTTTTGAATTTCGTAGTAAATTTGTTTCCTTTGTTTCTTTTGATGTTATTTTTTTATAGATGGCATGTACAGTTAGTTGCAAAAAAAAGTTTCCAATAAAATTTCGAATATCACCAATCTCTAACACTCGGGCTTATTATAAAGGCTATGGCAGTGTTTCTCAACCTGTGGGCCCCCCTTTAGTTTTATCACGCCCCAATGCGGGGGCGCGATAAAACTAAAGGGGGGCGCGAGCAAGGCGAGAAAAAATAAGAAAAAACATTAGTAAAAAGATCACTCAATTTACTCAAAGAAAAGGAAAATACATTCTGATATAATAAAAAACAAATTGCACATTTACACTGATATATAATGCACTTAAAAATAGAATACAACGTATTTATTAATTAACTTAAAAATATTAAATTTAAAACAGGATTAATAATTATTAGTGACTTCCTTGGGCCTGTCTCGCAGAGCAAAGTTTTTCGAAAGAAGGTTTAATATTAGAAATTGACTCTATAAGCTCTTTTTCTATATTTAGCTGTGATCTATATTTTGTCTTCAAAGCAGCCACCGTAGAAAATCCGGTTTCGCAAAGGTAGGATGTGGAAAATGTAATAGTACACGCAGTGCTCTTGATTTTAGTGCAGAAAACTCATCATCCAACCCTGCCCAAAATTCGAAGAGTGATTTATTACGAAACTGTCTTTTTATTTCGCCACTTGCCTTGAAGTCTATAAAGATTTCTTCTTCGGCAGTTGAGAGACCTCCGGGAGTATTTTCAAATGGGTCCCTAACCCACTCGTAACTTGCTATCAAGTTGAGGTCAGCAACAAAATACTTTTTAAAATTCTTTGCCAGCATGGTTACATGCCTGATTTTCAATGGTTACCAAAATAACTGCTATATGTTGCTCTCCAGCCTTGTAAAATTTGATACATTCATCCGAATTTGCAAACATTGCTATGTTCTTTTGCTTTACATTTCTACTCCACAATTCTAGTTTTCTACAAAAAGCATTAACTTTGTCACTCGTATCCAACACATGTGTGTTTGGTCCTGGGAGTTGAAGATT